>CM042850.1:43811218-44343718 GCA_023653725.1 Bungarus multicinctus
CAACAATCTAAACCTAGCATTTTGAAAAAGTAAGCTCTTTTTGCCCTAAAAGTTTAAAAAGCCATTTCTTCTCATGTAATTTTCTCACCCTGTCGAAGTAGAAAATGGAGCAAAGAGGAACTAGATGACAACTGCAAGCCATTTTTTAGGGAATCCTCCTTGAATCGAGGAATGAAATAAAGTTGTCAGCACATAATTATCCCCTTCATATGTCCCACTGATTTTAGAGTCAGAAAGCAATTCTATATGTTTAGTCTTGATTTTCTATAAATGTAACAGCAGCCTTATTTCTTTATTAATGGGCAAGAAAAATCATTCCTATATTATATCTTTCCTCAGGTGTTCCTTTTCTGCTTTGGTTTTAGTGTCTACTTGTTCATGCTCAGGCACTCTATTTTGATGTTATCTTGTCGTCGTCCCCCTTTTTTTAGACAATTTAACACCACAAATGCTAGGTAGTTACCAGCCTTCTATTAACCAATACTTGTGCAGCAGATGGCAGAAATGACTAAGCATGCATTTGCTATAAAATATAAAACAACAGCAACAATAACAAATCTGCCAGCTTGTTTTTTTCAACGTTAAAACACAGCATCATGCTGTTTAAGAACATTACTTTTAAGATTGATTTTTTTGATGATGACAATGGTCTGATGGTGCAGCCTTGTTCTGATTAAATGGGATATTTAATTGCATGCTGCGCATGCTTCCCCTTCCAATCTTGCTGAGTTGAGTTGTAGGACCTGAAAATAAATTGTCTGTGTTAATTTGAAAAAAGTAGAGTTCTCTACACTACTGGGGATCAGTTTCAATTGATGGCTTCTCAATGTGATATGATAACTTTACTAGGAATGAAAAATAGGATGGCAAGAAGTAGCAATACCTTGGCTCCCCTTGGCTGTCATTATTGCACAATATCATTGATAAGTATGACTAGGTACAACTTATGAGATCATAAATGGTGGAATGGCTCCTAGAATCATTTTTTTCTCACAAAAATTCCTCACTTCCCAGCCATACTATATCATAATGAATATTATTGGTCTACAGTAGTGATTGCTAATTTGGCAAAATATCTGAGGTATATTATTATAATTTTTTTCTAGATGAACTTCATATAAAGAACCAAGACATAACATTTGTTTTTTTCTTGACATGGTGGTTCATAATTGGCTTAGGAAGATGGCTTTATTGAATTACATAGACAGCTGTTCTTGAGAAAGCTTTAATCAACAATTAGAATCCAGACTACTTGGTAGGAAAATGCTACACCAATATAATAATGGTCTTCTCTGTGATGGCTCCCTCCTTCTGTAAAATTATCCCTGAAGAAATAAGACACACACACACATTAACACTCTTTTATAAGACCTTGAAGACCTAATTTTGTGAATGAGCTTAATTTATCAATCAAGTGGTTTATTGATTGGCTGATTATTGTCACTGTGGCATCTGATGGGTTATAGCTTTTTATTGTTTTATATTAGATTTTTATCTTTGTAAGTCATCCAAAGTCACTGAGAGTGAGTTGGTCAGCCATATAAATTTTCTTAAATAAATTAATAGTAGGCAAGGAGCAGAATACAGCAGTGGTGAGAAATGTAGCTGTGTCAAATGAAGCAACATAAGGAAGAAGAAGTATGAGCAGCTGTACAACTATCACAGTCTGAAACAGGAACTAGAAAAATTGTGGAAAGTAAAGGCCAACATGGCTCTAGTGGGACCACAGAGAACTGTGACACCCAACCTGGGAGTATGAGTCCAATGGATCCCAAGAACAACATCACAGAAGAATGTAGGACTTGGTACAACTAAGATATTGCAGCAAACTCTCAAATTCTTAGGTCTTTGGTAGAGGATCCAAGAAAAAAGAAGACACATTCTCACCACACATGTGAGAAGGGATTTTTACACACACAATATGCACATATACCCAAAAAAGAACTCCTGACATTTGTATTTCTCTCGAATTTGTACTGTCTTGAAATTTCTTGATTTTTAATGGGCAATACTCTGTATAATAGCTCTATGGCCTTTTAAACATGTATTAGCCAACCAGAATATGGAGATTCTCAGTCATCCAAGTCATCATTGTCCCAAAAGTGTTTTTTCAAAGGGCAATTGGATGTTCTATGTTTTTCCCTTTGAAAATATTTCATTTCTAACCCAAGAAGCATCTTCAGTTCTGAATTGAAGATGATTCTTGGATGAGAAGTGAACAGTCTTCAAGAGAAAAAAAAAATCAGAAAGTTCATTTGCCTTTTGAAAAAGCACCCTTGCATCAGAATGTATCATCTTTCTGGAATTTATTGTGTGATCGCAAGATAAATAAACCCTGCGAGTTAGATGACAGAAAAAGAATTGAATTTTTTGTTTGTTTATTTTTGTTTCCTTTTTAATTTATTTATTATTTTTAAATTTTGTTTATTTATTTTTAGTTTATTATTTATTTTTGTTTGAAAATAGACATATGTTTTATCCCAAGCATGTTTGAACCCAGTTACTGATGACTTATTACGTCCACTGGAAGCTGGTTCCAAGGTTCCACCACTCTTTCTGTGAACTATTACTTTCTAATATTACTTTTGAACACAGGTTATGTACCTATGTTCTTGATTTTTGCTTAACATTTCTTTCTAGACCTTATTCACACTCTTAATATATTTAAAGGTCCCAATCATATCTCCCCTTTCTCTTCTGTTCCCTAAGCTGTGCTTACTCAGTTCCTCCAATCTCTCCTGGTATGTTTATTGTAATGACAGATGTCTGCCATAAGGCTTTTAAACTGTACTGAGGATCTTGTATGTTTTTGCTGGTTGATAGCCCAGTGACAATTGATAATAACAGCATTTACAAAAACAAAAGATTTCTCATAGAATATATGTATATGTAGCTGAGGGTTGAACTATGGATCCTTTGTGTTTTCTGAGCTTAGTTTTTGCTTGCAGATATTTCTTTATCAGTGCTGGTGAGTGTGCAGTTTGCTCTCTGTTTATATACAGTGGCAACAGTAGAAACAACATTTCTATTTTTCAAGCAGTTTTGAAAGTCCCCAGATGTAGGACTTTAAAGTCATAAAGTCAGACTTAGTTGAACAAAACACATTCAAGGTCTGAGATCTTTTCTAAACTAAAACTTGATAACTTAAATCTTTCCCTCACTTTATACTGTGCTTATGGGTGAAACTATCCAAGCTTAATAACAGGATGACACAATGAGAAAAAAAGAAAAGCAGATATATTCAAACAATGAAAGGTCAAAGTCAAAGACTATTTGAGATCTCTTTCTGCTCCAGGGAGAAGCAAGCAACATTGGTTATATTTTGGAACAGTGTGTGTTGTGCTTCTCTAAAATTGCTGGCAGCCTAGAAGTTTATAACTATTCAACCTTGACACCTTTTCACTATTCTTCAGTAGTTATAAAGTATAAGACATAGTTTCAGTCATAGGATTCTTAAAAATGTATAGACCTTCAAGATATTGGACAATTTATGAGTCATTTTCAGTTTGCCATGTATTGTCCATGAAAAAGATTAGTCAAAGAAACTAGGTCACAATGGTAGTGCTATTTTAGTAATTTTCTGTTCTAATCAACAAAAAAAGAATATTTTTCTCCTTTTGATATGTTTGTTTTTATTTCTTTAATTTGAGAAACTCACTTGAAAGGAAGAAAAAAAGAAAAAGAATATGATTATTATCACCAGTAATAATGCTTTGACAGAAACTAAATCTCAGGGCCATAATATTATGTTATCATAAAAAGATAATCATAAAAGCCAGATGTTTTTCTCTAAAAAATAAATATTTGAGATAAAATTATGTCCATAAGAACTAAGAAAAATAAACAATCTTCCCGAGTTCTTAAAATACAACAAAATGCATATAATATGAACTTCCATGGGAATAATCCCATAACTAACATCACCAAAATGGGCTACTTACTTCATATTATATAGTAGGCAAAACACAAAGAAAAGAATTGAAGATCTTAATGAATGAAAAAGTATAAACAGGCAAAGGTGGACCTTTAATTACTTTGATCCAGAGCTATGAAAAGCTTTATTAAAGGTCAAAAGCAGTACTTTGAATTGGACCCAGGAATGGACTGGGAATCTGTGTGATATGCTTATATCTAGTTCTAATTAACAACATAGCAGGTATAATGTGAATTGAGATTTCTGAATTATCAAAGGAAGCCCTATGTATAGATTATTAGAGCACATCACTTGAGGCCACACTACCTTCCAAAACAATAGGAAAGTAATAAAAGAAAGTAATTATAGTGACAATAGTACAGCGTGATTAGTGCAGGTCCTAGAAAGCCAAAATATGAATAGGTCCAGAAGGGTTTGGAGGAATAATGGGGCTAGAAATACACTTTATGCATATAGGCATTCTAAAGCAACAATTAATTTGAAAGTGGAACTGTATAAACAGGGAATAAAAATGGCAATATTGGATGATGTTTCAAGGCTATTCAGAAAAAAATGCAACAATTTTCTTTGTTTGTTAAAGAGAATTACTTTAATATTAGGTTCTGTTTTGTGCAAAGAAATTGCTTCATTGAGCCCAATCCCTTATTGGCAGAGAATATGTTGTTTTTTGAGGGAGGAGGAAAACTAAGGTAAATATTTGTTTTATTATTTTTTTTTTTAAGATTGAAAATAGGCAAAAGGATTGTTTCCATTGCAGAACAACTTTGACTTTGCATCTTGGGTTTTCTATCCATGCTCAGATTTTGTCTGAAAGATGATAGCTGCCGAGGATAACTCTCCTTGGGAAAAAAAGTGAATCTTTCAATGCTTTTCAGTGAGCAATGGAAGCAATGAGTGCAACATTGCAGTGATGAATGCAAGACATCCCATTGTCTAGGGAAATTAGAAAATCATGTTTAATAGTGCAAATGGGGAGGAGGGTGCTTAATCCTGTTTTCCTTTCATAAAAGCATAGGACTCAAGTTAGGACTATTTTATCATTCAGGATCAGCTCTATTATCATGTTAAGTATGAATATCAAATTTGTTATTGTTATAGATACTATAAGACAACAGCTTGCAAAATTTCACTCACCTATTAGTTCTGTTGGAACTTTTTCCTTCTTTTCTATAAAAGTTTATCAATTAGTCAGTACCTATCACTAAATAGGTGAAAAAGTTGCAATCATCTCTGACACTGAATACTGAAACAGTACTATTTCTTTAAGGGAGGTGCTACACACGCCCCTGTTTGCTGAGGAAAAAAATTACAATTCTTTATTGAAGGCTTATTAAATTCATATTTGGAAGCAAGTCTAAATAGCTTTCTGATACTATCCATTCTGCTTTAATATTTCAAGTAACTATCAAATTACCTGATTTCTTTAAACTCTCTTAGAAGAAATCTGGGTTAAAAAGCATAAGTTGATCAGGAAGGAAGGAAGGAAGGAAGGAAGGAAAGAAGGAAGGAAGGAAGGAAGGAAGGAAGGAAGGAAGGAAGGAAGGAAGGAAGGAAGGAAGGAAGGAAGGAAGGAAGGAAGGAAAAGTATAGAAGAAGAGGGAAAAGGGAAGAGAAAAAAAGGAAAAGGGTAGGACAGGAAAATGGAAAGAAAAGGAAGGGAAGGGAAAGGAAGGACCATGAGAAATATTGATTCTGTGGAAATTATCATCTTTCTTTACACTGATATACAGTAAGTAATAAAATATCGGCCAACATACTACATTATAACTATTTGAAATTAGAATATAATTAAGGTTTTAAAATGGATGCAGATGGTACACTTAGTTTCCATACACATAGTCTACCCATTTATAGTGTTCATTCATTGTGAATGTAATGGAATTTACTATTATACTAAGCAACATAAGATTACATTGCAGTTCATAGTGAACATTTTCTAACCAAAACAAAAACATAAGCTTTAGTATTGTTTCTTCTATCATTTACTTCTATAGTGGTAATTAAAAGCTTTTCTAGGAAAAGAAAATCTGTGTGGATGGATAATTTATTCTCTTAGCTAGCCTATCTGAATTAGTAAAAGAAAGTAGAAACAGTCTTTGAAGCATGTCAATAGGACACAGTAGAAAAACTTTTTTACTCTTGAATTGTTCAATGAAAAATTGTTGATTTTGAGAGTTTAAAAACCTATCTTTTCACCTAATATTTCATATAATGCTTTCACACTTGTGATTTATTTGACCAATTGATTTATTTATTCTCAGTTTATTATTTAGTACTTGAAAGAATGATGGCAACCTTATTCTTAAATATAGAATTTTTCTTTTCATTTGCCTGCAAATTCCTATTTTCTTTTGCATTCAATCATATATTGATCTATTGGTTGTGATAGGAATTAATTGATTGGTATTGTCACATGAGCCTGACATCATGAGCTGAGAGAATGTGGCTCTAAGTCACCCAGCTGATTTTCATGCCTTAGACAGGACTAGAATTGGTGCCTTAACCACTAGACCAAATTAGTTCTGTCTCCCTAAAAGTTGAAATGAAATAAATTATAGGTAATCCTCAAATTATGATCACAGTTGAGCCCAAACTTTTAGTTGTTAAGTGACTTTTGCCCCATTATAACATTTCTTACCACAGTTGTAAAGTGAATCACTGCAGTTGGTAAGTTAATAACAAAGTTGTTAAGTGATTCTGGTTTCCACATTGTCTTTGCTTGTGTAATCACATAACCCTGAGACACTGCAATGGTCACGAATATGAACCAGTTGTGAAGCATCTGAATTTTGATCATGTGATCATGTGTAATGGTCATGTCACCATTTTCAGTGACATTGTAACTTTAAATGGTCACTGAATGAACTATTGTAAGTTGAGGACTAACTGTATAGGGTTTTTTTTACACTAAATTCATAATTTTGTTTTGAAAGTTTGGTTGATGGCCCATGTAGTGAATTTGTCTGAAAACCATTATTCTTAGTCACTTGTGCTGATACATAGATGGCCTTATATACAAGAAGCAGGTTTCCTATTTGATTGTAAGTAGTTTCTCTCTTTCTTCCTTGAAATTTTTTCTGAATATGCATGGTAATGTGCTTTCACTTAGTAGTAAGTCTTAATTGGTCATTTTCCTTTCCACTCTTTTGTGAACAATAATAGCTTTATTGCTATCAATAAATGGAATGTTTCTACTGACACAACTTTTCTTCTTCTTTCTCCTGTATTTTACATCATTATTGATCTCCTGCTGATCTATTACATGTGAATTTCATTTTAGAAATACTGTTTTAAAGTGGCTTGGTTATTTAAAGACTGTTTGTGTCTCGTGGCTTACTGGAATGTTTGAAATATTATGTCCTAATATCTGTATGGAACCAGCGAATAAAATAGTATTGAGATTTGGAATGTAATAGCACGTGATGTTGGTAAACTTTTTCTTTCCAGTCAAAGGAAATTATTGGCATTCTGAGTAGTGCTTAAAAGGCTAAATAAAACAAAGTAAAAGTTTACAAACTTTTTGTGAAACATGATGTATAAACATTTGATATCTTTCCATCTTTGCATTGTCGGCAAACTTGATAATTGTATTTTCCAAGTGTCTCTCTTTTTCTTTTTCTTTCTCTTTCTCATGATCCAAGATGGCACCAACAACAGCTGCCTCGGTGAAATGTTCTCTAATGGTTTCTTTATTCTTTATTATCTGCAATTCACTACGGATTTCAAACCACAAGATTATCTCCTAAGAATTAGGCAACGTTTCCTTAAGGAGCAGCTTTCTGATTTCTCAACCTCCCCCCACCCCCAGTCTTTGCAAACACATAGGAGATTCTAACTAATTACCCGGTGCTATGGATTACAACGAACAAAGGAAAGATGTGGCAGCACCGAAAAAGGAGACAAGGTAAATGACCAGGAATTTTAAACAGACTAAGGAATGGTGGGGGGGGAACCTTTCCCTTCAATCTTTCTGACTAATTTACACTCAGTTGCTAACAAGATGGATGAAATACCTATTTTAAATAGATGGAATTCTGATTTCTACAGACATAGACTTCAGAGGATAATTAGGATTGCAGAAAAAACAATTACTACCAACCCGCCTTCAGGACCTGTATACTGCACGAGTCAAAAAGATGGCTGTGAAAATATTTACAGACCCCTCACATTCCGGACATAAACATTTGAACTTCTTCCCTCAAAATGACGCTATAGAGCACTGCACAACAGAACAACTAGACACAAGAACAGTTTTTTCTCCAAAAGCCATCACTCTGCTAAACAAATAATTCCCTCAACACTATTCAACTATTTACAAAGTCTACTCTACTATTGCTATTAATCTTCTCATCACTCCTTATTACCCATCCCCTCCCACTTGTGACTGTATGACTGTAACTTTGTCACTTGTATCCTTAAGATTTATATTGACTGTTTCTTAGTATGATTTGATTGCTTATTGTACCTTTTGACTGTTATTAAGTATTGTACCTTATGATTCTTGACAAATGTATCTTTTCTTTTATGTATACTGACAGCTTTTGCACCAAGACAAATTCCTTGTGTGTCCAATCACTCTTGGCCAATAAAGAATTCTATTTTATTCTACACGCACACATGCACACACATTTGGGAATGGAGACTCATGGTGTTCAATACTTCCTTCCATTTTAACATGAAACCACTGTTATACACTGATCATCTAATGGTAGCATTTGTCATTTCCTATTTTAGAATCCCATGAGAGACTTTGAATTTTCTTGAAGTCAAGATAAAACGACATTCCTATAGCCAAGTGGTTATTAGAAGAAGCAAAAATAAAATGGAAGAACTAATAATAACAGTAGAAATGTTTAAAAATTGAGTAAAATTGATTAAAAAATGGAAATATCCTAAAATTTTTCACTAAATTCATCTTCAAATTCCTTTTTCCATCCAGCATTCACATACAAGTCTCCCATACATTTTTCCAAAACTGTGTGTATGTATATGTATATGTATATGTATATGTATATGTATATATATATATGTATATATATATATATATATATATATATATATATATATATATATATATATATATATATATATACGTGTGTGTGTGTGCGTTTTCTTAAGTTTTCATGGGTATTTATATGTATGGTATTCAGCTTTGTTCGGGTATTTTCCCACATCATTATAGTTGTGCTTTTGAAGTTGTAGCGACGTTTCGACAGAATCTCATCTGACATCATCAGGCTTGTGTATTGTGTTCATCTGTGAGTCAGGCTTTCACAGCCATTTCTGTTTTAAATTTGGTGTTAACCTACTGTTCTGTTAGAATAGTTTTTTCTTCATCCTGATTGGTTGGGAGTCTTGGTCTGTGTTTATTGGTCTTAGAGTTGGCTGTGTTCTGCTTGATTGGTGTTTCTAATATCTTCTGTCTGTTTTGTAGCATTTTTTTGCCTTGATTGGCTGGCAACATTGTGTTTCCTGTATTGGAGGCTTTTAGTGCGGCTTGGCTTCAGGTAAATGGACGGCTATCATTTATTAGGAAGCTAGATTTCATCTGGGTGCCTGGTTGGGGTGTGTTTGAGCTGGAGGTATCGGGGGGGGGGTGTCTGTTTGAGCCCAGGTGTTTGCTTGGCTTGTGGTGGGGAGATTTTTTTGTTTGTGAGTGCAGGCTTCCAGATAATTGACAGTCTGGTGAAGTCATCTCTTCTATTCATGCTTTCAGGACTTTTTTCAATCTCTATGGCTTCTCTGATAATTCTGTAGCTGGGGTTTTCTATAGTGGCTAAGGTTTTGGTGCCATTGAAGTTGATGCTAGGACCTGTAGCTTTCATGTGTTGGACTAGCGAGGAAGTGTGTTCCAGCTTTTTTACTGCATTTTTGTGTTCATCCAGGCGGGTACTTATTTTTCTATTGGTCTGTCCGATGTATGTGGCAGGGCATGATGTGCAGGGGACTTCATATATGCCTTGGTTTTCCAGGTCAATTTTATCTTTGGGGTTTCTTAGGATGGGTGCTATTTTTGTCTGTTTTGAAGGCAGTCTTGATGTGATGCCTGTGTAGTGTCTTACTGATTTTGTCTGTAGTACCTCTTATGTAACTGTTCCATAGGTCTGTTCATCTTCTAGGTCTCCATTATGTCTCAGTGTGTTTTTGTGGATCAGGCCTGTGATTTTGCTTTTGTGGAAGCCATTGGCTATCAGTACTTTAGTCAGCGTGCATAGTTCAGTTTTTATGTGTGTCTTGTCTGCCAGGCGTTTGCTTCTGGCAAGTAGTGTTTTGGCCACGGAGTTTATATGTGCTGGGTGGTGGGATTGGGTGTTGAGGTAGCGGTTGGTGTGTGTTTTCTTCTGGTATATTCTAACACAGCAGTAGGGTAGCACCAAATTTAAAACAGAAACAGCTGTGAAAGCCTGACTCACAAACACAATACACAAGCCTGATGATGGCAGATGAGATTCTGCCAAAACGTCACTACAACTTTAAAAGCACAACTGTAATGATGTGGGAAAATACCCGAAAAAAGCTGAATACCATACATACGTACGTACATACATACATACATACATACAAAAATGGATCATTTTATTATTTGCATCTGATCTTAATTTTTTTATCATGGCCTCTAGCGTGATCTCTCACTTTGGAACTGAATATGATTACGGTTTTGGAAATCTGATTTTGGATATAGCTTGAATTGTTTACAAGAAGGTATTTGATTTCTGGCACAGGATTGGATAATCAAATGCCTGGAAATAACAGGAGTTAGTAGAATCATTAGAAACTTTGTGAAAAGATTAATGGTGCAGTGGAAGACATGATTGCTTATCAATGGTGATAGGTTGGTAGATACTAATATCAAGAAAGGAATCTTTCAAGAAGATTCATTATCACCACTGATTCCTCTGTCAACAATCCCTAACTTCTTATAGCACATTTATTTTTTTGTGGGTTTTATTTTTAATTTGCTGGACTTTTTTTATCAAGAGAATGACAGAGTATCTTACAAATTTTAAAACTGTGTGCAGAAGCAAAACATTGAAAGAGATCTTTTCTATCAAAAGCTTACAGATTTTTCTAATACAAAATCACTTCTTACTACCGCTAGCTAGGTATGAAGATTTCAAAAGACTAGTTAGGCCTTCTCACTCACATAGCAAATGAGGCAGAATAGCCCTTTTGCTCGAGATGTACAAACTTGTCCATGCTGCTAAAGCAACACACAATCTGTCATATCACTTTAGAAGTGTGTGCCTCTTGCCAGCAGCTGTTAATCTAATGCCTTGAGCTTGATCCCATTAAAAATTGTCAAAAAAAAAAAAAATCCTATCAACCCCAGTGGACATAGGATTGTGAGATTTTACAGTCTGATAACTGTTTTAGCATAGCCATTTTATTCCTTGTGAAGCTGACATGCTACTGGAAAGTGGGACTATTTTCAGCATAGCAGGGAATTACTCAATTCTTTTTACTCTCCTGTATGCATTCTGTGTATTCAACAGTCATCATATCCTAACATTTTCTAATGTATCAGCCCTGATCAGATCAGAGATGAGAACTGAAAATGATACACCTCAGGGGCTATGTAGTTGCTACATGCATATATGTGTAATATAACCTTACTAATACTACCTCCCATCTCTACCCAGTAATGTAAAGGAAGATGGAGGAAGAGAAATCTGTTTCAGAAATTCTGCTCCTTTCAAATGCACATTTATCAAATGCACATTACAAAGAAAATGCATCTCAAGGTGTATAATTTCTGGAGAATTATGTTGTCAAAAGTTTTTTTTTTTTTGCATCTATGAATATCTCACCTCTGGGATGGATTGAAAAGATGATGGAATTGGCAAAATTAAGCTCATTAATCAGGGACAAGAACGTAAATAATTTTATGGTTAAAACCCGCTTTTGGACTTTCTGTATTAAAGAAAAAACATATACTTTTAATGAATTGAAGCATAATTTTTGGTGCAACCTTTTCAGTTGGCCAAACTGAAGTCTGATTTGCAGGGGTAGAGGGAATGTTATTCTGTACTATGTTGGCTTGAAGTAGTAATCTGCACTGATAGTATAGATGAATTAATATGAAGCTGACAGCTGTTGATGGAGGGTTACAAGATATGGCTCTAGCTAGAAGTGTCACTAGTGGACTCCAGAAGTTGTTCTTCAACATCTTGTTCTCCCAAATATTGATCAGCAACAAATTAGTTGTGACTACACAAATGTCTGTGATTCTTTTCCTGAAATTATTCTTTTAGGATAACCATCTTCACCTATCAGCCCATCAGTTCTGATCCAAATTTTGTAAAGGTGTGTAGTAATGGTTCTGGAGAGATTAATCTTTCTTGACTCATTCTAATAATTTCTTAACCCTCTTGAGAGATAATTATTTTCTCTCACTGTTCTGGGGGTAAGAAAATAAGAACATGTAATGATCAAATTGATTTTGCTTCTTGAATGCCTAAATTTATCTGATAAAACTTGTAGTCCATTTTCATAGAATACTCTATTAACTCTTCTACAGCAAATAAAATGGCCATTAAAACCTTATGACTAAATATTCATTCTTAATCATAATATGTCCTAGGTATGTTAGTGTAAAATCATATTTAATACACTATGCTTGTCCTGAAGAAAAAAATCCAAGACATTAATTGTTTTGACTTGCTGAGAAAATGTAAAACAGTCATTGACAAATTAACAAGCGCTTGTAAGAAAGCACTGTACCATTTTTAAAAGCTACAATATGAGTTTCAATTAGCCTAAGATAGGAATGGCATATATTGTTATCAGAACTGAAGATATAAGCAATTTCTATTTCTCTGGGTCATAAATTGTTTCTGGCTTTGGTTGAGACTTTGATGTTCAATAAAGTGGCATTTTTGTCAATCATTTTATAGGAAAATTGTTAGTGTTTCTACTCCAGACTGTTTATTTTTAGCAAGCAGCTTTTGGATGTGTGTTCATACACCTGACAAGAACAAAGCAAAAAGAGTCCACTTTGCTATTGTTCAATGAATTGTTAATTTTAAAAAATGTTATTGAAGTCTATCAGCAAGATACTTTCCATACTCACTAAAACGGCTCAAGATTAATAGCAGCTAAACATGAAATGCTTCTTTTGTCTAAAAAATCAGAACAAATTCAGTATGATAAAGAGAAAGTTTCCTGATTAGAACCCAGTAAACTAACAGTTAAGGTTTAATTATCTGTGACCTTTTAAAACAAAACAAAAAAATGATTCTTTGTAGTTTGAGTCTAAAATATGACAAACAGAAGTCCTCTGTTCAAAATTTCTTCTATTAACCCTTTTTAAAAAACAAAAATATAATAAAATGCCTTTCTCTACAGCATATCCATATCATCATTTTCTTTTAATTACCCCATAATCCCTTGTGGGGTGGAGTCTGGGCAGCTGAATGGAGCTGAGTGTTTACTGGCCAGATGTGGAGTTATATTCAGCAGATATATTTCAACATGCCCAGACAGAGAAATATCTGTTTCTACCTGCGATTGAACACATAGCCTCTTGATTGTGAAGCAAGAGGTCTACCATTAGGCCACTGCACCACTCTTTATAGAATATCCATATATTTCCATTTATATATTTTTTCTGGGACAAGATACTGTTTTTACTCATTTTAATTTACAATGCTAAGATTACTGAGTTAGATTCAGTGAGAAAGTTGCCCAAAGTCACCAGGTCTGTTCTTTGGTTACCAAGTGGTTCTTTGGACACTTCAGGTCCAAACTCTTAAATACTACATTATTCTATGATATATCATTGATCTTGAGAAAGCAGTAAATGAATAAATAAATAAATACTGTATATATATCTCCCAACTTTTTTTTTATTTTTATACATTTTAGATATATTTTTCATGCAGCATTACAACATAAATCTCTATGAATTACCGCTACTAGTATGTTCAGTATATTTCCAAAATAAATCAGGATTAAACTTATTTTGAACTCAAATATGTTTGCTATATGATACATGCTCAGTTCCATTCTAAAGATAAGATAACAGTATTACCATTTGCAAAGGTAACCATCTAGCATCTTCCTTCTTTCCTTCCTTCCTTCCTTCCTTCCTTCCTTCCTTCCTTCCTTCCTTCCTTCCTTCCTTCCTTCCTTCCCTTCCTTCCTTCCTTCCTTCCTTCCTTCCTTCCTTCTATCCATCCATCCATCCATCCATCGTATTATGACATATGAAGTAGACATATTCCATTTTAAAAATGTGCTCAGTGCTGCAGAGAGGATGCACTGTGCCTTAATAAGACACTTGATGCATTGGAAGTAAGAAGGTTTGCCTCAAAACGTCAGTTAAAAGCTTTGAGATGAGACAATGCTGAGATGCCCTGATTAGCCATTTGCTACATTAAAAAAATAGACTTCTGTGTAGAGTGGTCTCAAGAGGAGCTAAAGTCAGGCTTTGATTAAAACAAAATTCTCCTTCGAGGTTTACATTTCTCTAGAGACTGTTGCTTTTTTATTGACAATGATCCCTCTGCAATACTGAAGAATGTACCAGTTTGGGAAGTTATAATGTAGGCTTAGCACTAACATTTTAAGCAGGCATATTTCTTTCTTTCTATGCTTTGGGGAAAGAAACATGGGTATATTTTAGAGGAGGAGATTTTTGTGGAAAAAACTTTTGTACCATTTTGAATCATTCTTCTAGTTATGTAGAGCAGAAATTGTTAAGAATATATGAATTACAGGACAATTATTTAGAAATACAATACACTTCAGCAACTTCACAAGACAATGCAAGATCAGTATAATGTAGCATATGGCTCTTCCATATATTCTGATTTGGGACATGAAAATCAAAAGCCAAAGCACAGCAGACAGTATCCTGAAAATAATTTTCCACACACTCATATTACTGTGCTTCCCTGGAAATGGAAAATGATAGCTCCTGAACTTTCTTTCTTATCAGCTCATCCATTATGCCTAATGAAGATCAGCAATATCTGAAAAAAAATACTATTGGTTTTGTGGGTGTGGCTGGGTGGGTGTGGCTAGGTGGGTGTGGCTTGGTGGGGCATAGCAGGGAAAGGATACTGTAAAATCTCCATTCCCTCCTTACCCCACTAACCTACTTTCCATCTCTGTTCTGGGGAACAAAAGAAAACCCAGCCGATCAGCTAAGACTTGGAAGGCAGATGGGGGCGAGGCCAGTCAAAGGTGGTATTTGCTGATTCTCAAGAACTGGTCAGAACCTGCTGAATACCACCTCTGATTCTTAGCATATCTTCTGGATAAAGATCAGGGGTGGGATTCAAATTTTTAACAACTGGTTCTGTGGGCATGGCTTAGGTGGTGGGCGTGGCTTGGTGGTCATGTGACTGGGTGGACATGGCTGGGTGGGCATGTTATTGGCTGGGCATGGCCAACTCAATATCACTCACATCGAGGCCCGCATCTCATTCTTCTAGTTGCCTGACCTCTCATGACTGTGGGGATGCTGCAACAGTCGTAAATGTGAAAAAGGGTCATAAGTCACTTTTTTCAATGCCATTGTAACTTTGAATGGTCACTCCACACAAGCAAAGGACCAGCAAAGGAGGGGAAAAAAACACCAGAGATATTCCTGAGACAGGAAGTCCAGTCTTGCCAAGAATGTAATAAGGGTTAACGAAGAGGCAGTTTCTGTAAGCAACCAGAATGTTTCCTTCCTGCCTTCATTACAGGATTAGGTTCTCCAAACTGTTTAGAATGTTAACAGCCGGTTCTAGTGAATAGGTGCAAACTGGTAGAATCCCACCCCTGATAATGATGGATTCAGTGCAATTGAAATCAATAGGTTTAAAAATAACATGACAATCTTTTGTTAGATTCTCCATTTGAAAAATTCTGTTGTTGCAACCTTGATGTTTTAATTTATTCATACATACATGTCCCCAGTTAATAACTTGCATGTGAGGCTTGTCTTCTATTCTGAATGTAAGATCTATGTTCAAGTGAATGGTAATGGATTTTGAACAACTTTTTTTTGTATGTGAAAGACAAAATGCTGTATAACAAAATGTGTAAAAGGTTTACATATCCGGTGGACATCACATAAATTCAGGACTCTCAATGACTGCATCATCTTTATTTTCACACATCAAAGTAAGGAACACTAAAGGAATTAATCATGTTCTCGTTCATTGTTTTGGATTAAATGCATTTTACACACTTTTGGTTGTGGCGTTTAATTTAATTACAAATTATTCCCACACGATTTTGTCATTACATTACTATATTTGTAGACAGGGATGGATCAGAAATAAATAAATTAGGTTTATTATTATGATATAGGTTATTTTGGAATCAAAGGGAATGTAAGACACATTATTTATCATTCCTATTCTTAAAATGATTTAACAGCAGAAAATGATTTGTAAACATGTTTGGCAATGTGCGAAAACAATTAAATTGTGAATGCTTATTGTCTAGTGTGCATGAAGGCTTATGGGTCTTTTCTATGGCAAACAACCAATTATCAGAGCAGCCAATTCAATAACTAGAATTTGCTGAAAAAATGTGCTCAAAGTACTCAACATAAAATTAAAATATTTTTTTCTGGTTGTTGGACAGATATATTAGTTAATAAAAGCAGAGTAAATGATAATAAACATTGTATAGAATCACGGGCTATGTTGTCCCTTTCTTAGGGACTTACAAATCATTTTTCAATAACAATTTTAATACTGGAGAATAATGTTTTAGAATTTTCACTTTATTTTTACTGTCAGTCATTAAAAATAAAACTTTTTTTAGCAACAACTTGACCAGGTCTACTAGTACAGAATTCCTTTTCAGTGGTGCTTTTACTGCACACATTTGGATTATATGAGTATTGCCCTCAAAAAGAAAGGACTTGCTGATAAATGAGGTAGGCATTAGTGAGCCAAGAGGCACTAGACAATTTGGAGAACTATTCCAATATTGTATGTTAGTGAATGGGGATTTGGAGAAATTAAGGCACAGAAAAACTAGTAGTATGAGGAAGTTTTACTGTGTGTCTTCACTCCTACAGCATTCCCAGTGGTTTCCTCAGATAATAATGTAGATTTGAACAACAACCCCTGCAAATATGAGTGGTTAAAAAGATTCTTTTTCTCAGTAGAAAGTGAAAGAGGAGGATTCATTTTTCTTTTGTGTAGCTCCAGGATACCTAGCCAAGAACTGATATGCTGACATGGCAATATTTTGCATAAACATTTTTATGCAATTCTGAATCATGGGCAATGTAATGTAATGATAAAGGTATGGAATTAAGAATAGGCAAATTCAGATTCATGGCTAATATCTGTCTTGGAAGCTTATTATCTGAGTCCAAAGCAATCTATCTAACCTATTTCATATATATTGTTTAAGCTTAATGTCATAAGAACTACAAGTAATGAATTTAAGGACCAAATAATTGTCATAAACCATGTATAACCAAATATAATAATATGTTTTATTATCATTTTTTTCTAGAGAAATGCTATTGAACTGAAGAATGTTCAAAGGTTATGTGTCAAACAAGTAAGGAAATATTTAAAAAAATGGCAGCTAATTCAAATCTTTAATGCAATTAAAAAGATTAATAGTCAATTGAGTCTGAATTTTTATATATCTTTTATACATCTAGGCTGAGTTTATGAACTTGAAATGCAGCTATATTTTTCATATTATCTGGATTGAGTTATATACAAGATGGAAGAAACACAATAGGGATGAAATCTAATATGGTATACAAGGTCCTTTTCTTTGGCAAAACTCTATATCCCATTTATTCCACATCAGACTTCCTGGAATATATTGATTTATGTATGTGAGATTAGCAGGATAGAAGTAATTCCTGACTTAGCCTGCCTATTACAGTGATGACAATTGTAAAGTAGATCATCATATGACTGACCTAGCTTTATGACCTTGTTGTGGTAGTCATTAAGTCACTGTCATAGTTATTAATCAAAACTATTATTTACTATAGGCATTTTTATCAAAAATTGAAAGTAAATACTGGGTTTGGGCAAAAATGTAATTTGTGGTCGTATGACCATAGGATGCTGCAAACAGCTGTAAATGTGGGCTGCTTGGTGTGTACCCAAAATGTGGTCACAAATGAAGGGGCTGGTAGTGACTGTTGGAACTTTAGAACTGGGTGATAAAGATTACTTGTATATTAGAAGGATTGTTGGTCTTTGAAGATACCCACATTCATAGACAGAAAGACTAAAAGAATTCTAGCAATCAAAGTTACACTTTTGTGGTAAAGCAATAAAATAGTTTGAATCTGGTCCGTGATAGTTTTTAGTGTGTTTGTTTAATTTTTTTC
Organism: Bungarus multicinctus; assembly: GCA_023653725.1. NCBI lineage: Eukaryota > Metazoa > Chordata > Lepidosauria > Squamata > Elapidae > Bungarus > Bungarus multicinctus. Next base: position 43,829,467 of record CM042850.1, read on the forward strand.
CTCCAATTTCCTTTACTTAATGCTTAATTGAAAGCAAACTTCTGAAATATCTAATTTTTATTAATCTTTTTTAAAAAGCACTATACATGTTTAAGTTAAATGATGCCTCAGTACATGACTGTAATCAATCTTAGAATTTATTTCTACATATCATGCATGGTAATTTTTTAAAATTTATTCCTACTATTTATTGCTTAGACTTCAGAGTAGCAGTGATCAAGTCATTGCCTCTGGTCAGTTTCAGCTCCAGTCCATAAAATAATCCCATGTTATAGCCATAATGAATTAATTCATTCATGCACCTATCTGCTTGACTGTTAACTCAGCAGCCGAATTCATGTTAACATTTATGGTGATTACAATAAGAATAGTTTTAAAGTAATTTATCTGAGGTTTAGAGCCTTATTTCACACAAAACTTTATGTTTTACTCATCATGTAATTAATATTTTTTGTGCTAACATCCCATTTCAAGTTTGTTCAGGAAAAAAAATGTGAAGAATGTATGATTAAAACAGAAAATACAATCTACAAACTTACTTTGGGTTCCAAGGCATTTGACAAAAATTGTCAGTCTAGTCATGTAACAGAATTTAAGTTGACCTTGGAAAAATATGTTAAGAAGGACTTGGAGAAGCAATTTCATAGTCCAGAGATTGAGCAAGCATAAGGCAGCAAAAAAGAAAAAGAAAAGCTCACAATAACCCTATCTTAATTTTATTTATTTCAGATGGAATAGAGATAGAAACATTATGTTACTGTGTTCTACAACAACAAAATAACATTCTTGGAATTCTTGTGGTATTTTTTTTAACTTGGCCTATTTTAAAGAGCTGACATCAGTCTTGAAATTTCTCTACACTCTCATCAAATTTTGCTCTTGAAGATAGTAACAGTAGATCCTAGATGCCTCATTTTAGACAGGTGACTTATAAAGCAATAGTATTAATTCATCACCTATTTGTTGCATATCTGAGAAAAAGCAAATTTTCTTTTGCCATAAAGAGTATGCTTAGTACTACTCAAATGCCTAATATGCTAATGATTAAATTTCCAGCTCACAGCGTGAAGAATTAAGTGTGAAGATACTATTAATACTAATGAGAAAGCTGTGCTTAATTTCCTGCATTAAGAATGTACATCCTAAAGAATGATGCAAAATAACTGTTTGACAGTCCCATGCAGTTAAAAGCATAATTTCACATTTTTCCTTTTATCCTCTTCAGTATTTTATTCACACACACGTTTAATATTCTTGTTGCTTAAATTGTATATTAATGGACTTTTTTAGTCTAGTAGCTGAAAGGCATGATTCCAGTAATGAAAGAAAATAAGCAGAATGCTTGATGAAGTGGTGGCTCAGCTACATAACAACAAGCTGACTGTTTTATCAACTTTTTTTTTAATGCTTGGCAAAACTGCCACAGTTTGTCATCTCCTGCTAAAAAAACAATATTTTTATTATACCCAACTAGAATGTCAGAGTTCAGATCAGTTCAAACATTGTAAAAGTATAACATACAGTACAAAGGATGAGTTAACTAAAAGAAAAAAACTAAAAATATGATGGCTATAAAATTATTTCACACAGTGATTCTATTTCCAATCTTTCCTTCAGGAAGTCTAACCAACCAGTTGATAATACAGAAACTGCTAGGGTCAACATCTATCTAGATGGTTGTGTTTCACTCTTTTAAAACTAAATTCTATTTTAGGTCCTATCTAACATGTATGGCAGTCTATAAAGTATAGAAAAGTTATATATGAAAACTGATTCCTGGGAATGGCTAAGAGGAGCTTCCTTTATGAAGTTTTGCTAACAAAGCCATCTAAACTCAGTGAAATCAACAATTTTAATTTTCAGAAATAGCTGATTTTTAATATTCAGAATATTAATATCAGAAATAGCTGATTCTACAAACACTCCAGTGATAAAATAGAATCTAATGCATTTTTTCTTTCTAATGTAAAAATAATAATTTAGATTATCTGATGAACTAATTAACATTAGACATTGTACATAGATACTATCAGATATATGGTTAAGTCAGTTTGAATTACATCTGTGGTATGATTTTGTCTCTGAAGTTCTACTACTGCCTTGTCATTCCTAGGATGGATGAGTGAAGAATGTTGAAAAGGTTTGCAAAGGGTACAGAATCCTAGCAGGGTTGCCCAAGTATGAAGGATATCCTGAATGCCATCTAAAGCAAACAGGCACCTATCTTGGATAGCAGTAACATAGAAAGAGGCTGGAGGCAGAACCACTTTTGTGATAATGGCAAAGTCATTGATCAATATTGTATGGGAGAATGCTCCAGTATTTTTTACCAAGAAAACCACATGGATAAAAAAAAAAAGGATTGTTGATATAGTCCTGGACACCACTAGTTAAATCAAACTCAATTTCATTGAGGGCTGCATCAGGGTTGAGTTTCATTTCAGGGAGCCAGGATGGATGTGGCCGTGGTGGGCATGGCAGAGAGTGGCCGTGGTCATGGTGGACATGACACAGGACTTGTGGGGGGCACCTGTGGTGGCCAAGTGCTAAGGCAGGACTTCCCTGAGACTCTCCATCACTTTCATTATACAGGTAATCCTCAATTTATGAATGTAATAGAGCCTGTCAATTATATTTGTAACCCAAGGATTCATTTGATTGAATCATTTTAAATGAACATGATCACTCTCTGCTTTCCCCAATGCATTTGTTAATCAAATGCACAGATCATGAATACATGAGGTATACCTACACATGAGCTATCTCAGAATGGGAAAGATCATGTGAGGTTTAATGCTGGAACAGGCCATCCAAAACCTCCCCCAATCTACTGAGATACTTCATGCTCCCCTGGAGTCCCCACAAATGCTTCCCCCATCCTATCCCGCTGGGTCTCCACAGACTGGTCCTGCTTTGCTAGCATTCTGGATTCCACTTATTCCTCTCCATCCCATTTCACATGATTACTTACTTTTTGAAGATCTTCAGAGCTTCAGAAGAAGCTGACCCACCGGCAGAGAAGCAAAGTGTTTTATTCAGATGATAGCGAAGCTGTAAGAATGTGAAATCTAAGAAAAACATTTTTCCAGCTTCTGAGTAAAAGACTTTAGCTTGGAGGCCATGAGAACAGCAGGCCTCTGGTGGTAGAAAAGTCCTCCTGCTTTAGGACAGCTTCAGGGATTGAGGCAGCAGCAGCAGCCAATAAATGAGGAACTTGCTTCTTTTATCTCATCCGGCTCCATTTCGGAGGCTGCATTTCAGCCTATAACAGGTTGGGGGAGGCCTGGCAGAGTGCTGCAGGAGGCTGTCCAGGCTGAAAATGGACTGCTGGGGGGCTGTGCGTGGCTGCCTTGCACCTCATTTTCACTAACAGAGGAACCACAGGCTAGTTCTTTACTATTTCCAGATTGGCCCCATGGGCAGATCTAAGCACCCCACAGGCCTTGAATTTGACACCCCTGAGATAAATAGTACTTACTAAGTAAGAGCTGATGAACTTTTAGAGTGTGTGTCAGCAACCCATGGTTCCAGAGCCACATGTGGCTCTTTGGTCCTCTGCTGCAACTCCCTGTCCATCACAGTCTAGCCCCATCCCTCTCCCTCCTCTCTCTCACCTTATCTGAGAAGTAAGGGAGACAGCAGGGGGTGGAGAAGTGGCTGGGGATGATTCATTGGTGTATCACTTTTGCTGAAACTTCTTCCAGCCCTGGTTGGTGCTGGATAGATCTCAGTCACTTGGGGAGATGCGCCCCAAGACACTGGCCCGGCCTAGCCGTGACTGATGCTGGTCTCACTAACATGAGGGCTGGTGGGATAGGAATGGGATCTGGGAGGAGGAGACAACAGAAAGGGGAACAGGCCCACAACACATAGCCATGGCTTTAAGAAGCTCAGGCCAGCAGGAAAAGGGGGCTGGCCCCACTGAACCTCGCATGCCCACCCAGGGTTCAGGCTCAGAGAAAGCCAGAGAAACCTCGCCAAAGATACTCACCCTCAGCCAGTCTCCCCCCCTCTCTGTATTCTGTCTGTCCCTGTCTTTGTCTCGCTCTCCCTCTCTCTCTCTGAAAGCCGAGGCTGGACCAAGCCAGCAAACTCTCCTTGGGGCTCTTCACTATTACTTTTATTACTTCTTTTTGGAAATCTGGGCTGGCTGACGAATGAGCGCAACAGAGGTTTCCCTCATCCCCCCCTTTCTCCTCTCACAATCCCCTGTACAGCTGTGACAGGGCTGGAGGGTGCACATGAATGGGGAGACCTTCCTCAAGTGAACGTCCAGGCTCAGCCAAAACACAATAAAGGCATGCGTGGGGCAGGCAGGTGCTCGCTTAAGGAATGTCTCCTCATTCTTGGTGGTTCCTTGATTAAGTTGTTGTTTACTGCTAGCTTGTTTGTTTGAATTAGTGGTTCCTTGATTGGGATATTGTTTATTTCTTGATTGTTGGTTTAATTATTTTCTTTGGCTTGATTATTTTCTTTTTTTAATTCCACACACTCTAGCGTATTAATGATCATTTTTCTTTGTTAATTGATAAGCAAGATTAAATTTGAAAAATTGGGTTATAAGTTTAATCATGATTATTGGTAAATAGCTGGTTTAAGTAATGAACTTTATGGTGAAATGTACTTTTAATAAGATTTATATAAGAAGGTAAACATTGATGTATATTTGACATGGACAATTTTTATTATGATGGATCAATAACATTGAAAAATATGAGATTTATTTCTATACTTTTTATAATTGTATCAGTGAGGTAATATAATGCATAAAGAGAAAACAAATGTAAAAATTTGTTAAGACCCTCTAGCATTTGAAAATGAATTCACAGTAGGGTTATTACTAAGTCAGAAAGCTTCAGGAACTGTGAAATAGCTGCAGAAACATGACCAAAAAACCCCAAAACAAAACAGAAGAATTAGTAAAAGCTCTAACCAAGCTCTGACAGCAAATCTATAGAACAGTGGCCAAATGATTGAGGTGATCATTCTACATGCCAGTATTAAAGACAGGACATTTAATAGATTGTGTAAATTGTCATACAAAATCCTTAATTTCACATGCTAACAAATTATGTTTAGGATTATCTAGCTCAGACAGCCTTATAAGGAAAAGGAAATTATGGCTTAAGAAAAGGCAGAGACATAAGACGATTGATTTTATTTGATTAGATTTATAAGGCTAACCAACTCATTGTCACTCTGGACTAATTATGGCTGATACATGCTGGATAATTGAGAAAAGCAATAGCAATAGTCTTACATACCACTCCATAGTTTTTTACAGCATTCTCTGAGCAGTTTACAATGTTGGCATATTTTCCCCAACAATCTGGGTTGTCATTTTACCAACTTCAGAAGGATGAATGACTGAGTCAAACTTGAGCCTGTCAGGATTGAAATCCAGACTATGAGCTGAGTTAGCCTACAATTCTGAATTCTAACCACTGCCCCACTAAGGCTCCAGGGGAAAAAAAAAAATACCCCCCAAAAGTCACTGTGGTCACTATTGTTTATACTATAGAAATGTCTTAGATTGTGCTGAAAATGTCAAACTGTGGAAAGTGCTTAGGAAAATTGCAACACATCATTGTCCTCATGACAAATCTATATAGAAGTCAGGAAGCTTTAGACTGGCAGAACGTGGTGAAAGAGAATGGTTACAAATTGGAAAATGAACAATAAAATACTGCATAATCTAATGAGGGAGACTGGAAAGAGAGAAAGGGAGAGGGAGGGACAGGGACAGGGAGAGATAGAGAGAGACAGAGTAGAAGCAGGGAGAGGGAGAGAGGTAGGGAGAAGAGAGTAAGTGTGAGTGTGAGTCTAGTTTTGAAAGTGTTGGTAGATAGAACTTGTTCCATCATCAGTGTGCTCCAAGGTAGAGGCTTAAATATTGGATGTTCTTAGATTACATTCCAGAATAGCTGATGCTGGTTGCATAAACTGGACTACAGGTGATCAATAGCTAACTATTACTGAGTACAGCACTCCACAATGTCCTTCCAGACATTTTTACACTTTTTCACCTATCTGCTCAATAGTTCTCTGCAATGATGATTTCACCAAGCTCATGATAAATTGTTCTAGACTGTAGCTGCCAGCGTTTGCTATTTTTCCTTTTCTTGACCATTACAGTAACATTTTTGTTTTTAACCACTGGGTCAATTAGCATATTGTTAGAGAGTGACTGCTAACTATTCCCAATTTTCATACAGGTAACAGTGGTCCTGTTCACTGTGTGGAAAAATGTCTTTGCATAATGATAAAAAAATCACTACAGCATTCTGAAATGTGTTACATATTAACAAAGGTGTAAAAATCATTAGCAAACATCTCACTGTAATGTTGATTGCAAAACTAATCATCTAAAATCTTAAAGTGTGATAACCAAAAATTAAATGAAAATCTATTTACTATTTTATGTAAAAGACTATGTCCGTGAAGTGTAGATTGTTAGAACTGGATGCCTTTCAATTAATTGCTTTTTGCTTCATCTGTTAATTATTTCTTATGGTTTATGAGTTTAAAAAGATTTCAGTTTGATATCTGCCTCATGTCCGTAGTTATTGAACCTTGGACTGATGAAATGCTATTTTTCTGAAAGCTCTGAACATACCAAACATTTTTACTCTTTAAATTATATTTAGGCATGCTTTATTGTGTGTCTTAGGAAAGCTAACAATATAAGACTGCTAGTTCTCTTTATCTATTGAACTTATAGTTTACTAGATAAAGTATAGTCAGGGTAAAAATAATAGAAACAAATGAATTTCCTTCAGTTGTCCTTCCATTTTGACTCAGAATAGAAATATATGTTTATATTAACTATCTGTGTAACTAATACAACCAAACAAATTTGAAGTTAGCTAAGCACTTTCATTTAGAACTGATTCATTCCAAAGTCACTAATAAAAGATTTCCAATTCCTTTTGGGAAACAGAGTCAAATATTAAGAGCCAATTCTGCTGACTGCCAGAAGTTTGATTTCCATTGCCTCAGGGTTGACTCAGCCTTCCTCCTGAAGACTCAGATAGTTGTGAGCAATATGCTGACATTTGTAAACTGCATAGAGAGGGCTTTAAAGCACTGTGAGTGGTACATAAGTCTAAGTGCTATTGCTATTGCTATAATCCAAATTTTTCAGGCTTTGAGTTTTGATCTTTTCTATATGCACCTTTCTTTTGTGCTTAATTTGTGAGTCCTGCAATTTACATCGATAGAAGTGCCTTCAGAACAATCTAATAGGCATAGGAAATATAAAGGAAGATGTTTTATTTCAACTAAAAGATTAGCAGTCCCCTTGTTAAGATCAGAAGATTATATATTATGGTATAATATGTTATGAATCAAGTACAGAGAGTCCTCAGCTTATGACCACAATTGAGCCCAAAATTTATGTTGCTAAGTGAGACATTTATTAAGTGAGTTTTGCCCCATTTTACGACCTTTCTTGTCACAATTGTTAAACGAATCACTGCAATTGTTAAGCTAGTGCCACAGTTGTTAAGTGATCTGGATTCCCTATTGATTTTACTTTACCTTGTCAAAAGATCATAAAAGGTCCTGATCCCAGGACACTGCAAATGTCATAAATATGAATCAGTTTCCAAGTGTCTGAATTTTGATCATATAACCATGGGAGATGCTGAAACAGTCATAAGTGTGAAAAATCACTTTTTTCAGTGATGTTGTAACTTTGAACGGTCACTAAGTGAACTGTTATAAGTTGATGTCTATCTGTATTTGTTTTCACACACCAATGAATAATGTGTTTTGAATGATTTTATTTTTTATCAAAATCTTATAGATTATAGTAAAATTACCTGAAGTTTTTTAATGAACATTTTGTTTATTGAGATCAATTCAACAATCTCTTCTCTTCTTTTGTCTCTGCTGTGCTCTGCTTCTCCCCTCCTCTCTCTCTCTATCTCTGTCCCTTTCCTCTAGGATTAGAAGGCAAGAATCTAAACCAGGGGTGTCAAACTCAAGGCATGTGGGCTGGATCTGGCCCATTAGATGCTTAGATCTGGGGCCGAACTGTAAATAGAACAGGACCAGTGCCTCTGCAAGGGCACAGGTGGGACATGCAACTGCTTTTGGCCTCCAGAGTCCTCCAGGAGGCCTTCCAGGCCCAAAATGAAGCTTCTGGAATGTCCAGGAGAACTTCCAGGTCCAAAATGGAGCCTTGGACTCAGAGGGTTATAAAAGGGAAGAAAAGTAAAATACTTTTCCTTTTAGGCTTGCAGGATTCTGCTACTGTAGCCTATGTCAACAATTTTGATGTTCTAGTCTTCCTATGGAGTCAGTTTCTTGCTCTGATCCCTCTCTCTCTGTGTGTCATGAGGTGATAAAATAGATCAAGTAAGTATTAAAAAACAAAATCACAGAAATGTATGCCTCCCTATTTTTATAAGTTTATAAAACCATGTCGGCAGAGGTGTGGTCCCGTGTCATGCCCACCATGGCCATGACCACCATGACCACACCTCCACCAGCCCTTCAAACCCAATCCTGATGTGGCCCTCAATGAAATTGAGTTTGACATCCCTGGTCTAAATTAATACTAGAAGGCAGCAGTTGGGACAGTTGTATAGAAATTTGTACCCCAAATCTGATGAAAGCTGAACAAAGGAGAAGCACAGTATATTATTGTACCCTAATCCCTTTCCTAGAAAACATGTAAATATTGACCTTGTTGAATTCTGCAGAAAAGTGTGTGTGTGTATGTGTGTATTGTGTATGTGTGTCTCTGTGTGTGTTTTATTAAGTTCCAGAAGTAATATATAAGACTTCATGAAAATGTAATTTTTTTCTGTTCAAGGGCACAAATCTTTTGCCATAGATTTACACATTTTCAGGTCCAATGACTGTTTTAATTATGTGGCAAAATTTGCACAATATGTTATGCTAACCAACTATATTGCACCTTTAACCTCTTGATTTAGATTTAATTTAAATCTTAATTTAAAAAATATATATTTGCATGCAAGTAAATGAGTTCATTCAAAAATATATTAAAGGAACCTTCTCAAATGCATATGAAAGACAAAAAAGCTTTAGTTTGCAAGTACAGACATGATAAGATTCTAAATTAAAATGCATAATCATTTTATTTTAAATATGATTTTTACATTAGGATAGTATATTATATTATTAAATAATTCAAGTAAGCATATACTGATAACATTAGAAAAATTGTATTTTTTCTTCTTTTCCAATATATGATTGCTTTAAATAATCATTAGGTATAGGTGAAATAGTTTATGACAAGTTCTATTGAAAAAGTAAATTGCTTTCACTTACAGAGCCAATATGCTTCCAAAGTAATAAACTATATATATACTATGTATCTCTTTCATTTGTTTATCAATTTTATATTTCCCATGACATTTTTTTCTAGCTATATCCTATTGTTATAACTATGTGTATAATCTTGTGGGATAGGATTGGATGTAGAAATTTCTATAACTTGTAATAAAAGCATGAATTGAGCTGAGAAGTTTCATCAGCAATATAATCTATGTTTTACAGTACTTATTGAAGCTGCACTATTCCAAAACAAAAAGATATCATTTTCTTTAAATTCCATTACTTACATTATTACCTTGTTTCATTTTGTCCCCTTCAGCTTTAAAAAAAAATTAGTATAGCACAAAATACAGTTAGTTCCAGGCTGATGATTCCATATGCTTTTAAAGTATCTTTACACATTTCTCAGAAAGCTAATTCTTATACACTGACATAGACATGAAGAATTATGCTCTGTGTCATCTATCATTTTGGTATATGAATTGAAAACATTAACAGGGACTTAGAAGAGGTCTGTACAATAGGCAATATACATATAATTTTCACAACATCTTTACTTTCTGCTAAGTTTGTCCTACTTACCTTATTTTGTCTTTTTAGTGAATTTTGTAAATTTTATCTTTCTTCCCCATGATCTATGGCTGTTTACTAAATATTTATCTATTTAAAACATTTATAGAGCTACCTATCTCCTAATCAAGTATGGGTAGTTCCCAATCAAAAGTTAAAATAACTTATGCAATTATATTAAAACTATAAGACTAAAACATTAAGCACAATGAAGTCCTGGCCTCCAATTATCCAATCTTATTCCATTACTTGAAGTAAAAGCCAGGCTTCAAGGTTTTATATATAGGAAGATAGGAGGGTAGGGTGTGTTAAATAAATGTTATGCCACATAACTTACTTAAAACACTTGCTTTGTATTTTATGTTGCTCAAAAGCAATAATGCAATTTTCACATATCTATTGTCCCACTCTCTCTGTCTTGCACAAATACATATAGGGTTCGTTCTACAAATGAGTCCAAAATAACTTCTTTGTTGCCCTTTTATTGCACCTGATTATTTTAATTGTTTCATTTTTAATCCTTGATTTAGAACATGTATTATTAATAACATTTATTAGGTAATTATCAGGTATATTGAACTATGGTGAATTTTCTTGAAGTATCTATGGTTTGCCCTGATTCTAAGTTCCATTATTAAAAGCCATATCTTCTTTTTAAAGCCCTAAATAGAATTAGAAATAGAAAAAAGTCTCAACACAATAGTAAGTGAAATTGGAAGATAGCAAAACAATCAAGATATATATTAATGTTTTTTCTGTTCAACAAGACAAAACTAGGAGCCATGTTGGCACAGTGGTTAGAATGCAATACTACAGGCTATTTCTGCTGACTCACCAGACTCAAGCCTTCCATCTTTCCAAGCTTGGTAAAATGAGGACTGTTGGGGGCAATATGCTGACTCTGTAAACTGCTTAGAGAGGGCTGTAAAAGCACTGTGAAGTAGCATATAAGTTTAAGTGCTATTACTATTGCTACTATTTCAAATTTAAAAAAGCATGTAATTCACCATTATGTAAAGTATGAGACTATGATAGGTATGTATGGTATAAAATGTATCCCTAAATATATTTGTATGTAATAAATTTTACTGATACGAATGTTCAAAATGTTACCAGCTTTATAGTACTATTGCTTATTACTTATATGCCATGAAGTGGCATTCTTTATTTATGTATTTATTGCGCTTTGTAATATCATATGTCTAAAATGCATTCAGGATTTCCACAAGGATGCTTATCAGCCCAGTTTTACTGGACAGGGATCAAACAGTGCTGTTTACTTGGCCTTTCTTATTTAAGGTTTATTTGAATGATATTGAAGTAGCCATGAAATCACAATGTTTTATTCTGCCCCTCGTATAATGGACATAAATTTTCAGTGTTAACTTATCCCAGTGACATAGTTCATTCCCTGGAAATTGACCTTAAAAGACTATTGGCCAGACTATCTGATTGTTTTGAAAAGAAAAAGAACATAGAATAAAATTGTAATAAAACAAGATTTTGATTTTAGAAGCAATACTTGCACAGATGAACTATTAATGCTTAATAAATAGAGTAATGCCCCTCCTTTAAATTCCCAATGGTTCCAATCAGCAAAATACAGCAGCTTGTGGGGCCGCCTCAGACCACAAAATAGCCATGGTTAGAACCAATGTTCCTACGACTGGAACAGTCAAAGCTATTTGTTCTTCTAATCTTCTGTAAGTCCCAATGTACCATATACTCAGAAAGTACCATTAAATTCCATCAAAGTGAAGTGTAACTGTACCACTACCTAGAAAAAAAATGGCATAGCTCAGTATGGAGTACAGAAAGAAACAGTTTATAATGAACAAAGATCATAATCCAACAATCATAGATTCTATTTTAATCCTAATTATAAAAAGAAGATTAAGCATAACTTCCACTTACTTTCACTACTATATTGATTTTATTGAAATGTAGCTGTGCTCATTCCTCCAAAATGACTTTACACCTTTTCAATCAAGAGCAATGAAAGCTACAACTGACCTTTATTTTTTAAAAAAGTTATTTAAACTTTCTAAATGAATTAGATAATTTAAATAATGAACAGGGCTAAAATTAGAGAATATTATAAACAAAAAAATCTGTAACTTTCCATTTGCTTGACTAGGCCATAGTTTTCTAGTAATGTCCCAGTGTTAATTATATTATTCTGGGTGGTTATTTGTAAATTTATTGCATCTTGCAAATCAGAGCTTTTAAAGAAGTGCACCATTGATGTTTATTTGCTAAATTCTTTCCCATCCCTTTTCCTCTCTTCTCCATCTTTGAAACATTTCTTTATTTTCCCCTTTCAGAATGCCTTCTTACTGTTTCTGAAAGTTTCAGCTTAGCTCTATTAATGAGAGAAGAAAGAGGACAATGTTGTAATGTTAAGTAGAAGCTTAGGGTGTTTATGTTTGTTTCTAAAGATTAATTTAAGCTAGATTTGTTTGCATATAGGATTTGTATAAGAGCCTAGGGGACAGTCAAATGATTTCTTTAAAAAAACCAAATAACAACTGTTGTCTTTCAAGGAGCAGATGTTGTATCAACAATAATTGTTTCTTAGAACTTGCAACTCAAAAGCGGGCTTTAGCGCTGTAAAAGAAACAATCGGTTGCTTGTGAAAGATTTCAAATCAGAGTGCAACAGAGTGTTTATCCTTTAAGAAAAATTAAAGGAAATCCTTTCCTTTCCTTTCCTTCCCTTCCTCTTAAGTTTCTATGCTTTATGGGTATATATCATTTAGACTAGCTATAACTTCAGAGTTTAAGCCAATTTGAGAAAATTGTACAAAGGGAATATTACATGCTGTCTCTATATCACTAAACTTTATAATCTAAGTCACTTTAGAATTAGGAAGATTTACTTTTGAGTAAACTTGATTATCTGCTGGAGCACAGGAAGATTTATATGGGAATAAGCTGTACTGAACTCAGCAGGATATATTTCCAAATAGGCAAATATACCACTGAATTATTAATGCTTGTTAAATAATTCTCTGTAATTATCAGTATGAAAATGAACAACAGGCAAAGCAAAGGACTGGAATCTTCTTTCCATGACTGCTAAAATGATTTTTAAACACATGAAAAATACTGCAATACCAGTGGTGGGATTCAATTTTTTTTACTACCAGTTCCGTGGGTGTGGCTTGGTGGGCGTGGCACGGGAAGGATACTGTAAAATCTCCAGTCAGAAGTGGTATTTGCCAGTTCTCTGAACTACTCAAAATGTCTGCTACCGGTTCTCCAGAACTGGTCAGAACCTGCTGAATACCACCTCTGTGCAATATACTTATTATATCGATCATTTAAAAATATATTGAAAATGCAGAATTACAAGGAATATAGTCTCCTTCCTCCCTGATAATTATCTATGTCATATTCACAAAATAAAAGCAGATGATGTTTAAAGGAAATAGGTACTATAAAATGGAGGAGATCACTGAGACTCAGAACAAATGGGTATAAATGGAAAACTTTCTCTGTTCCTGGATTCCACACTAACTTTTTGAACTCCTTTCTTTCAGTGAAACAGAAATGTGGCAATGTTTTTTTATTTCCTTTCATTGCACTTTCTTGAACACATGGATATAAAATAGTTTCTCTTTCCATTCTTTTTTTCAAGATTTTTTTTTCCACCTAATTTTCTCTCCTTCTCATTACAGGTACTCTTCCCTCAGTCCATCTGTTGTTGTTGCTGTTTTGCTGGAAATATGTTTCTGTTTCTTTTCGCTTCACAGTTCACTATACAAACACGTTAACTGACAAACGAATTTAGTTTCTGATGGAGTTGATAACCTTAAACAGATCAAGCAGAGAACATTACACAGGATTTATAATGTTGCAATAATGAATATATATTAATATATATTTTCCCTGTATACTCTCTTTTGGGGTTACGCTGCTTTTCAAACATATGGTATGACATGGAAATATCACACAAACATGTTTTTTTAAAAAAAGAAAATATATGGTGGCATTGCAAAAACCACCCTTATGATATAGATAAATGAGCTTCAGAGATGATTCAGGAATAATTATTAATATACAATTATTTGTACAATTGTGGCTTAAGTGATTCTTGACTGCTTAAATTATAGTAAAGCATTCACAAATCCAAATTTTAAGAAGCTTTAAAAAACATATTTAAAAAACTGATGCTTTCTTTCAAATTGATTTTCCCAAAGCCTTATATGTGCTTTTTTGTCCCTCCTGCCTCCCAAAAAGTATTTCTAATAATAGAAAAAATATAGTTTGAACTAAAAGGATTCCATTTGTGGTTTCTGAATCAAGATCATGGACTGGATACTTTATGTTTAGAAATAAATATACTGAATGAATTTAACACTGCATGTGCAAAGATAATTGACATCCACTTTTTGTTATGCAAATCTTCTTTTGTAATATTTCAAAATTATTTATGCTATGCATTATATCAGCAAGAAAATTGACAAAAAGTTAGAAAATCCCAGGAAAACATGTTTTGTGCAGATTTCACAACATCTAACTAATTCTGTCAAAATGCAAATAAGGAAGCATGTCAAAAGCTTATTAATTAGCAAAAAAAAAGAGATTTTTTTAGGCTATGGAAAACAAAATAATTAAGTTTAGACATTATGTCCCTTACTAATGAGAAATAAAATTAAACAGCTATCCCTCAAGTTATTATGAAATACGATAAACTTTTCCTACTGTATGTAAGTATATCAAAAGTAAAATATGAATAAATATATAAAAAGGGCCTTAGACAGGAGGGAGCATAGTGGCTAGTCCAAATTGTATTTGTCCAAAATAATTGTATTTGTCCAAAATAATTTATGAAGAAAGCTAACAATGGTTGAAGTTATCGCATTGTTATGCAAAACTAACATGTTGCAGTGATTCACCATTTTTTTGTAACCAAATGGGGTAACAGCAAAGTCACTAGATTACATAGCCAATATAGATTTTAAACAAATGTTGATCAAAGACACTTTGAACACAACACACACACACACGCACACACATACATACATAAGATATATGTCTTACAACAACTCTATATTTTTTTTATTCTAACAAGCCATTCCTGTGAAAGAATGACATTAAAAAAAGTCTTCAATCTACCACCTCATCTCAAATGCAAAAGTACTACTAGTAAACACAAACAGGCACACTAATCAAGTTTTATTCCTAGAGATCTTCCGTGAGAGACACAGCACAAGACATCTATGTATTTAAATAATACATACATACATACATACATACATACATGCATGCATGCATGCATGCATACATACATTACAAAAGTGATTCAATTTGAATTTTTATTCTATTCAAATAGCCCTCATCGTGGAGGGGATTACCTACAATGAAATCAGACACAGAAGACAGTTCTACTAGATCTGGCACAAATAGGAAAGCATTATGTTTAATATGTAGAGGAAGCACATGATGGTGCCTTTCTAGTGGGCAGATGAATGATCTGATAATGTATTCTTGCTATCAAGAAATAATCATTGGTCTGTACTAGTATTTAGGCAAGCTAGATTGTAGTGCATGGATCTCATTTCTAAACCATTAACATATTCATAATTATATGTATATAAACAGGAAGCTTATGTACCTACATTTTTAATATATGTTAAAGTTTTTGCTTTAACATTTTCCTATTAAGAAATATAAGTTCTTGCCCCTGTGCCAAGAAAGAAAACCAAAAACAATGGTAGCGTTTCAACATAAATATAACAAATATGTCTGGCCAATATCTTTGGTTTCTTCATAGTACATATTTGTAAAGTGTACACTTTTTGCTTTTAG
The DNA here is from genome assembly GCA_023653725.1 of Bungarus multicinctus. NCBI lineage: Eukaryota > Metazoa > Chordata > Lepidosauria > Squamata > Elapidae > Bungarus > Bungarus multicinctus. The sequence goes on from CM042850.1 coordinate 43,845,159, forward strand.
TCTGGCTGAAAAACTCATCACATATTGTAACTAAACAGCACAGCTTTTGCACTGGGCAACATGACAGCTCACAAGAATAGTAACGCCATCCATAATATACAACATACATTTTAACATTTGGAAATTCGCCTGGAATACTCAATAAAAACAAAACACAAAGCAACATCAAAACAAACAAAAAAGACAAAGCAACATCATTCTTGCATATTGCAATCTGAAAGCAGAAATACACAGCAACATAAATTAAACTAAATATATAATGCACAACACAGAGTGACGGCAATATTACATTCAAACTCATGAATTCTAATTTCTTCATTGCAATGTAGCTACCTATCAGAAAGCCACTGATCTATTTATTATTCTCCAAATGTTTCCTCTCAAATGCTGAACATGTGGTTAATTGATTCTTTCTTACTATATCCAACTCTTCATTTCAGCTGGCAATAGGCAAATCACTAGGTTTCTGTTTTTTATCAATCAATGTACTTTCATAGATTCAGTGCCTGGGTAAGCATACAATATACATTTGATCATTCAGCACTGGAACATTTGAAACAATATGGTATAAGATTCCCATTTCATTCCAATCTTATGGCAACATTCCAGGAAATGTTATATTTTAATCCTAATTCAAGAAAACGCCTGGAATATTTTACAATCTTCCAGATCATTTCTTTGTCCTCATGATATACTACTGGAGCCAAAGTAATAAAAGAAATGAAATATAGTGGAAAAATGGTACTAAAATTAATTAAAAAGAAGTCTAAACTAATGACAACAGGTAGAACAACAAGTCTTAAAATTGGTAATGAGGGCATCAAAATAATGGGTAGCTTCTGCCTCTTAGGATTGCTGCAACAATAAAAGAAAAAAATGCCAAGAAATACATTGCAGACTAGCACTTGTACAGCAACCATGAAAGTTCTTGAAAAAGATGTTCCAATATTGTAATGTTTCTAGACCAGTGGTTCCCAAACTTTAGTCCACTGCCCCCTTAGTACTACAAAGTCAACCTCAGTGCCCCCCACCCAGGGGTGGGTTTCAAATTTCTGTGGGCGTGGCCTAATTTGAGGGTGTGGTTTGCTGGTCACATGACTGGGTGGGAATGACTTGCTGGTCATGTGACCGGGTGGGCATGGCTTCTGGTCATGTGACCAAGTAGTTGTGGTTTGGTGGTTGTGTTACTGGGTGGGCATGGCCAGGTGATTGGCAAACCAAATAAAAGTGGTCCTCACTTAATGGCCGGTTGGTTAGCAAGTGTTCTAATTTATGACTGGCCTCCAAAGAGCTACTTGACCTGTTTTTGGAGTTTTGACAGCCATGCACACACATACACACATACTCCCTTCCAACCCTACTGGAGCAGATCATTGGACTAGAATCAGCAAAGCATCTCTGATTAGATTCTAGTAGTGAATAAAATCTAATCAGATGCTTTGCTGATTCTTGTTGATTTTTATTTTTATTTTTTTATTTTATGTTGCTCAATTGCATTGACATGTGTATCCCTTCTTGTACATAACCCAGAAACTTTTGTGATTCTTTGCAGCAAAAATTACTGACCTCTGGCTTTGCTCTACTTTTCAAATGTGCTGCCACTGCCGTGTTCTAGGTGCCGGCCCCACAGGTCCACCCCATTGAGCCCGCTGCACCGGAGGAACCTGACAAGCAAGACCAAGCGGAGCAGTGCACCAGGATGAGCCTGAAAGAGGGAAAGAGAGAGAAAGAAAAGAAAGAAAGAGAGAAGGAAGAAAAGAAAGAGAAAAGGGAAAGAAAGAAAAAGGGGCAGGGAAAGAAAAGGAGAGATGGAAGGAAGGGAAAGAAAGAAAAAGAAATAAAGGAGGGAAGGAAGAGAAAGATAATATAGATATCTATTCTAGTCTAATCACCTGCTCCAGCAGGGTTAAAAGGGAGTATATGTGTGTGTGTGTGTGTGTGTGTGTGTTTTCCTTGTAATTTACCAATACATTTTGGTTTTGCCTTCTTCAGAATTGGCACTGTAATACATTGGGGAAAAGTAATATTTTAGGGTGGAGATCTGATCCAATGGATGCATCAGCTCTCTCTCTCTCTCTCTCCTTCTCTCTCCCTCTCTCCCTCCCTCCCTCCTTCCCTCTCTCCCTCCCAGACTGGCTTTGCTCTACTTTCCCGATGAGCCTGGATGGATGGATGAAGGGAGGGAGGGAGGGAGGGAGGGAGAGAGAGAGAGAGAGATGGGTAGGTAGGTAAATAGATTGGTAGGTAGGTAGGGAGACAGGCAGACCTTTTGCATGGATGGATGGATGGATAGGTAGGTAGGTAGGTAGGTAGGTAGATAGATCTATATTGCTAGATAAGCAGGTAGCTCGGTAGGTAGACAGAAAGACAGACAGGTAGGAAGGCTGGTAGGTAGGTAGGCACGAAGCCAGTCAGACAGTCAGATAGACCTTTTGGATGGATCGACGTATGGACAGACAGACAGAATGTGACAGCAGCAGCACTTTGGGAAAGTGGTGGCGGTGGCTTTTCCCAATGTGCTGCCACATTCAAGGTGCCAGCTCTGGTGCGGTACAACAGTCAATGGGGTGAGCCTACAGGGCTGGCACTTCGAATGCCTCTCTGCTGCCTCTTAGCACCCCTCTGCTGGCTCTTTGGGGACACTAAGAGGTGGCAGGGGGCATTCAAGGCACCAGCCCTGCAGGCTCATCCATTGCACCGCTCCAGAGCCTGGCACCTCAAACGCTCCCCTGTTGTCTCTTAGCGCCCCTCTGCTGGTCCCCTTGAGGATGTTAAGAGGCAGCAGAGAGGCGTTCGAGGTGCTGGCCTTGCAGGCTCACGCATTGACTGTTGCACCACTCCAGAGCTGGATCCTCGAACGCCCCCCTGCCATCTCTTAGTGCCCCTCTGCCGGCCCCCTTGGGGATGCTAAGAAATGGCAGGGGGCAGCGCATCAAACTCAGTGGCACGTAATGTGCCACCCCGGCCACATTCGAGGCTCCGGCTCTGGAACGGTGTAACAGTCAATGGGTTAGCCTGTAGGGCCGGCACTCAAATGCTCCCCCTTGCCTCTTAGCACCCCCTGCTGGCCCCCTTGCCTCTTAGCACCCCCCTAAGGCATCCCACCATCCCACAGGGGGCGGTACTGCCCATTTTGGGAACCACTGCTCTAGACCCATAAAGATCAGATTTGTGTAAATTGTGGTATTTCCTGTAGCACTCTATAGAAGCAAAATTTGGAATTGAAGAAGCAAGAGAGGAAAAATATTGATGCCTTTGAATGTTGGTGTTGGAAAAAGCTCCTGAGAAAAACATGGATAGCTCAGAATAGAAATAAATAGATTTTCAAATAAATCATCAGGGTCCTCACTTGAGGCAGAAATTACCAGGTTTAAATTATCTTATTTTGGACACATTATACAAAGACCCAGTTCTCTGAAAAAGACTCTATTGCTAGAAAAGATGGAAGGAAAAAAAAGAGGATTACCAGCCATTATAGTGATGTCGAGTGAACAGTTGAAAGACCTGAAAAATCAAACTAAGAATAGATTGTTGTAGAAAAAAATCAATGTGGTGGCTCAGAGTAAAAAACTATGCCAAATAATCAACATTGTAATCAGCCGGATAGTTCCAGTTCTGAAGCCTTCTTACTATTAAATATTTTCAAATAACATGTTGCAGTCTTATACTATTTTCCAAGATTAATGTAGGATTCCTACAAGTCCTATAGTACAGATCCTACATTAGTCTTGTCCTTCTCAGTTCCTCATCTTGTCCTTCCTAGAGATCCTCCCTAGTCTTGTCCTAGGGAGATATTAGAAATACTGTTGGTTATATAATGTTGCTAGTTTCTATTATATTTAATTTTCAAATTAAAAATATATATTTGGGGGGGGGGGGCAGTGAAAATACCAGAGGCATATAATTGAAGATGTCTACAAGCACTTTAGTGCCTATATCTCCATGTTACATTTCATTCTTTTAGACACTGTATTCTGTACTGAAGAATGTTTGGCTTCATTGGCTGTATGCCACTCTCAAGCTTATTAAAATTTACACTGATTCTCATCACTTGATAGAATCACAGAAAAAGCACCCCAGGAAGTGGCACCTGTTATCTTGAATGGCATTTTTTCTTTCCCATAATTACATGTATTCAAAATATTTGCATAAGCATTTTGATGACATCTTCTAAAATTATAGTTTTAGAATATTGTCTTGCTAATGTTAAGCAGAATCTGAGGAACATGACAAAGGAATTTTGTCTCATTTGACCACGGGATGTCATTAGTCATATAATGGACAGTATAATTAAATATTTAAACATTTTGAAGTAAAATATATGTAAATATTTCACAGTATTGCCAAAGTTCAAATGGGTGAGATAACTATTAGAAAATATAAATTGAAATATTGATTTCTTTGATAACTTCTATAATTAGTTTTACTTCCTATCTTTTAAAATCCAATATATTATAATAATTAAACCCTTCAATAAGATATTCAGATATAGATTTTTTATATGCAACTTAAAATACATATCTCATGTGTTTATTTAAAAAAAAATACCCGTATTCAAAATGTGTATAATCTTTTCTTCTGCAACCCAATAACTGTACATAGAAGGATCTCTATGAGAAATAAAAAGGCCCTATTGTCCACATCTACTCAGGAATGTGTATACAATTACTGTAATGAATTGCTACAGTAATCAAAAGAGTACAAAGCATCACCAATATTCTTGTCAGACTTTTCCTTGATTATAAAATTAAAGCTGTGGGTGATGAGGTACAGGCCATTTTAACATACTATAGAAATGCATGCTGGTATTCTTTTGTCAAAAAGATAAATAAGGTGTGATGTGATTGTAAAATTTGTTGTTGTTGCATTACATATTTAAAGCAAATTGACTTACAAAATCTTAGTAAAAATATTTACAAAAAAGAATTTGAAAAAGTACTACATAAGCCAAATGGTTTGTTGGACAATGAAACATTTATTAAGAGGAAGATGATGATGAATCAGGGGCAGTCATTGGGGCTGAACTTTGAGGTACACACACAATCGAGGTATAGAAAGGAGAATGTGTAGAATAAATTATTTTTATATTTATTTATTAAGTTTTTATAGCTTCATTCGTCCCTACGGGCAGAGGTGGGATTCTACTGGTTCTATCTGGTTCTATAGAACCACTTGTTAACTTTCTAAGCAGTTTGGAGAACTGGTAGTTAGCAGCAATCTCTGTTTGTTTTTTTCCACCCTTATTACATTCTTGGCAGATTGCCTAGACTTGCTGTCTCTGGAGCTTGTGAGGCTTAGCTTTCTTGAAGGGGAAGGGTTGTTTTAAGATTTTTACACTGTTGTTGGGAGTAAATACTTCCCTATACAGCACTTTGAAGAAATCATTAAATAATGAAGCAAAGCTTTTAGTGACAGGGAACGAAGATGAGTGACATTCAGCAAGGCTTCTTGGCTAGCTAGAAAGATTGTCATTCAAATGTGAGTTTACATACCCTTTCTGAGTTTGGGTCTAAAACTCGTTTTTGGTGAAGCTTAATTCTGTGTTTATTGATGGGATAATTTTCCCTATTCAGCTTCAACAAGCAACAGCTACTGTTGTGATTTAATTATCTGTATTATGTTTGAATTTTTTTTTTGCGTCATGGTTTCTTTTTCTATTTGGGGAGGGGATCTTCCTTCACTGCTTTAATACTATTTGGCACTGTCCTTTTGGGGTATACTTCCAAGAGGCAGGATGCAAGCTTGGCACTGATTTTTTTACTGCCTTTCTGAGGGGCCTGTGACCTTTCCTTAAATCTGGGTGATTTCCTTAGGATATCTTGTGAGGTGAGTGAGACCAGCTGGTATTTTTAAATGGTGCAAATGGATCTAAGGATTACTTTTCCTGGGTCTGCTTTTTCTGGAGAGCTTAAATGACCTCTCTGCTAAAGGGTTTCACTTTATGAGCAAGAGTTGGCTGTTTGATAGTTATCACTGCATTTTAAATATTTTCATTCCTCAAGGTGCTCTGGCACCCTGCCTGATTTGTAAGTCCCGCTTGCAGGTATTTTTAATCTAATGATTGGTATTTAGGGTAGCTTTTTGCAAACAAAGAAGCTTTTTGTACTTTTGTACAAGTAATCCTTGACTTACAACAGTTCATTTAGTGACCATTCAAAGTTACAATGGCACTGAAAAAAGTGACATGACCATTTTTCACACTTATGATCGTTGCAGCATAACTGCAACTGTTGTTCTTGGTTCTGATCTGGTTCAATAACTTGTATCCAATGTAAGAATGATGTTGAGGAACAAAGAGTGAAAGAGTGCAGAAGTATTCATCCAGAATTGAAGGTTGGGCTCCTGGGGAGAAGGAGCATCTTTGGGACTGAAACTCATGTACTGTAGATACAATAAAAAGCATCAGTTGAGTCTAGGAAGGATCATCAATCTGAAACATTAAAGGCTGCATGATTCTGCAGCCCTCAGTAGGGTGGTTTTTTCCTTCCTTCCTTCCTTCCTTCCTTCCTTCCTTCCTTCCTTCCTTCCTTCCTTCCTTCCTTCCTTCCTTCCTTCCTTCCTTCCTTCCTTCCTTCCTGCTACTGCCTTTCTTCTGGGCTGTTCTTATTTTATGATACTGTAGAACTGGGGTTGCTCTGAGCATCCTCTTGTTTCTAAGCTGCCTCATTTGTTTCTATTGATTGCATATTTTTTAAGACCCTGCAGAAAGATTAAAAAGCACATTCCCTGCCTGCAGGCGTATTCTCTGGTAGGCAAAATACAGTAGAACAGGGCCAAACTGAGAGAATCCACCCTGGGTGTGTATGTATGTGTGTGTTTCAGGCGGGTTTCCTAGGTTTAGAAAGAGAGAGGGAAGGAGGAAGAGACAGAAAGAGAGAGAGAGAAAGACGGAGAGAGGGAGGGGGAGAGAAAGAGAGGGGGATACATAAAGACAGAGAGAAAGAGGAGGAAAGAGAGAGAGGGGGAGAAAGAAAGAAAGTGAGAGAGAAAGAGAAAGGAAGATACAAGAAAGAAAAGAAAGAGAAAGGGAAAAGAAAGAAATAGGGAGAGACAAAGGTAGTGATAGAAAGAAAGGGGGATGGAAGGAAGGGGCAGAAAATAAGGGAAAGAAAGAAAGAGGGAGAGAGGAGAAACTAAATGAGATATATGAATGGATAGATAAATACATGAAAGGAGGGAGGGAGGGAGAGAGGAAAAAAAGGAGAGGAAAGAAGGACATAAATTCTGGCTTCAGAAGACTTTGAAACAGCAAAGCAATCTAGGGCTGGCCTGCAAGGGATCTCGGAGGTTATCTAATCCAACCCCCTGCTCCAGCAGGAGATCCTTACAGAATCAAAGAATAGCAGGGTTAGAAGGGTGTGTGTGTGTGTGTGTGTGTGCAGCTGTTAAAACACCAAAAACAGGCCAAATAGCTCTGTGTAGGTCAGTCATAAATTAGAATACTTGCTAAGCAACTGGCCATTAAGCAAGGACCTGGTCATTAAGAGAGGACCACTTACATTTGGTCTGCCAGTCACATGGAGACCTGGCCATGCCCACCCCAGTCATATGACCACCTAGTCACACCCAGTCAGCAAGTCACTCTCACACCAGTGACATGACCACCAAGCCACACCCACAAATTAGGCCATGCCCACAGAACCAGTTGTTAAGAAATTTGAATACCACTCCTGCCTACAGGGTCACTGTGAGTGGCAATAAAAGTGGTTCTGACAAAAGAAAGAAAAAAAGAAAGGAAGCAAGGAAAGGAAGGAGGGAGGAAGAAGAGGAGGAGATGGCTGAAAATGAGGATTAGGAAACATTTACTTATGTTGTTATTTATTAATCAACTTTATATGCATTCACAACAGTCTTGGTAGCTCACAAATCAAAGTAATAATACATTAAAATACTGCACGAGTCAAAAAGAGGGCTGTGAAATATTTACAGACGCCTCACATTCTGGACATAAACTGTTTCAACTCTTTCCTTCAAAATGACACTATAGAGCACTGCATACCAGAACAACTAGACATATGAACAATTTTTCGCCGAAAGCTATTACTCTGCTAAACAAATAATTCCCTCAACACTATTCAACTATTTACAAAGTCTGCTCTACTATTGCTATTAATCTTCTCATTACTCCTTATCACCCATGCCCTCTCACTTGTGACTGTATGACTGTAACTTTGTCACTTGTATCCTTACGATTTATATTGACTGTTTCCTAGAATGATTTGATTGCTTATTATACCCTATGACTATCATTAAGTGTTGTACATTATGATTCTTGACTCTTGACGAATGTATGTTTTATTATATGTATACTGAGAGCATTTGCACCAAGACAAATTTCTTGTGTGTCCAATCACACTTGGCCAATAAATAATTCTATTCTATTCTAAAAAAAATTGTAAAAATAAGATAAATAAATATGTGGTACCAGGGCCCAATAGTAAAGCTAACCATTCAGCTTCTTCTCATAGGTAGACTGTCAGCTTTGGAAGCCATATTAGCTCCAGAAGCTACCATGCTCAAGAATGTGGGCTTAATCTGAAATGCTGACATAGACACTGTTAGTAAATTATGATGTAATCCAGGAGTGTCAAACTTGATTTCATTGAGGGCTACCTCAGAGTTGTGTTTTACCTCATGGGGCTTGTCTATCCTGGGCATGGATAGACATGGCCTGCTCTACGTCACTTTATTGGGGGCACCTGTGGTGGTTCGAGTGCTCTGCCAGTGAAAAAGGGTTCCTGAGCTCTGTTTCCGGCTGCAATTGCTTCCTGCAACCCTCTGCCAGCAAAAACGGAGCTTGGGCAGGGCCATATGACCCTCCTGAGCTCCATTTTCACTGGCAGAGGCACCACAGGTTGGTCCTTTGCTGTTTCCAGGGTAGCCCAGTCCGATCTATCGATTCAGCCCATGGGTCTTGAGTTTGACATTCTTGTTATAATCTGTCAAAGTATGTACATGTACACAAAAATAATTTAAGGATATATAGTCAAAATAGCAAGAAATAATTACCAGCAAAATCAATTAATAAAATCTTTCATGTTCTGTACAACTTTCAATTAAGTAAATAATAAATATTTGTAATTCCTGTCGCTGCACTCAATTCCTGTTTACTATTATGTTATTTAATTCTATCAATCAGTTCAGAATTCTGACATCATGTACTATAAATTTATAGCCATATTTATTTTGAAAATGATCCAGTTTGGAACTGAATTCTCATGAATACTATACCAAAGTTAACCATTTAATAACAATAGGCAAGAGCCTGTGGTGCCCAATAGTTAAAATTTTGGAGAATTTTTTTAAAAAATCTGTTTGCTAGTGGGTTATTAGAAATAGTTCGATAAAAAATTCATAACTGAGGTCTTTTTAAGGATATTTGCAAATGGTTTAATATGCCATTTTTGCACTCTGCTGATTATAATTTTAAATGAAGAAAAATTGAACAATGCATCTTCAGTGTAAAAGATTACATTCTAATCTGAACATCTTAAACTTGTCACACCTGTCTTCATTGATATTGACAGGCTCCAAATATGAAACCTGAAACCTTATAAGCTTTCAACTGTCAAAAATTAATTACCATTTAATGCTATATCTAATACCATCATAATCTAAAACTTAATTGCATATTACTAAGAACTTTGATCCTCAGAAAATAAAGCTACTGCTGTTCAGTTATAAAATGCTTCTAGATAATATATAGCATGCAAACTCTTATATATTTCAAAGTATCTCTAGTTTGTTACTTACTAAAACCAAACAAATATGTATATATATGTATATGTCTACATTGATCATCATATTGCCTTCATCATGTGTGTGTGTATGTGTGTGTGTGTGTGTGTGTGTGTGTTTGTAGATTTTCACGGGTACAGGTATGCAGGTCTTGGCGTGTTCAGGTCTTTTCCCATGTAAGATTGAGACTATCTTGGCAACGTTTCGACAAGATCTCACTCGCCATCTTCAGGCTGGTATTTTTGGCTTTGTGCTTGTGCAAGCAAAGCGTGATCTGAGCTGCTATCTCCCTATATATACTGGTGGGGAGGTTGGCTGTGTTGTCATTTCTTGATTAGTTGATGGAGTTGATGTTTGCAGATTGGCTGGCTTTTTCTCAAGAACATGTGTGGCTGAGTATTGGCTGTGTGTCTATCAGCCTCCTGTGTTGTTTCTCGAAATAGAGAAACACCCCCATAACATGAATAAACAGGACGATGCCTCCCACCTACCAGACATTTGGAAACTAGTCCTTATCAACAAACGAGTCCCAGCCACGAAAACCAACACTGGACCCAAAACAACACATGACGCCACCACCAATCTCCCTCACTAGACTCAAACCCAAACCCACCCCATAGACAAAAGGCAACCACCGTCCAGAAACCAGATCACATCTGTGTCACCAGCTGCCACACACCCCGACCCCAAACCAAGCAAACTGACACACGCCACGAACACAGAACCAGGTCTCAAACTTGGAGCCAAACCAAAACCCAGAACGTCACATCACAGCCACTCGCTCAGGATATCACATCACAGAACTCAGGAGGCTACACCACAAAACCTCAGGATGTTGCAACACAGCCAACAACCCAGGAGATTACAATACAAGACCCAGGATGACACAAGATTAGAACTCAGAAGGTCATCACACAGCCCATTACCCAGGTCATTACGACCCAGGAGATTACAGCACAAGACCCAGGAGATCAAAACATTAGAACTCAGAAGAACACAGCCCATTACCCAGGTCCTTACGACCCAGGAGATTACAGCACAAGAGCCAGGAGATCAAAACAATAGAACTCAAAAGGTCATCACACAGCCCATTACCCAAGTTGTTACAACACAGGAGGCTGATAGATACACAGCCAATACCTCAGCCACATATGTTCTTATGAAAAAGCCAGCCAATCTGCAAATATCAACTCCATCAACCAATCAAGAAATGACAACACAGCCAACCTCCCCACCAGTATATACAGGGAGACAGCAGCTCAGATCACACTTTGCGCGCACAAGCACAAAGCCGAAAACATCAGCCTGAAGATGGTGAGTTATTACGAAAAGCTATAAAATTTCTAGTAGCATGAAATACATTTCAAATTTGAACCAACTTAAGTTTAAAATGTTTAAAATTGCTTTGGGTGTTATTGTTTTTATTACAAAGCAGTTACTTTGCATTTAAAATGGGCCATTTAAAAACATTCCCAAAATATTTAAAGCAATTCATTTCAGTTATGAAGTAACTATTATGAAGCAAAATGGTCCATCCTTAATATTTGCATACAAATAAATATTTTCCTTCCCCACCCTATAAGTTGAAGATTTAATTGAAGAATTATCAGTATAGCGAGTACCATAATATTTATTTCGTCCATTGGAATGAAAGAAAAAATCTTTCCTGATATAATAAAATTGGTTTAGATTTTTATCAATGATATGTTTAATTTTTATATTCATTTAATCTCACTAATTTCTAATTCTAAATGTCTTACCCAGTTATATGAACTCAATAGGACTTACTTCTGAGTAAACCTCCTTAGAATTTCACTGTCAAATTGCTCATATAAAACAATGAAGGACGTTATTCAAATTTTGAATAACAGAAAACATATCATAATTCTCACTCCATCTGCTATCACAATATAATACTGCCACATTACATTGTTAGAAAAGAAAGAGAGAAAAAGTAGGACAAGCAGAAAGACGAGCAGAAACACAGTGGGATAATTATGGTAGTAGAGTAGCAGATCTTTGTCACCCACACATATACTCTCTTCCAGATATATACACTGTGTTCAGTCTTTACATGTAAAAACACCCACACCCACACACACACACACAAATTAATGTTTATATCATAAGGACAGTAATATGTAAGTACTGCTTAAAAGTGCTGTGGCTGATTTGCTATTTTGAATAATGATCTCCAAATTTGCATATTATTTTAGTCTAGCAGGTTTGAAAAATGTATCTTTGCAATTAATACTGATCACTGGTTAATATAATTACATTTTTAAGAAAAAAATCTAAGTCAGGAAAATAAATTGGTGTAAGAAGCAGAAAGTGCAAGTAACATTTTCAGAATTTATATGGTTCTTGCTATATTATAACCAATATATGGAATATATTTCACACTAAGTTGGCACATAAGAGTAAAGGGAAATAAAATAAATTGAACTTGTAAAATATTATAGGATAATACTGTACATTTTGTTATGCATTTTTGTGCCTATTCAAAAAAATTTAAACCAGCAAGTGAAAAACCAATATTTATAGTCGCCCTCAAAATATAACAATATATTTGTATAAACACAGAATGTATTTAACCACCCAGACTCATTGGAAGTCTGGGCAGCATTTAATAACAGCCAAGATTTAACAAAATCTTGGTAAAAAGAGTCAGAAGACAAAAAAGTCTCACAGTGCAATAACTGAAGACAAAAGACTAGAAGAAAAAGAACTGAGGATACATCAACATATAAAGGCCTGCAAATAAAAGTAGAATAGTTGCTGCCAAAAAAAAGCAAAGATAATTACATTAGTAATAGACACCTTGGGTGAAATTCCAAAACATCTGGAGCACTTCTTGAATACCATCAACACTGATAAAATTACTCTCAGTCAATTCCAAAAGTCATGTTTATTTGTAAAGTTTACAGCCTGCGACTATACTTTTAATATTATTATGTAACAATGTCTGCCTACTCCAGGTCCTTAGGAATAAACATGCCAAATCCAGTTTCAACATCTGGCTGACTCATAATGATAATAAATTAATGGTATTCAGAGCTATTTTATGTTTCTTGCCCTTATAAATTCTTGAAAATGTTTTATATTATCACCTTGGAAAAAAAATATCCTCTTGTACAATTATCAACTGGAAAAAAACCCAAAGTCTTTAATTTCTTTTCAACTGCGGGATAAAATCATATTTCAAAATATTTGAAAGTCATTTTATGATTAAAAAGATGCAAACACAAAAGCAAGAATATTTAAGTAAGATGATGGTTGTTCAAAAAATTCTTAACATCAAGGGAATATCATTACAAAAATAAAATGTAAAATTCTTTGTAAAAGTCTTTATAAAAATTAAACACCTATTGTTAAGAATGAAAGCCAGTTTAATCTACTGCTTGAGGTACCAAGATAGAAAACAGGAAACCAGGAGTTATTCCTGCATTACTGAAGAAATCAGCTGGGTGACCATGGGATAGTTCAGACTTGGGCAATTTACAGCCCCCAGCTCATACTGAGCCCTTTGGCTGTCCCTGTCTGGAAATTAGAAATCAAATTTAAAAAAAAACACTCTTGGATCACCAATATCCAATGACAAGAACAAGTAGAAGAGATTCAGTAAATCTCATATTAATCTGGTTTGTAAAAGTATAGCGAGGTATGAGAAGAGATGCAAGGAATCTGCTTATAATATTTTTTTAGGGCTATTTGGCTTGTAGACATCCATTTTAATATCACTGCCACTATATTACAGAAATAGCAATAAGAAAAAAAGACAACTGAAAAAACAAAAATTAGTTGAAAAATGGTCTGTCACCATTCACAGGTCTTTGTTAATGAACCTAAGAAACAAACAAAAGCAAAGAAAGCTTTCTTAGCTTTATAGAATATTATTTTATATTTGTTTTGTTTTAATATTTTTATAGCTGACATGTTATTGTCTATATACTGTCTATATTGTCTTAATACTATTTCATATAATATGTGTTGTTTACTTCCTTGTTTAATTCAAGAAGGTTTAGAGTTTGTTTTTCTTTTTTTATTTGATTGGGTCCAATGTTTCTGAAAAATCTTAAACATTATTTGTTTTCATTTTTTTCTGTGAGATACGTCACTAGATACCTCACTAATATTAACAAAGTTCAAAATATCATATTTGTATTACAAACATCAAGTTAAATATAAATTGTATAAAAGGTAGAGATTATTGCTCTACATTTAGGCAGGAAGCCATCATCCTTCCTTCACATCTTGCTTGTTGCTTTAAAAACAATGACTCATATTCACTGACTATGAGTGCTTATACTTTTTTCAGGTGAATCATATAATTCACAAAAGAAAGAAATCACCTAAAATTGAAATTAAGAGTTTTCCATTTCTAGATACATAGTAATGTCACTTTTAATTTTAGTTTTCCATCAACAAAAATGGTACTTCATTTATTTTTAAATTTTGATCTGTTCTGCAGTTCAATATTTTACTTAAGAATTATTTGTACAAATTGTACATATAATGTACAATTTTATGTACATTAAATGTACAAAATATTATCATCTGTCACCACTTTTATAGCCTTTAATGACTCTTTGTCCCGTAAAAAACGGATAATTACTCTCTTTGTATGTATGTTTATGTGTATGCCTATGTGCTTATCTGTGCATTTTTTTCAATCTTTCCCTAGATTTAAAAGTATTTATTCTCTTGTCATATTCATGATAACTGATTCTGTTTCAACAATTGTTCCTTTACAACCTCGGACAAAGCTAGTGAAAAAGTTGGATGCAAAACAACTCAATTTAATAAACTGCAAGCCTCAAATACAAATTTAACTGCAATTTCACAGAAGATGTAAATTTCTCTCTACTCTGTTTTAACTTCCTCATTTCCATTTTAACTCTGTAGGTCCTGGATATTTCCATTTAAACTGCCTTTTCAGAGTTTTTTTTTTAAAAACCTCATGGTAAAATGAAGAAGCAACTAAGCTGGTAGGATATTTGAAGTTTCAAGTGTTTCTCAAGTTGGAAAATATTACAGGATTAATTTCCTGAAGGATATAGTCAGCTTATTGAAAGGACATGGTCAGTGCAAATCAATTACATGGATCATGGGAAGAAAAAAGAATATTTCTGAAAAACTCATAGTGATACAAAATATGGTGGCATGTATCATACTGTATATATATAATATATATATATATATATATATATATATATATATATATATATATATATATATATATATATATATATATATATATATATATATATATATTAGCCCATCTTACTAGGTCACAAAAATTATGTACTCACATAGGAGGGTACAATAAAAGTTTCTAGCTTTATAGT
Source organism: Bungarus multicinctus (assembly GCA_023653725.1). Taxonomy (NCBI): domain Eukaryota; kingdom Metazoa; phylum Chordata; class Lepidosauria; order Squamata; family Elapidae; genus Bungarus; species Bungarus multicinctus. The sequence goes on from CM042850.1 coordinate 43,860,245, forward strand.
GTTGCCAAGCGACACTATAATCTGTATTTCAATAATCTATATTTTTAAGTGATTCTGCATATAAAGCTCTATGTATAAATCTAAAACTTTTTTGATTCTTTTTTACTTTACTTCATATGCTACTACATATTTGATGTTTAATTTTTAAAAAAGTGATAAAAATGTGTGTGTGTGTGTGTGTGTGTATGAATGAGTGACTGCATAACATAGTGATTAGAACACTTTAATGCATGATGACTGCGAATCCCAGCTGGTATTCACTTTACCAGTAGGGGTCTTTGAACAAAGACAACATAACTATTGACCTGCCTACTACAAATATGAAAGTGATATGAACTAGGAGAGTGATGGTGGCTTGGTCATCATCTGCATTAACAAGATCCATGTTATGCTTAACAAACAAGATAAGAGAAACTGGAATTGATGGAATACATACAACAGTATGTCTAATGAGACGAAATATGTAAAACATGAGAGAACTATGGATGGACAGAAGACCAGCACCCACACTAATTAAGAAACAGCTTGATAGCTAAGTTTCAACATAATGAAGAGGAAGCTGTTCTCACAAGCTGAGGTATACCAACTACACATTACATTACAGAATAACAATTGAATGTGCAGTCAATTGAATGTATCTGCTAATTCCTTCATTCCAGGGCACAACAGTGAATATGAGACATAGAAACATGGATAAAGTAGCTACAATAATCCCATAAGAATAATTACCAAGACTCAGTACCATTAGATAACATGCTATAAGATGCCAATAGTACCATCCAATAATTTTTATGGTCACCATAACTCAAAGCAATGAGCTGGCAAGTCTTATAACTATTGTAATTCTGGAAATGCTTTGGTACACGATAAAGAAGAAGAGAAGTACATACTCCCTCTAGAAAATGAAGTTAAAGACTAACATCAAGGCAAATCAGAGAAGTTAATCATATGATGGCATTACAAATTGGTTTGAAGTATAACACTGGATAACACTGATGTACTGAAAAAATACTGAGTCCATTTGAAGCTAAACAAAGCTCATAGTATCTGCTACCAGAATCACAGAAGCCAGGAAGATAAATGCCCTGTTCTCCAAAGAATCATTCAATGTGTATGCTATTCAACAATACAGTAATAGTAGAATCACCAACTGCAGAAGTTTCAACTGCAGAACCTAAACAATACTGGAAGAACATAAAGAGAAAATAAAGACACATAAAACCAGGTCAAAGTGGTTGCAGGCCCTAAAAGCAAACCACAGCAATATCCCAGAACAAGAACCAGTCATTGTAGTAGCAGATATCCAAGACCAAACTAAGCACTTGAATAGCTGGGCAGCACCTGTCCCAGATATAATTCACACCAGTTGGCTAAAGTAATTAACAATATGGATGAATGTCTAACAGCACAAATGCTAGTATGTCACTAGTAACAGAATCCTAACCAGACTGGCTAACACAAAGAAGGGAAGTTCTAATCATTAAAGACCTCCACAATAGAAATGTGTTGTCCATCTACTGACTAATAATCTCTCTCCACTATATGGAAAATCTTATTCAACTTCATAGCTCTGTAAAGCTACAAGATGATATGGACCAACACATGAACACAATACAGGAGAACATTGGGAACACTATCTCAGCCTCAAAACACCAGTTGCCTACAGATAGAGCAATAGCCAAAGACTCAAGGCCTAACATACTAGTCTAAGCACAGCTTGGATTGACTACAGGAAAACCTATGATTCAATGCCATACATTTTGCTTTGTGAGTGCCTGGCATGATACAAGTCAATAGGACACTGAAGACCTTCCTCAAGATCTCAGTGGCATTGTGGAAGGCAACACTGGAAGTAACTCAAGACAGCTTACACAAATGGCCATCAAGTACAGCATATACAAAGAAAGTATTCTCTTCAGTTCTACACTCGCTTAAAATCTCTCAGCCTGATAATCAAACAAATTGGCTATGAATATAGTTTAAGAGTGAACTACAATTAGCCACTGCTAGTTATGGACTGCTGCCAGTTCGGATTGGTCCTAGCAAACCAGTACTTTTGGCGATCAGCTGCTGGTCCCACCCTATCCTATCCTACATATCCATGTTTTTCAGCTCAGCTGATTTTCATGTCACAGTGGATTGCTGCGCCTCAGCTGTTTTACTCATCAATGGTGCCCTAGAAGGTAAGCTTTAGAGGCTAAAATTGGTGGGTTTTGAAAGCTGCGATGCACGCACATAACACATGTGTATGCACAAAGCATTCACTCACAGAACCGGTTGTTAAACCAGTTGCAGCACATCACTGACCACTGCCTCTACATGGATGACATCTGTATGCTAAGAGTGACACTGAGTTGCTGATCCATTTGGCACTGATCTACAATGAGGATATTGGAAGCTTATTTGGGCTGGAGAAATGAGTTAGTCAAGAGAGGAAATTAAGATTGATGGGGTGGAATTACCAGCAGTCCATAGAGCAGATATATAGTGTCAGTATATTCATGAACTGGAATAGAGTTTGGTAACAAGGTCAGCCAATGAATAGGCATAGCAACTAAATCAGCCAATGAGGATAGTTTGGAAACTGAAAATAGAAATAGCCTAGGCTAGAAATTGAAACTAAAAGTAGCCTAGGCATCGTTCTTTATTAAGCTCTACAACTCTGCAGCTATGTTGAGCTCTGCAACTCTGAAGCTATGTTGAGCTCTAAGTCTGTCTATTGAAGATGAAACTAACTAACTTGCTTGCTGAAGGTTGGAGCTCTGCTCTGAACTTCCAACATGTTTCTGTTTGAGTTTGCTCCATGTTGGAGAAATCTACAACTGGTTTGTAAAATCTACTTATGTTTATAAAGATGTTCAATGAAGCATCAGCCATCTGTCTTTATTGTTGGTCATGTGACTGCGTGGTGTGGCTAAGTGGTCATGTGACTGGGTGGATGTGGCCAATTTAGCAGTCTATTTTGCCTTTGTCCTTCCTAAGCTGTACTTGCTGAACCCAAGGCATCTATTTATTTAATAAGACACGCCCCCAAAGGGAAAAAAACTGACCAGAAAGTGACTCCCTGATAACTAAAGACAGGTCCTCCTCAAGTTTCATTTAGAATTGGAGGGATGACAGAGAAAGAAAAGAAAAGATTTTAAGTTAAATAGGCTTACTCTGGTAATTACACAGCTAATCAACTTAGAACACAGGCAATGAAACAACAACAAAAACACACCCTCCCCCAGCCTTCTCCTCTCCCACATGGCTGCTGCTGAACTAAAGAAGCCTAACAATTGAGCAGGGAAGCCAGAGTGGGAAAGATGACCCTTAGCAAAATGTTCATCTTAGCAACTTTAGTAAACACATGCAGAGGAGATGAATCAGAGAAGGGACCTTACAAGCCTCAGTCACTGCCTCCTCCACTCCCACTTCATTTTCTTCCAAACCCAAAAGAAAAAAAGCTCCCAGAGCTGGAGAGCTGTACTGTGAAGCAAGTAGGAAGAAAAACCTTGTGACTTTAAACACTCAGGGGAAACCCCCTCCTCCAGTGGTGGGATTCAAATTTTTTTACTACCGGTTCTGTGGGCGTGGCTTATTTGGTGTGTGTGGCTTGGTGGTCATGTGACTATGGGCGTGGCTTGGTGGTCATGTGATTGGGTGGTGTGGCTTGGTAGCCATGTGACTGAGTGGGTGTGGCCAACTTAATGTCACTCACGTCAAGGGCTGCCTCGTCTGGCCCCTCCCTTCCCAGCCATTCTTTGTCACACCCAGCCTCAACTTATCTATAGGTCTGTAAAAATGTTGTTCACCTTTTTTTGACTTTATTATCTACATACTATAGATGTACTCTCATGGACCACTGAAAGGCGGAAATGGCTCACATGCTTTGCCCAAGAGTGCAATAGGCAACAGGCTTTTAAGGGGCTGCCAGAAAGAATGGGGGGATGTATTTTCCAAAGCACCAGAAGGCAAACAAGAAACAATGGATGAAACTGAACAAAGAGAGAAGCAACCTAGAACTAAGGAGAAACTTCCTGACAGTAAGAACAATTAACCAGTGGACCTGCTTGTCTCCAGAAGTTCTGGGTGCTCAATCACTGGAAATATTTAAAAGACTGGACAGCCATTTCTCTGAAATGGTATAGGATTGCCCCTGAAGTCCCTTCTAAGTGTTATTCTGTTATTCTGACACCTTTCCCAGGACCTCTACTCAGAGTTTTGCATCCTCAGTTTTCCTGCCTGAGCAGGGGCTTGGACTAGAAGACCCTTAAACACATGTATTAAACACACATGTATTTAGGCTCTGGACTATAGACATTGAATGCATGTAAACCCTGAAAAATATGTGGTAGCCCTGGGCAAAAGAAAGGCAGTAGAATCACTCTAGGTGTAGGGGCAGTGTAAAATATTAACACATGATAAATAATGGAACAATTAAAAATAATAGCACAGTTTTCCCTGTCTCTCTCTCTCTCTCTCTCCCTTCCTTCCTACTTCTGTTTCTTTCTCTTTCTTTGTCTCTTTCTGTCTTTCTCTTCCTTTCTTTCTCTCCTCCTCACACACACACCACACACACTCTCTATTTCTTTTTCTTTCTTTTTCTCCCTTTCTCTTTCTTTCTTTCTTTCTTTCTTTCTTTCTTTCTTTCTTTCTTTCTTTCTTTCTTTCTTTCTTTCTTTCTTTCTTTCTTTCTTTCTTTCTTTCTTTCTTTCTTTCTTTCTTTCTTTCTTTCTTCTCTCTCCCTCTCTCACACACACACCCGTCAGCCTTCATTCCCTCTCACTCCAGCCACTTTACTCACAAGGGGAAACGAATCCAGCATTTGAGAAGTTTTGCAAGTCAACTTCTCTGTGGCTGGATTTCCTCCGCCCCTCCTCCATTCTCTTTCACTCCAGCCACTTTACTCACAAGGGGAAGCAACACTTCTAGTGTCCATGAAGAATCCAGCCTTGGAGCAGTTTTGCAGGTTAATGGACCGCTGCTCTGTCCACAGTCATGTGTTTTCAAGTGGCTGCTTGAAAATGCATGGCTAGGGCAGAGGAGCAGTCCTCCTTTAAACTAGGGCGAGTGAGCATTGGGGGGGGCGGGGCAAGTGAGTGAGCAGAAACTGGGTGACAAGGTTGGGGGCATGGCCAGTCAGATGTTGCTACCAGTTCGAAGACCCATGCCAAATTCTTGCTACTAGTTTGCCGAATTGGTGCAAATCAGTTGAATACCACCTCTGCCCTCCTCCTCTCACATATGGCTGCAAAGAAGGCTAGCAATTGAGCAGAGAAGATAGAGTAGGAGAGATCAAATGCCAGCCAGTCAATGTCAGTCCTAGGGATTTAAGCTTTGGACTCCCATTTTAATTGCTTCCTTCCTTTTCAGCGAGCGGCAGGAACTGCACTTGATTTGAAGGGTCTGAAATTTACTTTCCCTTTCTGCCTTTGCCCGCTTCCAAGGAATGCTGCTTCTTTTGCTGTCTCCCCACAAAAAAACCCTCTCTCTTTTTCTCCTCCCTTCCTTCTTATCTTCCTTTCATCCTTCCCTGCCTGCCTCCTTCTCATTTACATCTCATTGCAGTGTTTGGAAAAGCTTCCGGTGGCTGTGCTTACCATGGCTATGGCTTTTCCATGTGGCTTTTCCAGTGAAAGGTAAGCCACACAAGCTTCAATGTCTGGAATTTTTGGCTTTCCTGCACCCCAGAAGCCTTCTGCCAACCAAAAACAGGCACATTTTGGCCTCCTGTGTCATCCTCACATCCTGTTTTTGGCCTAGCAAGCCTCCTGGTAGCAAAAATGGGGCATGGGGATAGCGTTGGACCCCCCATGCCCTATTTTAGACCTAGGAAGCCTCCCTGGAGTCTGAGGAGTGCCAAAACAGGGCGGGGGGGGGGCACCAGAGCCTCCCTCACACTCCATTTTGACTCCCAGGAGGCCTTCCTGCATTTACCTGGAAGCCAGACGGGCCTTGTGGGGACTCCTGGGAGGGGAGGGGAGGAGTGGGTGGGGTGGGTGGGGACAGCTGGTCATTGGAAATACTGGTCTGGCAAACTGGATGTAAAATTAACATCCAGTTCACTCAAACTGGCCCGATCCCACCCCTGCATTTAACTCAAGAATCAAGTAGATTCTTTAAAATAATGATTCAAATAAATTGTTACACCTTAGTGTAAACAATCCTTGAGCCTAATTTAATTTGTAACCATACTGATATTTATCTCATGATAATATGTTCCCAGCATGACCCTTTCTGTGCATCCACTGTTTCTGGGTTTATACACCTTGCTGCTGGTTTTCTTTTTTTTCCTTCCCCCCCTCCACCTTTCCAAGCATTAGAGCATTTTCAGAGAGTTAGTTATTTGCTGAGTTTATCCAAAGTACAATAATTTGAACCTGGTCATTTGTAGCTTGTGAAAATCTTGATTGATTTGTTTAAGGTTCCATTTCTTTGTCCAATTTTAAAACTGTGCTTATTCAAATGAAGCATCCTTCAATACATATTCAGCATATAGTATGAATAATTAAGGGCAGGGTACACAGTACTAATTCACTCCTTTGCCAATGTGGAAACACCTAACTATAAATAAAAATATTTTAAGACACCTTATATTTTATGCCAGTTTACCTACATTCTTTTTTATTGAGAAAAGGAATGTTTCAATTTCTTCTGGTACTTTCCCTCAGTTTAGGAATAAATAACTTGATTGCGGTAAATGGAATTATCTTCAATGATTCTGACTGACACAAGATGTGAACGGCAGGCTAACGGTTCAACGTATAAATCCTTCAAACTCAATCTCTTTGATCTTAACGAATATTCAAAGGTTTTGTGAGATTTTTAAATGGCAAAACCATGCTGACATGTTGCAAAAATTTTGGCTTTCCAACTGATATGACTCTATTATAACATGCTATTCCTAAATCACTAGGGCAACAGTGTGGAAATTGCTAGCTGCCATGCAGTTATGTGCTACATGGTCATTTTATCACATTCATGGATAACCAACCATTTCTTCACTTTGGTTTCCCTCATCTGTCCTTTTCCCCAAAAAATGTAGAGCCGTTGAAACAACAAATTAAAAGGCAAATTATAGGAGAAGGTGAGGTGGGTTGTCTTCAAAGTGACTAAAGACTTGGAAAGGGTTTCTCCAGCAGTTTGCAAAGGGAGTAATATGAATCCAGTGAGAAGCCAGCTAGGTATATTTTAGAATGGAACTTCATGCCATTGGATAAAGTGGCCTAAGAATAGTGGTATACAGAGGAAACAGAAAATCAACATGCATTCAGAAAAGGAAAGGATTTTATCAGAGAAGATATAAACAAGATATATATTGAATATCTTCCAAATGCATATCTAATTTGCAGACAATAAAAAAGTTTTGAGGAATCAGACTTAATTATGAAATGGGCATGGCAGTAATGAGGCATAGAGAAGGATGGCATATGGGCAAGACTGTATTATGGAAGTGGGACTGATTTTATTTTTTAAATGTCTTTGAGGTCAGAAGCCATAGGTTTTCTTAGGGCCTACATAATAGGATTTGGATAGTTTTGGCAATGAGGTGATGCAGTGACAATGTTGGTTATAGAAGAATAGTACAGTACTATTTTAACTAGCTTAACCTTTTCAGTTTTAGTTTCTGAAAAATTTTTTACATGGAATTCAGTATTATAAAATGAATTTGGTATCTGCTAGCCCTGATGGGATTAGAAAAAGCTTAAATAAATTAAAGAAGAATAGACTATTAGAATCCCCATGATGAGATACCAGTTAGAACGTGCTAACAATAAACAACCAGAATGTCCATCACTCATTTCTTTTAATGAGTTTTCAAATGCACTCAACTAACTGCACTTTAGAATGTTAATGTTCATTTTGTAGTCTACCTCTTATATACAAAGTTTGTGCTATATATGTAGTAGTATATTGTAATATATTTATTATATTGTAATTTATTACAATAAGTACTGTATATTGTAAACCACTAGAGTCCAAATAAATTGAGGCAAGCTATGATTCTTCAGCTAATAAAATATTTTTTTTTAATTTAATACTTAATTATGGCTATGTTATGATGAAAAAAAAGGTTAAATGATTTCCAGAGACAGCCAAATTTTTGCTTGGCAGTAGAAAGAATCAATAGCTTCATGATACTCTAAAAATAAACTCATTTTAATGGTATAAACTTATATGGTCTACAGTTATACATTTAATGAAATGATAGAATGCATAAAAATTATACCACGATACAGTTGATGTACCACATATCTCTTTAATTGAAACTGTTGCAAAGTTCAACTACAAATATAAAGTGTTCTGGTTAGCAAAGACAAAGGAATACAGTATACATTTTCAGGCTGTTTTTCCATGTGTTTTTCCTCTTTTATATCCTGTGAATTAACTTGAAATATCTTTATTCTGGGCGAAGGGAAAATAAATTGAGGAAAGGAAGCAGCATCCAAAATGTCCTTTTGAATTCTATTAAATATTTAGTTTTAATTAACCTAAATTTAACTGTCAATTCTTTATCTAGTTAAAAATAAAAATATTTATATTTAACACATGTATGTTTCTTTCTATGAAATGTCTATAAAGAGACAATGAGGGCAAATTTTAATTTAATTTCAACTTGAGCACATTTTACCTAATTAAACCAACTATTATCATTATAGACTTCTTTTGAGAAAGGCAGCAAAATGTATCATTACACAAGTAATACTTATATACTTGTGAACAGAAAAATCTTATTTAAATCATAAATTCATGTCATTTATGCAATGTTGCTATTTTGCTATTGATGTTGGCTTATATAGGGGTGGGTTCTACAGGTTCGCACTTATTTATTAGAACTGGTTGTTAACATTCTAAGCAGTTCAGAGAACTGATTGTTAGAAGAAATTACTGGCCTAATCCTGTAAAGAAGGCAAGAAGAAAACATTCTGGTGTTGCTTACAGAAACTGCCTCTCCGTTAACCCTTATTACATTCTCGGCAGGACTAGACTTCCTGTCTCAGGAACTTCTCTGAAGTTTTCTTTCCCTCTTTTGCTGGTCCTTTGCTTGTGTGGAGTGACCATTCAAAGTTACAATGGCACCTTTTTCAGTTTTTTCACACTCACGACTGTTGCAGCATTCCCACAGTCACGAGAGGCCAGGCAAGGAGATGCGTGCCTCAATGTGAGTGATATTGAGTTGGCCACACCCAGCCAATAACATGACCACCAAGCCATGTCCACCCAGTCACATGACACTGAGCCACACTCACTACCTAAGCCACGTCCACAGAATCGGTTGCTAAAAATTTTGAATCCCATCCCTGCTTATAGGGGACATTAATGGTTAGTATAACAGCATTTTAAGTATTTTTTTGCTATAGGTATTAATTATTTATTATACAGGTTAAAGAGCAATTTACAATTTTAAAGCATGAGCTGAAAAATAAATTCAGGGTTATGGGTGAGTTGATAAATACACTAAATCTTAAAAACAGTAAAGAAAATGCAATTAATGAGTTCATATAATATACACAAACAAAAGAATCATGTTATTAGTTAATATAAGGATCTTGTTCACACAACAGCTAAGACAATGGTTTGACTCCTAAAATATGCTAAACCATTTTGATCTAATTTATGGGGGGATGCAAAATAAGGCACTATTAACAAAAAATGGAGAAAAGAGAGAGAGAAATATAATTTACAAAGATTTTTTAGAGAGAAAAAAAATCAGGATGCTATCAAGAGGAAAACTATTTCTTTATTAAAAGTGTTTGTATACAACTTTTTAAATCAAAATAAAACAGCATAAGTGATACAAAGTGCTAAAACTGATTATAACAATTATAAAAATATATGATAAAACAGAAAAGAGGATTTATAATCATAGTAAAAGTATAACCAATCCTAAAAGAAACCAATACTAATGAGGAGGAGGAAGATGGACATTATTGATAAAACTGAGCAGCAGCAGACTGAGGCTAGGGTTCCCAATGATTCAGAATCCAAGCTTTGCAACAAAGCATAAAACCCTGATGTTGCCCATTTGGTTTTCCCTGGAATGCTTATCTTGTTATCACTTATTGTTTCTCCTTTTCTCAAAAGGAATCCTCTTCCAAATTTCTTTCTACTTCCTGATGTCTTTTCTTTTCTCTGCTCTCCTCCTCCCCTCCCCTTCCCTCTCCTCTCCTCTCCTCTCCTCTCCTCTTTTCTATTTATTTATTTGTCAAGCAAGCATCAGATAACAGGTATAAATATAAACATGGTTATGAATACATGAAATGGATATGAATAAAAAAAAGAAACAATAGGATAGGGACAGTAGGCATGTTGGTGCACTTATGCACACCCCCTTTTCTTCGGTATAGCTGAACTATTACTTCCTAACAAATCCCTTTCCACCAATCCATAAGACAACCTAGTTAGCTAGTTGCTGTCATTCTAGTCAATCCTGCCTTTCTATGATATTATTAATCTAAGAAATTGTTAACCTTCAGAACCATGAACTCCAGTCAGGGTCTTCCTAAAAAGATTCAGCCAATTAAAAGAAATAGATATGTCCCATATCCTAAATCTAGGGGTAGATTGTTCCCACGACTACTGGCTGACCAGGGATTGTGACGCATTCCCTTACTCTTACAAGTCTTTTTCCTAAACTCTCCCTCCATGTAGGTTACATAATTCTTCTGCCCATATAGGACTTGTAAGTCTCTAAGTCTACAGATGATCCTCGATTTTCTATGCAATCTCATTGTTGAGTTGATTTGTTGGTTGATTTATTATTATTGTTGTTGTTATTGTTATGATATAAAATTTGTTCATGGTCTTAATTGATGGAAAGTAGAAACTGAGATCATCACATTTAACACTGAAGTTCTCTTGGACACATGGTGGGTTTTTATTATTGTTCCTGTTCCACCCCTCACCATCTCACTCTCAGTTTTAAAGGCTGCTGGGAATCTCGAAGAAATTGATTTAAACATTACATTATCTTTTGTACTCCACTACTCAAAAGTAACTGGGAGATGCTGTGTCTTTAATCATTTCTGCTTTTGTCTTGGCTTGCTTGCCACAGTGATGTTACAAGAAAATAAAATTCTTTCATGTGGCTCCCTTCTATGGTCATGCAACTGAAAAGGTCAGTGTTACACTGGATTTCCACTTGTATCCAAAAATAGCCTATCGTTATCATAACTATAGCTGTCCAGGTGTTCAAAGCTTTTTTTCTGTATAAATGTTTTACAGATCTACAGCTGCATTATTTTTTCTAAGTTTCTGGTTGAGTATAAATATATCTATCATTTTCTCTAGGAAAAACAAAGAAAAATGCTATAATTTTTGATGAAGGGGGGGATTTCTTTGGGATTATAAATAAAACACTGATTGGCTACAGTAATACTTATAAATTCATTGATGCTGGAAAAAATTTGAAGTTCTCTATAACAATTAGAACAGGACCCTATTACTGGAAACAAAAACATCTCTGAAAATGCAGGAAAAAGTGCAAAACAAATTTTATTTCAATATGTCCTTCTTGGGATAGTTGATAGTCCACAGTTATGTATGACTGTGCATGATTTATTTCATATCAATATTTATGGGACTGGAACCATTTATACAGATGAATTAGCCTCGCTTTATTGAGCACCAGAGGAGTTCATTTCTAATTTAAATTGAAAGGTATAATACCCCATGCTCTGAAAACAAACTGTGTCCTTCTGCAAAACTTCCTGGAATGGCCTTGAGACAGTATATAGTCATACCTAACAGCAATGTAAGAGCTTTAAGCCTTGAAAGTATAGATATTTCTTTTCTTCCTTCTCCATATAGTCAATGGAACTCAACTTTCCATGAACTCTTACAATTTTTGAACAGTTGAATATAACTAGCCTAGCCAGTGGCTATGATTTATATCTTCATGAATCCATTGAAAAAATATGCATTTCAAAATTTCACATTATTTCATATTGCAATAATAAAATTATCTTTAAGTACTTCTGAGAAATTATGTGCTTATGGTAAAAAAATAAAAAATAGGAACTGTTCAATAAATGGACATATTGTCCTTTCTTTGGAATAAATAAATTTTATTTCAAATTCTGCAATTATTTTACTGAATTATTTTCTTTTGCACAATAAAATACAAGGATAGCAAGCTGTAAGGTTTCATAACATCAGTACACGTTAGCTTTTCCTTCAGAGCATCAACCATTCCAATTATTAAATCACTATCCATATTGTTTATTGTTAAACAAGTGAATGAAAATGTACCTGAAGATCTTCCTGATAAATCTGATTAGAAGTGGAGATTGAAACCAACTTATATATTGGGTACTAGTTTAGAATAATGCATTGTAAAAGCACATATGATTCAAAACTGGAACTATACGTTTGATTCAGTTCACTTAAATATTTCTTAAGATAAATGTTTTTTCCCATTAAATATACCCAACTTAAATATTTCTTAAGATAAATGTTTTTTCCCATTAAATATACCCAACTCAGATCAGTAAAATAGCGGTGTCTACGGAAGATATTACCATTTCTACCATTTATTTTTTACATTAATATTCCTCCCATTTATATTTGCTTAGAACTTGAACAATAATTGTTTCTTCAATTTCGAGTGGATTACTTATTACCCACATAAGTCTTTAGTAAGTTTAAATTAATTAGCAATCTGGAATAAATATAAAGAATATCTTCCTACAAGTTTCAAAATTTTCAATCTTTATAAAATATATTATAAAATATACTGTAAGGACTGTAGTAAATATTTAAAGATTAAAATTGAAACAAATCGATATGAAAAGGAATCTCTTTATAACTGATCATATTTATTAATACTAGGTATTCCCATGCTGTGCTCACTGTTCATAATATAAACATATCATTTATAAAACTATTGATGTATGTCGGGGCTAAGCAATTAATTTTCCCAAGGGGCCACATGAGAAACTGGGAGTGTTGTGGAGAGCCAAATCAATATAACCTAATTTGATGTCTTTAAACACTATCGCTTCCACCCGTCAAGCTCTCCAAGGGAAGACCAAATGCTGCTTAGGCACAGCAAAGTGGTTTATCTCCTTGTTTTCTTTCAGTTGACAACTGAAAGAGCACATGGCAACTGTGCAGAGCCAGAGCTGCAGGACCTAACACAGCTTCTTCTCCTGCCCTCTGCAGTGTGCTTATTTATTTTTGATTTTTAATTGCTAATTGACTTCATGCAGGCTGGACAGGGATAGTTAAAGGGCCAGATGTGGCCTGTGGGCTATAAAATGCTCCTGTCTGAGGTATGTGATACTTAACATAGAGAAACAAACATGATTATAGACTAATAACACTAATTCCTTGTACAGTCCAAAGCAGAAAACCCGAAAAACAATATTCCCAAATAATGTCTGTCAAAGCTAATGATTGGCTTGAAGAATTTTTTCAAAGAGGAACTCACTGTTGGACCTGATATTGGAGATATGAGATGTCTGCTCAGAATCTAGATCAGGGTTATCAAATTCAAGGCCTGTGGGGCAGATCTGGCCCATGGTGTGCTTAAATCTGATCCATGGGGCCAGCCTGGAAATAGCAAAGGACCAGCCTGCAGTGCCTCTGGCCAAAATGGAGTGGGGGGGAGGCTGGATGTTTTGTCCAGCAAAGTGCTGCAGGAGGCTATCCAGGCTAAAAATAGGGTGTAGGAGGTGTGTGCACACAGTCTCTTGTGTCTCATTTTGACCAGCAGGCTGCTGTAGGAGGCATACATCCCATCTCCCCCTCTGAGGATACAACACTGATCCAACTCTCAAAGAAATCCAGTTTGACACCCCACTCTAGATTGATTGATTGATTACATTCTGCCGACAGTGAGACCTTGGAAAAAGGTGTTATATCTATCAATCATTTAGGATAATTCTGAGAGATTCAGATTATACTGACCACCATGCACTATGTTTTAAAGCCTGGTTAATGTGCCAGTATTCCAGGCCAGATATAATTATTGTACTTTCTTTTCAGTTTTGAACTCTATTATATTATCTTCCTTGTAAATAATAAATTCCAACAATTTCCATTACAGAAAGAGGACAGCATGTTAGAACAAAAGGCCACATATCTCATATTAAGTAATCATACTGCTTTATGGGCAACTTGTGGTTCTCAATATATTAAAGGACTGTTTCATGCTATTTGTCACTTTGCTAAAAAAAAATTCTATCCACCCACCTAATCTTAATTTAATCTTTGAAGTAAAACTCCAATCTGGGTAAGGATGATAAAAGATATGATATTAGCAAATCATAACAATTCTTTTTAGATACAGTTATACACATTTTAAAAATGCTAATAGTGTATAATTTTGCCACTCACAATATTTTCTTTTTATTGCACAATATGTAAAAAAATGTTTGTAGGGTTCTAGGTAATTATAAACTGCTGCCATGTATCCTCCAGAAATATGAACCAGCTAAGTGCTATTAATTTAAAGAAACCTGTGGAGTTTAAACAGAGTATACTGCTGTTTGAATATTATGGTGCTATAATTCTTCTGCCTCCTGTCCTAAGAGATAGCATAAATCTGCAAAGAATTTCTCAAGGCCAAATCTAGTCAGCAGAACACTGAGATGAAATTAAGGATTCATAAATCATAACCGTAAACATGTTTTATATAATATCTTTATTCAACTTGTATTTAGGGAACTACTATGCATGCTTAATTAGGCAGAGTATTTATCCAACCATTTCATAAGGTATTATTACATTCAGAGGTGGTATTCAGCAGGTTCTGACCAGTTCTGGAGAACTGGTAGCAGAAATTTTGAGTAGTTCGGAAAACTGGCATATGCCACCTCTGACTGGAGATTTTACAGTATCCTTCCCCTACCACGCCCACCAAGCCACACCCACAGAACCGGTAGTAAAAAAAATTGAATCCCATCACTGATTGCATTGTTATAAATGGAACTCTAATGGAAAGGTAAACAGCTATTCAAACGTGATTTTTTTTAGAGCCTTAAAAGAATCTTAGAATTAGTCAATAACAAAGAATTCATAACTGGTTTTTTTTCCAAATATGTTTTATTCCAGCTACAACCTAATATTAACATAAACTCAATTTTTAAATTCTAACTCTAATTAAATGCTTGAAAAAGTGATTCTGGGTTTGAAGTTTGTCCTGTCATTACGTTTTCTGCTCAAGTAAATATTATTTTTCAGTTATTATTTTTCAGTTATTCTAAGTTCTAACGAATACAAACTGCTGCTCTACTAATTTTTTTCTGAATCACCCCAATTTATTAGAAAATAAAATAATTTAACAAATATATTTCAGACTTTTTTAATTTTACAGCAGAAACAAAAAAATAACATAGTATATTTAATTTTTTTGGTATATAAGATTAGCAAGAAATAAAGATACTACGCTACTTTTTTACTATGCCAATTTGGTCGGGGGGGAATCCACATAATAGAGAAAATGCTACTGGCTTATTATTCATCAGAGCAACTACCTGTGAATTTGTACCTGATATATATATAGAGACACTTTCCTTCTAAAATTAATTATACTTCTTTTTAATATTCTGTTTAATATTCTTATTAATCTGTCCTGGCATGATACGTCCAGTTCAGACCATCTGTGAATATAAATGAAATTGTCCGTTAGCTTTGACAATAACACTGTCCCCCAAAAGCCTTAACCCTTGGCATTTAATTGCAACATGGGCACCAGAAGAGCTAATCACTAATTCTACATAACTTAGAGTAACTTACCAATTGGCGCTTCATCATTAAATAAATGTCAAAGCACTAAACATCCAGCATCTACCCATAAGAATTCTATCCAAATTTCCTTCTCCTTTGAAAGAATATCTAATGTTCTATTTTAAGACTGAATAAACTTTCATGAAAAAATAATTTATCTAATTTTTCCTAATAATGTTTATCTATTTTTTCCTCTTACCATTTAATTCCCATCCATATTAACCTTTCCTTGTCTGTTCTGATCCAAACTGACTCCAAAGCAATGAGCATTTTTAAAAAAAATTAGGTATCAATCTTGCTATGTTTCTTTTAAGTTTGTTCTTATGCTACTATTTTGTATAAGCAGTAATAGAATAATATATGTATATATTTTCATTAATAAAAATTAGTTTAAAACACAAAGGAGAAATTATTGACATTTAAGTATGTTTCTGAAAATGTGATTTCAATATTTATTAAATTTGGTAATTCACAAAACCAACATGGTTTTGTGAATTACCACAAATGCAATTTCTGAACAAGAAAAAACTGATATACAAGTGTGTCCTAACATGTTCTGCAAAGTTCAATTTGAAACATGAAGTATGAATATTTCCTTCATACTTTAAATGTTGATATATTTTCATTGCTTCTTTTGGTTTTTGCGCTAAAATTCTTGTTTGATTATATCATTTCATATTATAGTTATCTCCTTATTGATTTTCCATATGTGATATTTATCCACTTCATTTTAAACGTTTTGAATTTTGTTTGTTTTTACTTGTTTATGTCTTATTGTTATTTGATTATTTTTCTTTTAATTTCATGCAACATTAGTGATATTCTGGTTTTGCTTATTTTCTTATTTTCTTTTTTTTATTACATTTCTTCCAGTCACAATACCAATAAAGAATACATTTTTGTTGCAATTTTGTTATTTTGGCATTCTATTTTTAGTGTCACATTTAAGGCTGGAGTCTGCTAGCTATAGCAAATCAGCAATTTAGATAATATTTTATTATTTTATTTCTTCTGAATTTAAGATCAAAATTAATTGATAATTAATTGATAACATTTTATGTGACTATACTAGGAATGATTTCACCAGTCACACTTTTATTTAAAATCGTACTTTCTAAAATGAAATGATGCTAATATTTTGTACTTTCACTGGCAGAAATACAATTTGTATTTTAATCCATATCCATCTTTAATTCAAAGCGACTTTATCAGCATTCTGTAGCACACTTCTAGCTGCAATTACAGCATTAATGTTTAGCTTTTCAGAGTTGATAACATAGTCTAATTTTATCCCATCTGGTTTATTGTGCAAAGTTTTTTTTTCCCTTGGATGCCCGGAGGTGGCATTTTCTTAATCATTTCTTCTGCATGGATTTGCTGGCAGGAGCTTAAAAGGTTTTGTTAGCTACAAGGACCAACTGCAGGTTTCTTCTCCATGAGGACAATGTGTCAGCAGTTCTCTATAAGAATTGTCTAGAAGGCAATGATTTGGAAGTTCTCACTGTACAGGGGAGGTCAGCAAACCAAACTGAATAAGCTTTTGATCTCACTTTAAAAAATATAGCTGTAATATTGGAGTGACATTCACTTTCTAATGATTAGCTTTTAGTAAAAATAGGATTATAGGCTGCCAGTTTAATAGCAGATGGAAAAAAATAGGTGACCTCAGATCTGAATATAAAAGGTCTGTCAAAAATCGATGTGATACAAGGAAGATTTTGAAAAGTCTTAATAATATGGGAATATACGCACTAATTTCCTGTTTTAATGATTTTCTGTATTTAATTCCTATATAATTACAATGTGAAAACTATTTTAACATTTTCAATACAGATTGTTCAGGCACTGTACTTTTCCTTTTGCATAAATCAATTAGATGATGCAGAGTTTTAAGACATTGAAGCAATACAGGCAATCCTCAACTTACGACCACAATTGAGCCCAAAATTTCTGCTGCTAAGTAAAACTTTTAAGTGAGTTTACCCCATGTTATGACTTTTTTTGCCATGGTTGTTATGTAAATAACTGCCATTATTTAAGTTAGTCACATGGCTGTTAAGTGAATCTGGCTTTGCCACTGACTTTACTTGTCAGAAAGTTGCAAAAGGTGATCACATGACCCCAGAACATTGCAACTACATAAATATAATATTAGTCAGTTGCAAAGGTCATGAATTTTGATCATGTGACCATGGGAAAGCTGTAACAGTTGTAAGTATTAAAAATGGTCATAAGTAATCGCAAAGCTGCGTTTTCAAGAGGCAACTGAACTATCTGGTTTTTCTTTGAAGATATTTCGCCTCTCATCCAAGATGCTTCTTCAGCTATTCACCTTTTTCTTCCACTGAAGAAGCTTCTTGGATGAGAAGCAAAATGTCTTCAAAGGAAAACCAGAAAGTCCAATTGTCTCTTGAAAAAGCATATTTAGGACAACCGTGACCCGGATGACTGAGATGTTGGTTCTAAGTCACTTTTTCAGTGATGTTGTAACTTTGAATGTTCACTAAACAAACAGTTGTTAATTGAGGACTACCAGTTCTGTGCTCCAATTTCATGAAGTCTAATATTTTATTGAAAAGAAGCACTAGCAGGTCTTCTGTCCCTTTGAATCAATAAGTGAGGTAAAGATTCCTCTCATACAGTTAGTCCTCAACTTACAACCACAATTGGTAGCAGAATTTATCTTGCTAAGCAAGCCAATTGTTAAGTGAGTCCAACCTGAATTTACTATCTTTTTTCCATTGTTGTCAAGCAAATTGCTGTAGATGTTTAGTATATCATATAATTGTTAAATGAGTCTGATTTTATCCACTGATTTTGAAGTCAATTGGGAATGTTACAAATGTCAATCACATAATCTGGCATGCTGCAATTGTTATAAATAAATGGTCATTGCCAAGCCCTGAGTTGTGATAATGTAAGTGCTGCAGTGGTTGTATGTGTGAGGACTGGTCCTAAACCACTTTTTTTCAGTGATGTTATAACTGAAATGATTGCAAGTTGATAACTACATATATATGTGTGTGTGAAAAAGAGAGAAAGCTTGGATGAAGCACAGAATCATGTAATTTGGGTTAAATATGTTAGGAACTGTCAAGGAAATTTAAAAAACATAGTGTCAAAGCAAAAACATTCAGATTTGTAAATTAGAGGAAATGAATTGTGTTTTTCTGTTGCCAGCATACTTTATTTACAAAATAACTAGAAACAAAAGAAACAGCAGTACATTCTAAGAAGCAAGCGAAAGAGAGGCTATAATGAAAGTGAAGTAGAAGTAAAAAAAACTCGTCCCCTGCACACATGCGCATAAACCAAACATCACAAGACACTTATATCTTGTTACTATGGAAACTCTCATAACCAGTCCAGCTTATTCTGTAAAATTCTGTGGAAGCTGATCAGACAAACCAAAACAAACGCAGTGACACCCCCTTCTTTGTCTGTTGAGCGGACATCAGGTAAGGTACATCTTCTCACACAGGTATTCATGCTGCAAGTGGTCTGTTGATGTAACCTAAAAATTGCAATATAAAATATTTCTGCAAAGCATTAGCACACTCATATATGCTTATTTGAACCAATATAAACAATATCATCAACATAAACAAGAATTATCTCATTCCCAGATCTTTTTGTGAACACACATTCATCAGTTTTGGATTTAATAAAACCCATTAAATTTAGTTTGTCAGTAAGACATAAATACCACATTAAACCAGACTGTTTCAGACCATAAAGACTTTTGTTTAAGAGCTAGGTATCCCCTTTTTGCTTCCGTAACCCTGGAGGACCTTTGATGTAAATTTCTTCATCCAGGTCAGCATGTAAATAAGCTTTTCGATATCAAACTGGAACACTTCTAAACCAAGAATAGTTGCAGTGGTTAAAGCAATGTTCATACTCTCAGTCCGAACTGTTGGTGAATAAGTATTCATGTAGTCCTCAGGATAACGTTGAGCGAAACCCTGAGCTACAAGTCTGGCCTTGTATAATGACTCACCATTTGGTTTCTTCTTGATTCTGTAGACCCATCTGGTGCCAATGGCTTTCTTGTTTGCTGGAGGACTTGCAGGCATAAACACCTTGAGTTTCTTTAGACTGTCCATTTCAGCCTGCATTGCCTCATACCATTTCTCTTTCTCTGAATCAGGAAGATGCTTAATTTGCGTGAAGTTGTCAGGAGGCAATGTAACAGCACAAATCAAAGGTAAAGATGCTTTTGTCAATTGCCATGAATATTGCTTCAGAGGGATCCCCTTATTGACCCTCTCGGAACGTCTTGGAACAACAGTCCATTCTTCTTCCATTTCGTCCTCGTCTTTTTCCTCGTCGGTAGCCTCAGCATCGATGGCTTGCAAAGACGGAACCTCTGGTTGAGAAGAACTAGTTGATAGAACATTTGTCTGATAATCTCAATCATCAGACTGCGTAACATCATCTCTAGCAAAATAAACTCCAGGATCATTGGAGTGAATTCTGGACCAGTCAGCATTTTCTTCAAAATTAAATGATTGACTATTGTATTTCTGGAGTCAACAAACTTGCTTCATCTGGAATTGTCATCAATACCCATGAATCTCAGTCTCTTTGCTGCTGGACCTCTTCTTTCTTTGAGCTAAAGGAATATTCACTATAGCGTATGAACCAAAAATATGGATATTTCTCAAATCGGATTTATATCCATATAACATGAAGAAAGATGTCTGATTTATTACACTGCTCCAGATATGATTAATGATGTAGTTTGCATATTTAATTGCTTCACCCCAGTATGGGAAACTCAGATTAGCGTCTTCTAGGAGACAACGCATCATGGTTTGCAGGACTCCATTTCTGCGTTCCAGCACTCCATTTTCTGCAGGAACGTAAGGAGCTGAGGTCTGGTGCAGAATTCCATTCTTACGCATCCAGTCCTGAAAATGGACATGAATTAAGCACCGTGATCACTTTGAATTCTGGCGATGCGAACACCATGTTGAATGTTGACATAAGTTGCAAAGTCTTTAAAGATCTGAAAGGTCTCTGATTTTTCCTTCATAGGAAATACAAATCCATATCTAGAATAATCGTCAACAATTGTTAAGAAATATTTTCTACCACCAAGTGTTGGTGCAAATGGACCTACTATGTCAGTATGTACCAAATCAAAAATACATGTTGACAGGTGTGTAGCATGTTTTGGAATGGCTGTTGCCTTGGATTTGGCTTTCTTGCAGACAGCACAATCCAAGAACAGCTTACACCCCTTCAGATCCAAACCTTTAACGAATTCTGGCATCTTGCTAAGAACATGAAAACTGGCATGCCCCAATCTTCTATGCCACTTATGAATACACTTGGAATTCAAAAGTTTACCTGTTAGTGAATTCTCAACATTCTTATTAGGAACCTTAGGCTTGCTTTGAGCAATCTGTTTCTGATTTTTGTTGGTTGTAGGAACCTTTGGGATAGCAACAGGATCTCTCTCTGAAACATCTCTCTGTGGGCCTGTGCTCCCTCTTATTGGAACAGGTATACTTGTCTGTGCTTGCGAAGTAGACTTCGGCTTTAGGTAATAAACACCACCAATTAATATGGTTTCAGTAACAATATTACTTTCTTTAACCACATAACTTGCTTTCTCAAAATGGTGAACCTGGTACTTGGAAACTCTTGACAAATGACTCTGACTAAGCAAACTGCTGGTTGCTTCTGGAATATAATAAATATCAGGAATAAAAGCATCTAGCTCTTCAATATAAACAGTTCCTTTTCCTTTGACCTGAACAGTATTATTTGAAAAAGTGTACAGTTCACACATGTCAGGTTCAGACTCGTGCATCTGTTTGAAAAGATCTCTTCTGTAGGTAACATGCACTGCTGTTCCACTGTCCAAAGTCCAGAGATGTCTTCTGTCATAATCCGGACTTCCTTCATTGGTTAATGCCAATGTAATGTGTGGAGCTTGTAGATCATGCCTGGAACCACAATGACCTTGTCTTTCACCTCTTCCCTTGCTTCTGGAATTTGTTCCTCTGGGCTGGTATGTGACAAGTGCTGGAGATTGCTGGGGACAATCACAGACGATATGTCCCAGATGACCACAGACGTAGCATCTTGGCATCCTTGGAACAAAGGCCTTTCCTCAGAAATTGTGCCTTGGATCTGGAGCTCTCAATGCAGGTGGTCCTCTCAAATGTGGCGTGATGTGCATGAATGCTTCTTCTTCAGTTAAAATTCTGCATACATGATCAACTGTGCGCTGAGCAATAGGCACTTGATTAATCTTTGAAATGGCATCTTTCCATTCATGATTCAATGAGTTAATAATAACTTGCGCTGGTTGAGCAATGCCTGCTTGTACACCGGGAGGCACAGGAGCTGGCACAGGTGCCGGCACTGGCTGGCTTGCTGGAGACATCTATACAGCAGACTGATTCCTTGACACATTTGTAAAAGCTCTTTGTAAATTTTGTAATTGTACCTGTCTTTCATGCAAATCACCAGCAGATGGTGCTACAACATTAGAAATGGCAGAAGCTCTTGCTTTTTCAACTGAGTCAGCATCATGAGACATATCACAAGATAGCTGTAATGTAGGCATAGCTCTCTGCTCTGATTAGTCTGACACCACTCCCATGTGACCAAATTGTGGGTGGACCCTTGGCTTCAATGAAGAAGGCAAGATGGAGGACTCAGGAACTCTAATCATACCCTTATCTGGCTGAAGGGACAGTGCAAATGCCTCTGTTGCATATAATCCTGCATAGCTCTCTGACTTATCGTTGGCTCAGGACTTAATGGAGAATAATAAATTTCACCTTTCTCTTTTCATGAAAATTGTTCAGCTGTCTGTATAACTTTAGGTTTAGCACTAAGCTTTTCATATTCTTGCATTTCATATTCTTGAGCCTCTGGATTTTCAGGCTGGGTTTGATAGCATGCATCATAAATAAAACTTGGTACAGACCTGCTTTCTTGTCCTCCGATAGCAGCCTCCTCCAGATGAGTAGTGGTAGCCAGCGGTCTTATTTCCTCCTTAGGTATTTCAGAAAATGATAACAAATCTTCCTGTGACCGAGCTCTTCGCCTTGTTTTTCCTTTCTTTCATGGCATTGTAGAGGTGATTAAAGGTTATTCACAAATTCCTCAGAATGTTGTGAGCTAACAAAAACAAATTCAGCCAGCACAGAAAACCATAATAAATCATCCTCTGCTACCATTTGTCAAAGTGAAAGCATTCAGCTTTATAAATTAGAGGAAATGAATCGTATTTTTCTGTTGCCAGCATACTTTATTTACAAAATAACTAGAAACAAAAGAAACAGCAGTACATTCTAAGAAGCAAGCGAAAGAGAGGCTATAATGAAAGTGAAGTAGAAGTAAAAAAACTCCTCCCCTGCACACATGCTCAGTAAACCAAACATCACAAGACACTCATATCTTGTTACTATGGAAACTTTGATAACCAGTCCGGCTTATTCTGTAAACTTCTGTGGAAGCTCATCAGACAAACCAAAACAAACGCAATGACACATAGAAAGAGCTTTTTTTAAAAAAAAAAAAGTGAAAAAATACACCACAGAAAGAAAAGTGGGGTATAATATTATGGGAAGCCCACCTCCACATTTGGTCTTTCAGAAGAGCCTGAAGATTTAGCTCTGCCCTTTGGTCCAGGGTCCTCAGAGGGGCCTATTATATTAAGGATGACTGGCCGGATGGAGAAGATCCCCACCTTTAATTAGCCCTGGTTTTTAGCTTTAATATTTAATTGCTCTAATTTTAATTGTCTTACAGGACTTTTTCACATTGTAATCATAATATAAGCCACCCAGAGTCATTGTAACAGTGAGATTGGTGGCATAAAAATAATATAAACAAACAAACAAATAAATAAAATATTTTAGGAACAAATAGTTACAATTCTATATATGGTTATCAATTGTGTTAATTTGTTTACCATTAATTTATAAAGTAATTAAAGAAACAATTATAAAAAGTCCAGTACAGTGAAATACATACATTTAAATCTATAGGAATAAGATATTATCAACATTTCTTACTACTTTTCTATTTAAGTTGGCAAAATAGAAGATTATTTTGCTTTCTGGATAACCTTATTATACAAAATCCTTCACAAGCCATCAAACAGGAAAACCTTGCTCCCTATTTTAGCTGCTATATCCTATGCTCATTATACAGATATTTTAAGGATTACATATTTAAGGATCTCTTAATATTAAATTTGCTCAAAATAAAAGCATTCCTGAATTTAAGATGACTCCATTATAAATGAACATTATATAGGGAGAAAGTATTCTCCTATGTTATTATTGTCCAAGCAACGGAAGGGTACTTTAGGAACCAAAGCAAAAAGGGTTACGGAAAGCTCTGTGCTCTGTTTCCTTGGTGAACTTCAGTAAAGCTACAAATTCTGATCATGGAGCTAATATTGAGCAAAGGCTAAAAATATTATTGTTAAACATTCCTTGCCATTCATCGGTTTCTACCTTGCTCTGTTACATTTAGAGCCAAATTTCATTGAAATAATGTATTACATACATAGTTGAAAGGCCACAGGATACAGATGACTAGTTACTGCTTCACTACAATCTCCTCATATATAGTTCATTAGCAGATACTAAGTTTCATCATTGTTAAACAACAGTGATATAGGTAATCCCATTCTTTTTTTTAAAAGCTAGAAATATCCTTGGCAAAAAAAAAACCAGTGAACTTCTAATAACACTTTCAATATTCTGAACAGGTAGATAATAACCAAAGGTAAAGTTATCTGGAGTTCAAAACAATTTGACAAAAAAAAAATCACTTGCAGCTTAATTGATCTGAAAGATTCTAAGCAGCATGATTGTATTTCAGAAGTAGTGAAATAGAAATATATTATAATGATAATAAGAGAACTACTAGGAAAATGCCAATAATTGGGGAGGCTTGCTTGATTTACAGCTACCAATTACAATGAATCACTAGTTTCCTGGTATCAAGAAGGAAAGTGCTAAATACTGGCAATAGAGTTCTTATGAATGGTGACTAAAAATGAGCATACATATAAAGTTCATCATTGGCAAATAATTGTTTACTATTGATTAAAGCATAAAGATAGGACTATACAAGGATCTAGACATTCCCGTGTATAAAGAAAACACTTTGCAACACAAGATTTGGCTTTTGAAAAGTATGAATGTCAATTGCGCTTACTATTATTGTGCATCCCATTTCAAATAGATACAGCTATAAATAAACATTATTTACTTTCTTGAGAATATTGCACTTTATGGCTCCACAAAGTTTGTGAATCAAAAGGTAGTAATTGATCCAAGAAAGGTTACAATATGGAAGAATATTGTAGTGAAAGTGTAATTGTATCATGTATGCAAGAAAAATGGTTTGTAAATTAAGGCTATTATATCTACATTAACTTTTACATTAAACAGGCAAGCCAAAGGCAGACATATTAAAATGCTATCAGTAGCTTGGGTATGAACATATAAGAGAACAACAAAGTTTTTCTTTACGCATACAAAAGAAATGAATTGTTTGTAATTTATTATTATTTAGATATTCCTCCCTCACTTATGTTTTCAATTCTTCCATTGTTATCTATACATTGTCCATTCAGTGAACAGCTGCCAGTTTTCATTAGACCTGTGATTTTATTTCATATAGCTCCAGATTGCAAACTAAAAATAAGCAGTGAGAATCACAACCTATTTTCTCTTTTCCATATTTTTTTATTGTAGTGAGCACACACCCACACATACACACAAATTAAAATGTGCACTTGGACAAAACCTACAATATTACACTCTTTAAAAATTCAAGAGTAAGTTGTGTAATCAATAGATGCATAATTTTTGCCCTCAGTTGAAGCAACTGCCAGAAGAACTGATCCAGATTGAGGTGCTAATGGGAAATAGATTTTTCAATGAAAATTATTATTGTTTATATTTGTTTGTTTGTTGAATTTATATCAATAAACAATTTAAGACACAGGACAGCTCACAAACACAGCATCTAAAATGCCTGTGGTGTAATGACTTTCAGGGCCTTTAACTGCAGAGCATCATCAGGAAGAAAGATTAATGCATACTTTCTTTAGTGAGTTTTAATGCTAGGAATAAGGGATTACCATATAGAACTTTGAAAACAGAAGGGAACCTTCATACATCCTTGAATTTGAGCTCATTAACATGGGATATCTTTGAAGCTTTTGGTTCTTGCCTACTATATATGCCTATAACAAGCTTCTCCAATATAATGGTTTTTTGTGTTTGCAGATATTCTTTCTTCTCAACTTCAATACAATCTCTTACAAGAACAATATAAAACAAATAGCAGTTTAGTAATATAAACGATTGTCAGCAGCTTTTTCCTTACATGACTAGAGGAACTATTAAAATAATCTACTTCAGAGACTAATGGATTTTTCCTGACTCCAAAGGACTCAGGAGCAATTTCCTTATAGTATGGCTAATTGACATGAGCTCTCCTAAGCACCCTGTCCCTTTTGTCCAGGTCTCAATATACTGAAAGGATTATTTAGACAATTTGACTTGACAGCATGATTCTTGCTATATTATTTCGCACAACATTACATATGTATGTTATACACAGTTGTATGTAGTACATCTACGCATAGTAACATCAACAGATGGCTTAGTAAGAGTTGCCTGTGAATATAGATACCTACAAACTATAATTCCCAAATAATTGAATAAATTTTTTCTCTGTATCACTATGAGTGTTCATGTAAATCCCCCAAAGTAACTTGATACAAGAGACATACAATGATCAAGAAAAACAAAGAAATATGCCATGCTCAAAATCTACTAGAATTGGATGTCTAATAATTTGGACTAAACAAATACATCCATACATGTTGATGAAAATGAAATTAGAGAAATATTTGAAAAATAAACAGCAATAGTAACAGATGGCTTAAATCAATCTTACATATTTAGAAAATACATTTATAAATATCCCAAATTATTGTGTCTGGATAAGCATAAAGGAGGCAACATGATTAGTTACCATACTACCCTTAATCATAAAGGGAATCCAATATCTTCTCCAAATCTTAATTATTATTGAATAACAATGATGTGCAGATATATGGACACTTGCCAAACAAGTCTAACATAGTGACCTTAAACTCTAGAAGGGCGGGATAAGGAGTTGGTGAAAAGAAAATTATCAGGGAGAGTATTTTTCCTATAGTTACAATTGTTTAAAACTGCTGCATGGAATTTCAGCTAAGTCAGGAAAAATCCCACAAAATCAAGAGAATAACAGAATGTCTAATAAACAGGATTAAAGAGA
This sequence comes from Bungarus multicinctus, assembly GCA_023653725.1. NCBI lineage: Eukaryota > Metazoa > Chordata > Lepidosauria > Squamata > Elapidae > Bungarus > Bungarus multicinctus. The sequence continues at coordinate 43,887,278 of CM042850.1, forward strand.
TTATGAAAGGCAAGACAAATTCATTAAAAAAATGGAAGCCTTGATTTGTGAATCAAATGGTAGCCATTGATCTAACAAAAGTTACAATATGGAATAATATATTCTATTGAAGGTGTAGTTATAATTCAGAATAAATTTCAATCCTTTACTCACATATATTTCTATGGATCAAGCATTATATTATATTCAAAATGTATCTGCCCATTTAGTCATGCACTCATTAACATTTTAATTTTAAACAATAGTTTGTATATCTTAGCAATAATGTGCTTGAACACAAATCCAGTTCAAAATTAGTTTTTTCATCAGTAAAATCAAAATCCTTTTTGTCCAATTCTTTCCATCTTGCCCAGTATTTCTGTCAACTGAGCATAAGCAAACCATTCAGAGGTATGAACTTCCATTTCCATTTTTTCTGCTGTTTTTAGTTGAGATTTTCCTTCAGAAAAACAAATCAGTATAAGTCAACAAAGTTTGTGTAACTTACATTTATCTTAAAAAAAGCTTTAAAAGCTTATTGAAATGACAACCATAGAGGAATCTGGGGAATTAACTGTATTCTATATCTGTTCAAAATCTTAAATATATGATGCCTAATAAAATTATTTTGAAAAATCTATATTAACCTTAACTTTGTCTTCCAAAAATTTAGATAGCCATGCCATGTAAAACTCAAATCATATTCTTTCAACTGCAATAACCTCCTATTCTCAGTCATCCAATCTTTTATCCATACCTGACAAGAAACAGTAAAATACAATTTTAATTGTAATTTAATTCTAGGCCACCTCTGTCTTTAGCAATAATTTATATTTAATTTTTGTTTTTGGAATGCCATATAAACTTAGAAATATGGTATGTTTTTTCTATTGTTTAAATATACATTTCTTATTGATAAAGGTACTGCCTAAGGTAAAATTAACATCCTATGTAAAATTTTCTTTTAATAAATCTTCAGATATATTCTTAATAGGAAGCCAAGCAGCCTGGAAGACCATCAAGCCATTAATATTGGCATTAAAGATGTACTAAGGGAAAAAATCACATAAAAGCATTTTTGTTTCTGTCCTTATTGTTAGAAAATTCAACAAACTTCAGGCTTGAGCTGGCCTTTTCTGGAATATTGGATAAGTTGGGCTTTATTCATATAGAGCACTTGCTGTATCACTGAGTTATATAAAAATCAGCTGCTTATAATATGCAATCTCAACAAAGTATTTTATTCCTGATAATATTCTAAAGTGCATTTTAAGACATTTATCAGAACTTTGAAAGTATTTGTTGTGAATATTTTACTATTCCAATAAGTTTTCTAAGATGTTTCTTATTATTGGTAAGCATTAAACAATAGCAAAAGGCTAATTAAGTAATCTAATGAACATTAAGGAAAGTGACTTATGGGTATATTAACCCCTTGAGCATCCTCACGACCTATACAATTAGATACTTAAGAAAAAAAGACAAAAGCCCTTTTGAGAAGCACTTTATTCTTTTGTTGACCTGAAGTTCAAGATTACAGGATCTGTTATGAATAATTTATCTTAGTGCAAATACTGTCCGTATACATAAGAAAGATACATTCGTCAAGAATCATAAAGTACAACACTTAACAATAGTCATAGGGTACAATTAGCAATCAAATCATACTAGGAAACAGTCAATATAGATCATAAGGATACAAGTGACAAAGGTTACAGTCATACAGTCACAAGTGGGAGGGGATGGGTGATAAGGAGTGATGACAAGATTAATAGTAATAGTAGTGCAGACTTTGTAAATAGTTGGACAGTGTTGAGGAAATTATTTGTTTAGCAGAGTGATCATGTTTGGGAAAAAAATGTTCTTGTGTCTAGTTGTTCTGGTGTGTAGTACTCTATAGTGTCGTTTTGAGGGAAGGAGTTGAAACAGTTTATGTCCGGGATGTAAGGGGTCTCATCATAATACAAACAGAAATTAATAACAATGTCCAAAACAATGTATAAAAATATTCAAATAGCAATTAGGAAAGGGAAAAAAAGTTTTGATTTTTTCCAAGTTTCCGTTTTGTTTTTCTAAACAAATAATTTATTTCAATTAAGTCAATGGCAAGGTAAAAGCACTGTATAGAAAAGGGAAAAACTGATTGGCTTTCTAGACATTTTATTATCTGACTTTTCAATTGACTTTTGGGATACACTTTTTCTTTCATGCTTCTTATCTTGTTTTTATTTCTAGTCGCAATTTGGCTTGATCAGCATGTTCGTATTTTCCCTGAGGTTTTATATTGAGATGCAGCTATGTACCACTTCTTCATCTATTCTTGGTTGTTTGCAGAATATTCTAACATTAAAGTATCTGATTGAATGCATCTTAATATTTGAAGACTAAATAATGGTGTATAATTGGATGGATTTTTTTTGCTGTCAAATTATAAAGTTTATTTTTACTTTGGTTTTCTTTTATCTTAAGATATTACATTTATATTGTAATATTTTATAATAACATTTTTGTCTTTGTACCAGTTGCCATGCTTCAATAATATTCACTTTAGGCCTGTCCAGATACAGGATAATCTAATCATGTCATTGTTGCAAAATGTTTTTAAAAATAGCCTTAGAATAACGATGATCATATATCTGTTAAAAATTACAAAGCTAGATGATTAATGGAATGCTCAGAGTACACATGTTGTGCTGTGATAAAAGTTTCAGTCCAACATACTATTCTTGATCTGTAAATAAGATATAGTGTGATATCTAGCTCCAGAGCTGGCTTAAATTTGTTTTCTCCTTTCCAACCTACAGATTGTTAATAGTTTTGAGGGGGAAGGAAAGCCCGCTTTAGAATTTTATCCTGAAGAATAGTCTCATTTTCTAATTTTGTTCATCTCTTTAACATTTCTATATAAAGTATCTCATAAGGAATTCTGTTTTCTTGTTAATTGTCCTTCTTTTTTAAAAATATAAGGTTAATATGTTTAAAAATCTGCTCCCTTTTCTGATACCTCTAAGCTCAAAGTTGATCTTGCTATTCTTAGGCTGATTTTACAGTATGTGTATTTGTACACATGTATGAAAAATACATCCATGTTTACATAAATATGCATGGATAACCAGTAAAATTTATTTTGATATATAGAGTTGTCAGTTTGCCAAAATAAAATTGAGATGATATGGAAAATATTTCACTATATATTGGTATGTGAACAAAGGAAAAACATCAGATTAAATAATAATGCTGTAGTCAAAAAAAATATTTTGCCAACTTATGAAGATGTCTCAAATATATTTTTAAAAGTTCATTCAGATCAAGATAAAAAAAAGAATTATGAAACCTTATTACATTATTACGATACTTATTTGTGTGTGTGTGCATGCGCATCTGTGCACACACATTGACATGCTTGTATCTCTGTGGGTGTTTGTATGAAATTGTTGGGAAAGAATTGACAGAATGTGCTTTGGTAATAAAATGCATAAAACACTGACACATGCTAATTCCTCTCTCCAGAATGTTCCCCTTTTTTCAGATAGCATCAATTTCATTTACAGTACTATAAAAATTAAATTCCTTTCAGGTCACTGCAGTGCCAATAATAGCTTTACTTTAAAATATTTTTGAATAATTCATTAGCACAAGAATAACATTCTGACATTTACCTGATCTATCCTAAAGATTAGAGTCTAATGGGAAACTTGATCATATTCACTAGCTGATTCCAGGGAAAAGTGATGGGGGGGAAGACTCAAGTAGGTCTGAGTGGCAGATTGAGGCTACTGTCACTTTAGTAAGGTCATCTTCATGTCAGGTGCTCAAATCCTGCATAAAGAGGTAAGATAATTGTTCATGGGTCACCATGGCACAAACTTTGAGTTAACCTTACCCAAGATATAAGAGGTGAGAGAAGTATTATTCTGAGTTCCTTAGATTTCAAGGCAAACCATTATGATCAAACAATATTACCCTCTGAATATTAGTAGTCAAAAGTACATGATTTTTCTTTCTTTCTGCATCATAGTGATAGCTGTATTTCTAAGAAAAATAAAGTTTCCAAAATTGATTAAGATCTGACATATTTTCTTATGTATGAGAAAGTCTTTTCTCAACATTTATTAGCATGTACTTGAATGGACATTGTTTCATAAAGCAGAACAACAAAATTAAGGTTCTTGGTTGTATTCAAAATCCCATAGCCTGATTAAAATTGTTTCAAGTTGTAAGGGTTACTGAGACAGGAAAGGAATATGAAAAACTATATGGTGAATAATAACAATAACATCATTATATTTCACTAAATTTAAAGTTAAAAAAAAGTCCTGATCCTAGTTACATCTTAGTTCTCCCTTTGTTCCTTTTTTAATGTGATCCTTTGTCTAATATAAGATCAAATGAAAGGTCAAATATAAGATCAATAACCTTTGGCTTAGTCTTAACCAGCCTTTGACAAGGATTCAGGAACTGCAGCTGATTTGAAGGGAAAAAAGCATGGGAAATATTAACTTAAACCACATAACAGGGAAACGTTAGCAATAAACTGTAGTTCTAATATCTATGTAGTAATATAGTGTGAACTGAGTACCTGAAGGACAAATCTTGCCATACATTAAGATCTATTTTAATATCCGAGATCTGTCCCTATTGGAAATTCTGTGAATGGTAACTAAAAAGATTTGCTCAGTATCAAATATATGACTCTATTGTTTATATTTCAGTTGCATTGTTTTCTTTTATATCATCTTTTTAGCCTTGTAGAATTTTCTAGAACTGTCAATTTCCATTACTACTGTAACCAGTGATGTAAGGCAAACAACAATACTCTTACAAATACACAGGTAAATATTTGACAGGATGACAAATATTATTTAATGTTTTTTCCATTATTTTTCCTGTGGCTTTTCCTTTTCTTTCTTTTGTTTTCTTTTCCAATACTGTGTCCTTCTGTTTATTTTCAAATCAATGTGCTAACCTGAGTAATCTTATGAAAGGCAAACAGATAAAGCAGTGGTTATAAAAAGTCTATAAACTCTGTGAAGAAATTATTTGTATTGACTGACTATACAAATTACTGAAACTAAGCTAAATGTGGGCCAATGTTCTACTTAAGTTTGCAAACAGCACAACATGAAAAGGCCATAAATTAATGAAATAGCGGTTCCGCAGAAGAATGTACTGGCAGTGTTTTCTGAGTAACATTTTAAAAGCTTGGCTAGAAAGATATTTCTTATTGTAGAGGACAGCTACTGATTATAATGACACTTTCATAAATATAATCCCGTACCTAAAACCTTTTTCTAAACTTCATCTTTCTTATGATTTTGAATCCAGTGTTTCTGTTGAGTACTATGTTTCTGTTTTTAAATTATCAAAAAAGTTTAAAAAAGCATTAATTTTATTATTGTTAATAATTTATTAACTGCAAAAGTGCACCAATGTGCCTACCATCCCTGTCCTATTGTTACTTTTTTTTCTTATATCCATATATTCATAACTGTTTTTACTTACATCTATTATTTTGTAAGCAATTGACAAATTGACAAACAAAATAAATTAATTAATTTCTGCTCCAAGATACAGTTATTCGTTGATATATTCAAAACTGATATTATTTACCAATTTATTTTAATGCATAGAAAAGAAACTTAACTCTTAATGGAATCAGAATACCAATTTTTAGATTAATCTAAAATGGATATCGCATGTTTATAGTATATACTGTATTTACATGTTTATCTTCTGAATTTTGTCAGAAAGAAAAACTGAAGAAAAAAATCAAGTCATATACAATCCTGTCATATACAATCTATAAAACAGGTTATATAATCCTATGGAATAAGAGATTAATGTCCCATTAATGTTGAAAACTGCTCATGGAAATAAATATTTTCTAAAAATAATCATACAAAGAAGACAGATAATTCATTCATCTCTATCATAAACATGTATTACATGGCAACAAAAAGAGATTGAGTTTCTGTGTAAATCTGCACAGATTAAGATACTTCTGTTTCAAATGCTCCTTTCATACATTACATACAAGTTGTTTTTATACCTCCTGCATGTTTCAGCAATTGATGTTAAAAAGTACACACCTTGTATACCAAGGTGTGTTGTTGTTTCCTTGCTCCATACTTTCTTCTCTGCAAGCAGGCTCCATATCCTGATTTCCTGAGTCAGAGACTTCAGAAGGGAGAGACAGAGTCATATATGTCACATAACTTAAAGATGCCCCTAGAAGCTGAGCTAAAATTCTAAAGCAAATCTATCTGTTTAATCTTTTTCTCTCCTAATTTTAAAATGAGGCTACTTCTTCTAACTTGCAAAAACTTCCTTCCATTCTTTTTCTCCCTTAACTCACTCATTTCAGTTTGGGAATGGAGCAGATTCTTGCATCCTATCCCCTTTTCTTTCCTTCTTTTTATGCTCCATAGAATCAACTTTGCCTTTACCTAAAACACAATGGATAATATATGTAAGTTTCTTTATGGCTGCAGATATACTGTAGAAGTATCATGATTAAATGCTTGCATCATTTGTTTTGCTATAGTGTTGCATGCACAGTGAAAAAGAGAAAGTGTCTAAGCCCTATATTGCTTTCCCTTTGATCACAGGTTTTCTATATCCTGAGTGGAATGATTGGTTATAAATGTTATTTAGGAAAACAAGGAATTAATGAAAATAAAACACGTTTTCTAAAATATTTTTCCTCAGGGTCAGAGACTATTCATAGCAGAGATTACTCCATGCTGATCTCTTATGGAACTTTTGGCCTAAAAACTCAAGCCATTCTGCTGATCATGTTCTATTTTTCATTGACAGTATCCCTATCCCATGAAACACTCTGGGAAAGGAATTGTGAAAATTTGAGGGTATATTTGGGCTCCTATAGGGAATTTATTTTGATATTTCTCACCTTCCTTCTCTGACTTTTTTTCATATATTTATTGTCTTTCTGTGGACAAGAAAATTAACCTTGTGTCCCTGTGGTTGTCTGGTAAGATGATAAGCTGGAGGTGGAAGATCTCCTATCCACATAAGAAAGTATTTTTCTGTTTCAATATAGTTTGTCACAAGTTATTTGGGAAAGAATTTGTACTTCTTGTCACACTATTCTGGATAAAATCTGGACAGCAGGAATGCTCTAGAGTCTCAAATTTTTAATTCTTCTCCTTCTACTTTGGATTGGGGTTGGCATTGCAATAAAACCTTGCCAACTAGCTCTTCTTTTTCTTGCTGTTGTTATTCTAGGCACAAAGGCACTTAGCCTTTGTCTTGTCCATGCTCTTTCTTTGTGTTTTTCAAAAGATCTAGAAAACAAGTGTTTTTTTGTTTTTTTTAGAAGAGAATAATTGTAATTCACCATTGAACTGTGGGGTCCTTGGTGTTCTCTGAACTTGATATTTTCTTGAAGATGCTTCATTAAACAACTGGGTAACTTCATCAGTGCTAGAAGGGAAACGAGGTTTATCTTTATTTATTCTAGTACTAGCAGCTGCAAGATATTTATATTCCCTGCAAAGTGTACAAAGTTTCTTGCTTCTATCCACTTTAATACATAAACACTGCACTTTCAAGTTTCAGTTGTTGGTTTTGGTTTCATTTCATTTTATTTTTTCTAAGCATGTCATTGAACGGGTGAGGGATTTTTAAGCATAGTCAGCAAACAATGTTGCAGTATTTTTGATGAACTTGAGAAAGGGAGAGGAGATTTGTATGTTTGTACTGTATATGCCTTTTTTGAAGTTGACCAGACTCTTGGAAGGAACAGTAAGAAAGGGGCCTTTCCATTTTATGAAACTTAAAAATATAAGCCTGAATATTCCAGACAAACCAAAAGGAAATAGAGAGAACACAAAGTTTGGAAAGGCTATATGCCCAGGGTGGGATTCAAACTTTTTAACAACTGGTTCTGTGGGCGTGGCTTAGGTAGTGGGTGTGGCTCAGTGTCATGTGACTGGATGGATGCAGCTTGGTGGTCATGTTATTGGCTGGGTGTGGCCAATTCAATATCACTCACATCGAGGCACGCATCTCCTCGTCTGGCCTCTCGTGACTGTGGGGATGCTGCAACAGTCAAAAGTGTGAAAAATAGTCATGTCACTTTTTTCAGTGCCATTGTAATTTTGAATGGTCACTCCACACAAGCAAAGTACCAACTAAGGAGGGGAAAAAAAAACTCCAGAGAAGTTCCTGAGACAGGAAGTCTAGTCCTGCCAAGAATGTAATAAGGGTTAATGGAGAGGCAGTTTCTGTAAGCAACACCAGAACATTTCCTTCCTGCCTTCCTTACAGGATTAGACCAGTAATTTCTTCTAACAACCGGTTCACCAAACTGCTTAGAATGCTAACAACCGATTCTAGTGAATAGATGCGAACTGGTAGAACCCTACCCCTGTATATGCCTCATTTCAATGAATTGCTAGTTAATTATTCAAATGTCTTATAATTTAATGTGTGTTCCCTAGCTTCATTTTATGCTTTTTTTGTACATAGTCAACAAATGGTATACTTTTCTCTTTCTTACGCATTTCAAACTTCCACCCCATCAAGATGCTTCTATTACTTGAAAACAGGATTTTTCATATCTGGTGATTCTTTTCTTTGAATTAATTTAATAAATTTTAATTAATATTGTTAATATTAATTTTCAATAACTTAAACTTGAACTTCTTGTGGCTTAGACAATTTTCAGTGTAAGCTTCCTAGAGTCTATTAAATTAAGTAGAATATAATGTCATGATTGCATTAAAAATAATAATACCAGTTTTGGATCCACTGCATATTAATTATTTCTTTCAGAATGTTATTTCTGAGGTATCAGATGAACCAAAATAACAGAGAGATTGGTTCATCAGATAAAGGTACTTTTTTTCTTTCACTTCATTTTCTTCATTTTCTACATAAGGATAATATAATGAAGTACATCAGGTATGGAACTATTCATTAAGTAATATTACATACCAAGTAAGACTGTTGATCCATTCTCTCAGGCTATACAGTACACTTTTATTCAAAATCTAAAAGACAAACCACTGCAAAGGTGTATGTAGGATTAGATTAGATAAAAATGTATACATATTTTAAATCTACTGGTAGATTCTTAGCAGATATATTGCTTCATTTGTTTGTCTCACCATGTAGTTGCAAATTGCTATCAGCAGGGTGTCACTGTCAATCTGAGAAAATTGCACAAACTGCATATTTCCAGTTGAAGAAACTAGGAATAAAAGAAATCAAAGATCAAAATGTTCAAACAAAACCAGCCAGGTTTCAATAAATGAATTTACTAAGAATTGGGATAACAGATAATGGTTTTGCAGTTGAAGTCAGTGAGGAAGTTTAAAACACTGTGTTCATTTAGCTAACATGAGAGCCTAGAAAGGGAACAAGATGAAATGATGATGATGATGATGATGATGATGATCCTCCTAGCATTACATTAAGAAATAAAATGAAGAATAGTCTGGCTTTTGCTATGTTTTCTGTCTAAAAATGATGGGTTTTATATTTCTATCAAATACAGATTTGTCATGGCACTTGAAGAAAAAGATAGAATATTAAAGCAATATGTCATATTCTAGTTGAAAAAGAGTAAATAAAAGTTAATAAGATTAAAGAAAGGTAATACTACAAGAAGTGACAGATGATGCAACTCCATAAAGAAGACAATCAAGAAATGCACGAAGCCTAGTAGACAAGAAAGATAACCAGAAGAAAGAAAAAGCTTTCAGCCTTCACTGTAGAAGCAAATATACTGTAGCAGAACATGAGTAGACAGGAAATCCCTAAAGAGCAGAAGAGATCCAACTGCATTCTGCAATAAGACAAAAGAATAGACTTGGTAGTTCATGACTCATTCCTACTGAGAACAGAATTAATGTGTGCTGACCTGACCCAGCAGGGTAGGAATTGTATGTCTCTAGGAAGCATAGATAAATGATTGCCAAAACTATTTTTCAAGATTCATCAATTCTACCATAAAAATCTTTCCAGATAATCTATGTGGACACAAATAATACCACAAAGAAAATTGCAATTGTATTACCACATAGTTTAATGGACAAACCTCAAAACCTTGGGGATTTACAATATATTTTCCCAGTCCATGGAACAGAACTGAAAAGAAAAGAAATACTGCAACCAAACTAAACTTTATATTGCAGGGGTGTCAAACTTATGGTGTCATCACATGATGTATCAGGACTTTTTCCCCTTTTGCTAAATCAAGTGTGGGTGTGGCCATCATGTGACCAGCCCATGGACCAGGACAGTGGTGGAATTCAATTTTTTTTACTACTGGTTCTGTGGGCGTGGCTTATTTTGTGGGTGTGGCTTGGTGGTCATGTGACTGGATAGATGTGGCTTAGTGGTCATGTGACTGGGTGGGCATGGCCAACTCAATGTCACTAACATCAAGGCGTGCCTCACTTGGCCCCTCCCCTCCCAGCCATTCCTTGTCACCCAGCCTCAACTTATCTGTAGCTCTGTAAAAATGTTGTTCACCTTTTTTGACTTTATTATCTGCATACTTTCATGGACCACTGAAAGGAGGAAATGGCTGACATGCTTTACCCAAGAATGTGATAGGCAACAGGCTTTTAAGGGGCTGCCACAAAAAAGGGGGACAATGTATTTTCCAAAGAAGCAGAATGCAAACAAGAAGCAATAGATGGAAACTGAACAGAGAAGCAACCTAAAACTAAGGAGAAACTTCCTGACAGTGAGAACAATTAGCCAGTGTAACTGAATGTCTCCAGAAGTTCTGGGTGCTCAATCACTGGAAGTTTTTAAGAAAAGACTGGACAGCCATTTCTCAGAAATGGTATAGGGTTCCCCCCAAGATTCCTTCTAAGTATTATTCTGACACCTTTCCCAGGATTTCTACTCAGAGTTTGGCATCTTCAGTCTTCTTGCCTGAGCTGGGGGTTGGACTAGAAGACCTCCAAGGTCCCTTTTCAACTCTTGTTAAACACATATGTATTTTATGCTCTGAACTATTGACACTGAATGCATGTAAACCCTGAGAAATATGTGGTAGCCCTGGCCAAAAGAAAGGCAGAAAAATCACTTTATGGGTAGGGACAGTGTAAAATATTAACACATGATAAATAATGGAACTATTAAAAATAATAGCACAGAGTTTTATCTCTCTCTCTCTCTTTTCTTTCTTTCCTTCCTTCCTCTCTCTCTCTCTCTCTCTCTCTTTCTCTTACACACACACACATACAGACAAGCATTTTGGAAGCAGCTCCTTTAAATTTCTCCAAGGCTGGAGTGGATTCCCCCACCCCTCTGTCAGACCGCATGTCTTCTCACTCCAGCACTTTAACTCACAAGGGGAAAGTGATACTTGCAGCGTCCATGGGGAATCCTTGCAGAAGTTTTTAAAGGATTTGCTGCTTTCAAAATGCATTTCTTTTACATTGCAAAAGTGCTCCAAGGCTCGATTCACCCCCACTCCCTCTGTCAGACTGCACTCCTTCTCACTTCAGGCATTTTAGCTCACAGGGGAAAGCAATACTTGCAGCGACCACGGGGAATCCTTGCAGAAGTTTTTAAAGGATCTGCTGCTTTCAAAATGCATTTCTTTTACATTGCAAAAGTGCTCCAAGGCTTGATTCACTCCCACCCACCCCCGTCAGATTGCACTCCTTCTCACTCAAGCACTTTAACTCACACAGGGAAAGCAATACTTGCAGCGTGCAAGCCTTTCTTCCTTTCCCCCAGAGAGAAAGAGTGTGGAGAATGGAAAGCCAGGAAAGCGATCACAAGTGAGCAACCGGGTGACCGGGTTGGGGGTGTGGCCAGCCAAATGTTGCCACCGGTTCGGGGACCCATGCCAAATAACCACTACCGGTTTGCCCGAGTAGATGTGAACCAGTTGAATAGCACCTCTGGACCAGGAGTTTGACAGCCCTGTTACAATGCTTGATAAAACCACATTTGGAACATTGCCTCCAGTTTTAATTACCATGACATAAAAGATGTGGAGACTCTAGAAAGGTTTCAGAGAAGAGCAACAAAGATGATTATGGGACTGGAGATTAAAACATAAGAAGAACAGTTGCAGGAATTGTGTAGCCTAGTTTAATGAAAAGAAGGACCAGGGTGATATGATAGCAGTGTTCCAATATCTAAAAAGGCTGTCATTCTCCATAGCACCTGAATGCAGAACAAAAAACAATAGATGAAAACTAATCAAGGAGAGACACAATAAGGAAAAATGTCAGACAGTTTCAGACAATTAATCAGTGGAATGACTTGCCTTCAGAAGGTGAAGGCACTGAAGGTTTTTTTTAGAATGGAATGGAATGGACTAGAATAGAATAGTTGAAAGAGATCTTGGTAGTCTTTTAGTCCAATTCCCTGCTCTAGCAGGAGACATTATGCTATTTTAGACAAATGGCTGTACAGTCCCTTCTTAAAAGCTTCCAGTGTTGAACCACCCACAACCTTTGAAGGCAGTTTGTTCCACTGGTTCTTATTTTCAGGAAATTAGTTCTAATTTGCTTCTCTATTTGTTCAGTTTCTATCCATTGCTTTTTGTCTTGCCTTCTAGTGCTTTGAAAAATAGATTGATACCCCCCCTTCTTTGTGTCAGCCCCTCAAATATTGGAACATTATTTTCATGTCATCCCTATTTCTTCTTTTCATTGGACTAGGCATACCCAATTCCTGCGGCCATTCTTCACATGTTTAGCCTCTAGGCATCTTTGTTGCTCTTCTTTCAGTGTTTTAATTTAACACCCGCAATTATCTTTGTCACTCTTCTTTGAACTCTTTCCAGAGTCTCAATATCTTTTTTATATTGAGGTGACAAAAATTGGATTCAGTATTCAAAGTGTGCTCTAACCAAGGCATTGATAAGATCGACTATCATTTGTCTGAGGTATGGGGTATCTTGCTTGAACAGAAAATTAGACTACAAAATCTCCAAGATTCCTTCCTACTCTGTTACTCTGTTCTGTTCTATTATAAGCTATGCAAACAATGACCAAGGTAGATATTTGGTTTCTCTAACCATCATCTTAATTATCCAGAACAATATGTACCTGGGGCATGAATTAGTACTCATACAAATTGGTAAAAATATGTTTGGCAAAGGTTATCAGGAAAACTTTAAAATGAGTCCGATGAAACTTGAAAATGAAAATTCTGAATAAGGATTTCTAATAATGACTTGTATAGTGTAGAAAAAAGCAATAGTATTTCTTTAATGAGGCCTCTTAAACCATTCAATTAAGAAATAGACTTCAGTTTATAAAGTTCATGGGCTTTATTAAGTATTAACTAATGGTCACAATATGGGAAATAAATAAGGTAAGCTTTAGTTCTCAGTACTGAAAGCAGAAATGATTTAATAACTGAGACATGGAAACTAAATAAAATACAGAAGATATTTTGGACTTGATATTAATTAAGATAAATGGAATTTTTCCACATATGGAGCTAATGGGAAAAGATAATATGCTATTTCATATTTAGGGACTTCTTAAGATAAATCAGAAGTCCCTAAATATGAAATACCATAGCTCTTTCAGGAATTTTGTGCCTTGTTTTACTGACAATTTTCTCTTCCTAACAGTATGGAAAAAGCCATAGAGCTATCCTTTTTAATTTATGCTTTTAATAGAGATTTATTTCTGTTGGAAGTAACCTAGTTTTAATGTGTGTGTGTGTGTGCGTGTGTGTGTATGCATGCATGTGTATACACATGCATATACAAATACACACACACATATTTAAATAAATTTAGAACAACATAAGCAGAATACCATGTAGTATAAGCAATGAAAAATAAAGAACACAAAATGGTGGTTCTTACATTAGGGGATATTAAAGCATAATTGCAACAATTTTGTGATGAGACAAATGAAAAAATCATTTAAAAACTAATGTAAAACAAAAACAAAGAAAACTACAGCATAGTTGCAAAAAAGTTCAATTAAGATTTGAAAACAGGTTAGCAGGAACATGAAACTTAAGAATGATCTGAAAATTGCAAATCATGTTAAGAACAATAAAATATTCCTTAGAAATGCTCAAAATAAGAGACGAAAACTAAGAAACAAACCATTCAATGAAGAGAACACAACCAAACTGTAACACAGAAAATCTTTCCAATCCTATCTTAGTGCTGTTTTTTAAATGATATTAATTTTCCTAACTGTGCAATTATTAATAAAAATATGAAACAGTAGGATTAAATCTTAAGAATCATAAAATAAAACAGAGGAAAGCAATTTGGGATTGCATTAACAGAATTATAGTTTCTAGCCTATAAGAAGGAATATTTTGCTTTATTCATAACTTTACTATCAATATCACATTTAGTTAAGGACACCAAAATGAAATGACCAAATTTAAAGATAGATGAATATGAAGATTTCTGATAGATAAATATGAAGATCACTTACTAAAAGTGATTCCTTAAAACAGGTAAGGCAATAATAAAATAAAATTCTTGAACTCCTTTAAGCATGTCACAGGAAAACAGTTGTACTTTTATTATACTATATACACATAATGTCTTTAATTTAGAGAAAGGAAGATTCTAACTGAAATATATACGACTACGTCTCTATGTATATCTTCTAGCAATAAGAGCTGTTTGACAGCAAAATCAATTCAGAGAATTGGTTGGCCCATTTTCACTAGATTTGTTCAAGTCAAGGTTTGATAGTCATCTATCAAAGATATATTATAAAGATATATTGATATAGAGTATAAGGTTGAACTTAACAGTCTAAGTCACTCTTTCCTAAGCATGATTTTATTTTTATCATCATATAGTAAAGATTCCTTTTTGTTTTCTGTATCAGAATATGTTTGTCAATACATTTGCTTGCTAAACAATGTTTAGTTTTGATAATGTTTTAGATATCAGATGGGATAATTATAGTTTGAAAATGTAGCAACAGTAGATGACAGATTGAATGGATCTGAAAAAAAATGCAACCTAATAAAATTGTGGGAAGTTATATTATTTGTAAAATAACTACAACTGTTTAATTGTATTCATGCAATAAATTAGAATGTTTAGATCTTAAATGGCACCATTAAAGTGACTAGTCCAATTCTAGGAATATAACAGAATAGCTACAATATATACTGTCAAAAGCAAGATTCTTGTAAATAATAAATGGCATTGTGAAGATAATCTCTTTATCAATGGTGGAAAACCTTGCTACTAGGTGCAAGCCATATGATCAACAGAGTGCATGCCTGTGATAGGAGCATGCCTGGAAAAGATTACATAAATTTTAGTTGAAATTAATTCACAGCTTATTCATACCATAGAACAAAGGGGAAAATATAATTCCAGAAACTAACTGAAGTAGTGAATTTAACAAGGAGAAAAGGTAGGTAAGGCAGATAAAACCACAACCCATCTTCTAACTTATCTATTTTGTTGGTGAGTCTGAAAAACGTAAATCTTCTGCACAAATTGTTCTGTTAACAGTTGCTTAAACTAAGATTGGTTAGAACATGGCCACAGTTGTTGTTTTGTTGTTTATATATAAATGTCTATGTTTGCAATTCCTAATGGATTCATTGCAGTTTACAATTTAATTCCTAGAGTAATAAAACATACATGGTACAAACACTCTAACAATGTAACAAATGTATTGTGGAGATCAGACAGAAAACTGTATTTTGAAAGTGTTATATTATGAGATATGATATATCTTATATCCATACAGAAGTTAAGTGTATATGATTGAAATTCCATGAGGAAAGGATTTTTTTATTTCATTCGGATTTAAACTCTATTATTGTCCATTGCACAAGTCACATCATTTTCTTTATAAATCATCAATGCAAAATACAAGAAGCGATCACCAAATGCTTGTTTTTTGACAGTTGTTATACATTTATTTGCCCTTCATTGTTTACAATACTTTGAAGCTGAAAATGCAATTTCTTTGGTATTGATTTTGTCCTTCTGATATCCTGATATCCTGAGCGGATGGCTGTGATGAGGGTTTTGGTTTGGCTCCAAGTTTGAGGCCACCCAACCTCCCTCACTAGACTCAAACCCAAACCCACCCCATAGACAAAAGCAACCAGAGTCCAGAAAACAGACCATAGCTGCATCACCAGCTGCTACACACCCCGACTCCCAAACCAAGCAAATTGACACACCATGAATAGATAGCCAGGCCTTAAACTTGGAGCCAAACGAAAACCCGGAATGTCTCGCCATAGCCACCCACTCAGGATATCACATCTAGGAACTCAGGAGGTTACACCACAAAACTTCAGGAAGTTGCAACATAGCCAACAAACCAGGAGATTACAGCACAAGACCCAGGATGTCAAAAGAATAGAACTCAGAAGGTCATCACACTGCCCATTACCCAAGTCGTTACAACACAGGATGCTGATAGACACACAGCCAATACCTCAGCCACACATGTTCTTAAGAAAAAGCCAGCCAATCTGCAAACATCAACTCCATCAACCAATCAAGAAATGACAACACCAATCTCCCCACCAGTATATATAGGGAGACAGCAGCTCAGATGACTTTTTGCTCGAACAAGCACGAAGTCAAAAGCACCAGCCTGAAGATGGCGAGTGGGATCTCATTGAAACGTTGCCAAGATACTCTCAATCTTACACGGGAAAAGATCCGAACATGCCAAGACCTATATATATATGAGATCTGTAATGTGATATCCTGAGTGGGTGGCTGTGATGTGACCTTCCAGGTTTTGGTTTGGCTCCGAGTTTGAGGCCTGGCTCTGTTTTCATGGCATGTGTCAGTTTGCTTGGTTTGGGGGTCGGGGTGTGTGGCAGCTGGTGATGCAGCCATGGTCTGGTTTCTGGATGGTGGTTGCCTTTCATCTATGGGGTGGGGTTTGAGTCTGGTGAAGGAGATTGGTGGTGGCGTCATGTGTTGTTTTGGGTCCAGTGTTGGTTTTCATGGCTGCGACTCATTTATTGATAAGGGCTAGTTTCCAAATGTCTGGTAGGTGGCAGGCATCATCCTGTTTGTTCATGTTATGGGGGTGTTTCTCTATTTTGATGGCTTCCCTGATTATTCTCTTGTTGAAGTGTTCAGTATTGGAGATTAATTTGCTTCCCTCAAAATTACTTTCATGTCCTGTGGCTTTAAGGTGCTGGAAAAGGGAGAAAGAATTTTCTTCTTTTCTGACTGCATTCTTGTGTTCTGTGATGCATGCATTTATTCTCCTGTTGGTTTATCCAATGTATGTGGCTGGGTAATTGTTGCATGGTATTTCATAAACTCCTTGGTTTTCTAGCTGGATCTTGTCTTTGGGATTTCTTAGGATGTTGGCTATTTTTTGGTCAGTACCGAAGGCTGTCCTGATATTGTGTTTGTAGAGAATTTTGCTGATTTTATCTGTGGTGCTTTGATGTAGGGGAGGAGGGCGATACTGTTGTCCTGTTCTGTGTCTCGGTTTCTGGGGGGTGTCTCCTTTAGGATTAGGTTGGTAATTGTGTGTCTTTGGAATCCGTTGGAAATTAATATTTAGTGAGGGTGTGTAATTCTTTTCTCAGGTGGTCTTTGTCAGCTAGGCATTTGGTTCTGGAGATGAGGGTATTGGCTACGGAGTTGATCTGTGCAGGGTGGTGATGGAATTGTGCATTTAAGTAGCGGTTGGTGTGTGTTTTCTTCCGGTGGATGGTATGTCCTAGGGAGCCATTGGGTTTTTTGTAAATTAGGATTCCAAAGAGACACAATTATATCAGTTATATCAGTTACATAAATCTGGAGTCTAGAAACAAAAATATAAAAATCAATAAGTAAAATCAGTAAGTAAAATCAGTAAAAATCAGTAAGAACTTGAAAAGAATGTTGTAATTACCAGAACATTGTAAGGATTTATAAAGCAAAAAATTCTCACTGATCTAATTTTATCTTTTTAAGTTCCGTAATGAATTGGGAAAATACTTAAAGTTGGAGATATACAGTATATTGAGAGATTTTGCCTAAAAGATAAAACCTGAGTCTTATACTATTCAACATTTTAATTCTTGAATGAAGATATGGGAGGGATGCTTATCAAACTCTAAATGAGACAAAATAATGGTACATAAAGGAGATGGAAAAGGGCTTGGTACCATGGTAGAATGCATAAAGTTACCTGGAACTTCAGAGAGGATAGGAAGGACACGTAAATTTACATATGCTTAATATTTATTTTTTTGCACTTTTTTATTTTTAGAATTTTTTTAGAATTTCACTAAGTTTTTTCTGAAGCATAAATTGTGTAATTTAAACAATTTTCAGTTGTAAATTCTGTAGTTTAAACAAAATACTTTAAAGTGTCATAGATTATTGGAGGTGTTATTTCAATTAAATGGGTAACACAATCTGATTGTTACTTTTTAGTTGTGAATACCATATGTGATAGCATAAAAGAAAAAAAGAACTTATTTTAGTAACAAATCACTTTAAGATATCTGAAGATCAGTAGGAGTATAGGCAATGGTGTGGATTTTAAAACGTTGAGAGGAATCTGAGCATAGCATAAAGGCAGAATTTCTTTTATTCTTTCTTTCTTCCTTTCTGGATTTTTTCCCCCAAGAGGAAGTAGAAGGTATTTTTTAATAGCAATAGAGAGGATATTTTAAATTCCCCATAAAGAGAAATAACATTATTCATTTCAGAGGCAATATTAAACAAAACCATTTAAAAACATTAAATGTATTAAAAAAGCAATTATATATCTAGTTTACCAGCTAGTTAGAATGATTTTCTCAAAATACCTAAATATGTGATACATTATCTTGATATAATTTCAGTTTATTTTTTTCCCAGCAAAGGGAGGTATTTTAAATATTTGAAACATGTTTCAAAAGATTTTCTAACTAGAAAAATCTTTAAAATTAATGAGTAGTCATATTACATTTTAAAAGCAATATTAAGTGTTAAAACAGCATTTGCCAAAACGATCTGTTCTGATTTACTGCAACAATAATTCCTGAACATTCAGCTTGTGAGACTTGTTGGAATTATAGGTTAATGCATCTGGAAATAAGTATAAAATAGGGTTTAGCTGAAATGAATCTTTGCCAACAAATTTAGGTAGACTGAAATACTAGGCAATTCTATAAATTATGTACATTGAAACCTACAAATATAATTAAAACATAACAAATTGATTAATTGATTGATTGATTAATCAAGGCAATGTTATCAAGACAATGTCAGCTTTTATCAGCCATCTAGCTAGATCTTCTCCAGAATGATATACCTTTAATCAAATCTTTCAAGTCTCTAAATCATAAACTATAATTAAATTGATACATCTTGTTTCTGCTCGTCATCTTTTTTTCTTTCCATTTCCCCAACATTACAGAGTTTCAAAAGAGTTGGATTTCCTCATAATATGCCCAAAATATAGTAATTTCAGTTTGGTTAATTGTGCCTTAAATTATTTTTTTTCAGCTGTACTTTTCCTAGCTGTCTTGAATATTGTCACAAGTTTTCTCCAACACCAAAATTCAGCTGTCTCAATATTCTTTATCTTGTATTACTTTCATATAAGCAATTGCCTGCACATTTCTGATCTTTGTAGATGTAGACACACAACAAGATATAAATATATTTCCAAGGTTTCATTGCTACCCTAGTAAGTACTGGTATATAATGTATTTTCTGATTTCTGCTCCTTTATTATTGATAATGAATACTAAAAAGTAGAACATATCCACCCACTTCAGTATATGCACTGTCAATTCTAACATTGATTGTTGTACCTATCTAATCTTAGTCTCTTAGCTTCTTCACTTGACTTTCAGAAATTCAATTATCAGACTAGTGTGGTCAGCATAGCACAGGCTATTAAGTTTTCTTCTAATTTTAAAAGCACACTCATATTTTTTTACATTCTAAGCTTCCTCCAACTATATATTAAATAAGGAACATACAGCAGCTTATTACCACTCCACTTCCAATCTAGATTGTTTTACTATGTTCTAATTTGTTTACTATGTTCTGTATTGACTGTGTGCTCCTGACCTGTATGAGGGCAATCTCATTTTCCTAAGCTCAATATGGTCAATACAATCAAGGATTTTTTTGACAATTCATAAAGTACATATTAACTTAATTTGGTATTCTTAGGCTTTCTTAATTCTTCAGTCTGGATAATCAGTATTGCCACTTAGTTTGTTTCATGGCTTTTTCTAAAACTAATTTGAATATTTACATACATATACATGTACATACACACACACACACACACACACACAGTCCAAGTCTCATTGGCATACATCAGGGTAGTTAGCATTACTGTTTGGTAGACTTTGAGCTTTGTAGCAAGGCTTATTCTACAGCAGTCTCATATGTTGGGCAGTTGTGTCTGCCATATAGCTTGCCATGGTGATTCTGCAATTGACCTCAGTGTCAAGTGTTACTCTGTGGGAGTATATAAATTGGTCCACTGCTTGCAGCTTTTGTCCCTTCATTGTGATGGTGGGTTCTTGGTATTGGGCTTTCAGAGCTGACTGGTGAATCACTTTGGTCTTTCTTTGTGTTAATGAGTAGGCTGAAGTTGTCACATGCTGCTACAAATTTGTCCACACTGGTTTGCATTTCCTGCTCTGTTCCAGCATTCAGGGCACAGTCATCAGTAAAAAGGGGTTCTCATAGACTAGACTGTAAAAATTAATATGAAAATTGGAGAGTTCCAAATAGGTTTTTTTATTTAGCTAGCAAAGAAGCATCATATAGTTCTCAGCTAGCTTCCAACTAATAAAGCCAAGAGCTCTGATTTCAGAGCAACATCAGTGTTACAACAGATTCTTAGGATATGATGTAATGTTATCAGTGTCAGTGTCATTGTTACATAGGATTCTTAAATACAATGAAATGTGATAACATTACATCATATTCTAAGAATCAAAGGTTAGGTGGCTAATTGCTGTAAAATCATAGATATAAAGAACTAAAATGTGTTATCTTTTTAGAACTAGGAGCACTTGGTTCCTCAGAGCAGAAAGGATACAAACCTTTGCATTTGGGACATTGTAGGCATGGAAACTTAGTAAATCAAAAGGCATGGATATCAAGTAAATAATGCATAGGTATTAGCTTATCAAAGACATTGATGCCCTATAACATATCCCTTCATATTATTGTAACAGTATGACTCTCTTTTTCTACACATGAGAAAGCCTGAATGGATTTTATTATCTTTTATCCTTGATAAAATCAGCAAAATGAAAGAACAGCTGACCTACATATCAAAGCTTCCTGTGGATACCAAGAAGATGTTAAAATGTGAGCTTGCTGGTGTCATAAAGATTTGCCACTAGCATAGGAAACTGACCTTCTTAAATATAAGGTGACAGAAGAATGCTGCAAAGCAAGTAATTTATCTGGACTGCTATCACAGCTTTTCTTTGTTCCATGCAACTGTAACAGCATTATTGGATATACCTTCTGACATCTATCTATCTAGTCCAGCATGTCCAACCTGAAGCCATCAATGGATGTAATCTTGGACAGATAGTAATGTGGCCTCACAAGAATATAAACCTTTAAATTAAGTTTGTTATTTATATACATTAACTACTGTATACTATACAGGTTATTTTATATGTGGTCCGAACCGTTCTGTTTCATTCAATGCCGCCTAGGCAAGCAAAATGGACTCTCGTGATATAGACTAATTAAACACATATAATATAATTAATATTTTTTAAAAAATATTTTTGAAATTCTTCTTTAGACTTGTAACTGAAAAAAAAATAACTGACATGTGTCACTAGATTTTATGAGAGCATGGCATTTTACCAAGACAATATCTGTTTTAGAGAGGCACAATTATTGCTTCTGAAAAAAAAAAGAATAATAGAAAGATCCTTCTTGACATCTACTTTTTGAATGGGATACAAGACAGACTGAAGACCACCAAAGTAATGATTAAACAATGAAAGATATGACATTTGTAGGTCTAGGGATATTCCAAGTTCAAAACATTTCTTGCCAGAAATGATCATTCCAATGCTCCTTGCTTAAAACAAAGCAAGCTTTTAAACAGCAGTATATTTTAACATTAATTTGAATCTGAGGGAATAAGTAATTTTGATAGAACAAATTGATTGAATACCTATAATTCTGGCTTTAAATATAGAGGGTTGCTAGCATATCATTGATTTTTAATTTTACACATGAAAATGGACAATTTACATGTTTCAGTCTTGAAATAGACCCTCTTTACACAAACTACAAAGTACTCTGGTTGCAACTTGTCTGGATGTTTTAAGAAATACAATTTCAAATATTGCTTAAATTAAAATTATTGTTGTACTACTGTTTTATAGATTATACTGCAGTTTTTCTTTTTTTTTTTCTAGCATAGCCAGGACAACAGCAGGGACCAATTTTTTTCTTCCTGCTAGTGCCTTAAAATAACACAGTGATGTGGAGAAAAGGTGCTAGGTCAAAGAAGCACTTTACTAACAAAATTGCTTCAGGGCCTGTGTGTATCTACTGCCAGTGTGAGAGAGCTAGAACTGCTGTATGTAACCAACTGAATTGTAGACTAGGCATCTGGCTTCTACTTAGGGTTTAAATTTTAAAACAATTACAAGGACAAATAGCCTTGTAGAACATAGGGATCAAGAAAGAGAAAGATCTTCCTACTTTTTGTCTGCTTTACAATTGGTTTTTCCCTTGTCAGATATAAATTCAATATCCATGAATTATAATAAAAAAGCAGAAAAGTGATTTCAAAGACAAGATTAGGAGAAAGAACAGTAGTCCAATCATGAAATCTTAATTTTTCTAACTTGCTCATTTCTTCTCTTACTTGATTCATCCACTCAATGAGGAGGCAATAACTGAAGAATATACTTTTTATCTAGTTGAGCAGCTATAGTATAAAGCAAATGGAAATTAAGATTAGGGATGCACTGAGCTTCATAATAGTGCTTCGCAGCTAAAAGATCAATTAAAATTGGTGTGTGTGTGTGTTGTAAGCTGTCAGGGTTGAACAGACAACATAGGGAATGAAAAATCCTTTTCTGTTAGCATAATAAGGGTAGAAATACATCATTTTCTTTGAAGGACTGATTAAGCAGATAGTTAAGCAAGCAGAATTCAGGTAATATTCTATAGTTACCCTCAATTGTCTGCCTTCAAAGGAAACATAGCCAGTTTCTTTAGCCCCAACTTTTTTTAATTTAAATATCTATGTTTGTCAACAATAGTAAATCTGCTGAAATGAGAGAGACCTATTCAAACATGTAAAATTGCTACTACATTCCTGAAAGAATTTAGGGTACAATTAAAACCTATCTCGTTGGCTTATCAAAATTTGGATTTAATTTCTTGTGCTTTAGATTCCTGCTCCTTCCTTCACCATATCTGAAGATTATAGAAAGATTTATAAATATACAGTATATCACTATGGTGATTCAGGAGACTACTGCTGCTATTTTTTGACATCATTTTTCTATGTTTCTGTTTCTATTTACATAATAAACAATATTTCTAAATAGTTTAAGCATAAACATAATAGAGAAGATGAAATCAGATCAAAACAAAATATAAACTAATCATAATCTTCTTGAAATTAATTAATTTTAAAGATTTCTAAAATGTTACAGTATAACAATAAAGGGGAAAGTTCAATACGTATGAATACTACAAACAGTAGCAAAAACAGAGAAGTAGGAGGAAAAACTGAATTTTCCAGCCATCTTCATATCTGAAGGTAAAATAATTATAGTAGCTTCTTTTTTAAAAAATAATTTATTTTGTCAGCAAATAACTGATTTTAAACAGGAATACAGATTAAAAATAGAAAAGAAGAAACAGAATAACTATAAATCTTTATTAGTTTGATGATATCTTCAACATAAATGTTAGTTGACATAATTCTCCTTGCCAGAATTTCCACCTACAGATGGATTTACGTTTAGATTACTGTTGAAATCCTACTGCTTCATAGTAGTTCCTTAATTAATAATAAATAAAATAAATAAAAACTAAAGAGGTCATACCATTCTACAAAATTGTTTCAAACTCAGTTGAGAAGCAACATACTTTAAGAGCTGTTCAATTTTTCCCCATATAACTATCCCTTTACCTTTTACACGTGATGTTAATCAGGATACTAATATTAAAAAAGTGAAACACAAATATAACCAAGATTTCATTTAATTGCATTTCATACTCTCTTAATGCAGAATAAAATTAACAGCTATGTTGCAGAGAAAAGTGACAGCCATACCTACACATTTTCTTTTTCACAGTTTAATAAAAATAAAGGAATGCTTGGCTTCTTAACATTTATAGTATCTGAAATACTTTTTATATAATTACTTTCCTAAATGCAAATGCATCTCTAACAGCTTTCTAAAATAAATTTGGAATACAGTTCACTACCTGCTTTCAAAATTTGGCAAACCAGATTTTATTTCAATTACATATGAAAAATATTAACTGGGCTTGCATTCTTAGATTCTTGAAAAATAATAAAGGTCAAACCCATCAGCTGATATAATAAATAAGTACAGCACTATTTGCTCAGGGGAACCATTTTGATTTGATAAAGTAAAGATATAGAATAGAGCCAAATACTTTAATGTTATACTACAAGATGCAGCCAAGTATTACACTATCAATGCCTCACAAGTCCTTTCTAATTTTGCTGCAGGCTCCAGTAATTGTAAATGGCAAAGTAGATAAATGCAAATATCTAAATATTCAAAGATTCTGTAGGCCAAATACAATTTAAAGATATTTTGTTGTTTTTTATTTCTAATTTAGTTGTACAGTCCCATTTCAATACAAATCTAAATGCTATTAATGTTGGACAATCATTTGGCCTGGTATCCTATTTTCTGCTCTATCTTAACGTTCCTACTTTAATCATCTTGCTTCTTACTTCAACCTCTTTACATCAATATCCTTCTCTTTTTCTGTCTCTGATTCATTCTCAATATTTTCTGTCCCTTTGTTTAATAGCACAATCATCACTTGATAACATCTGTGTGTCTTCTACAATTCTGTCAAATTTACTAGGATGGAGAGATTTAAGTGCTGCAATTTCCCTCTGAGATCCTGCTGCTGCATCATTTTGAGGTACAATTTTCATCTTTTAGCCTTTCCCCTTCCTATCTTTTTTTTCCACTTTTGTCCTCTATAAAAATGTTTTATATTCAAATACATTACGGAAAGAAACTTCTTTGCATAAATTACACACAAATGCTAGCATATGACACACAATATGAAAGGAAGCAAGGAATGCAGAAATCAAGACAACCAGCTTTGATTGCCATAACAAATCTTCCTTCTTCAAATTCATGAGAGCTTTTACAAAGCAGAAATCTACTCTAAGATGGGGAGGCTATCATCACAAACGTAGAAGTGTGTTCCTTTGCTGGCAGCACTAAAAATTTCCCCAAGAGAGAATCCTAGTTGTTGTTTTACATTTTTAACACTGTTCTTTAATATAATTTTTAACAAAATATTACATCTTACAGAAAAACAAATCTATATTATATATGTTGAAATATACAAAGCAAGTTGTATTTATTCTTTATAACAGATTGATATTATAAACTTTGCTATGTAATTAGCTGCACAACATTATTACATAAAACATTTTATGTGATTTATTTATCTTTTGGTGGGAAAAATTAGTGGATTTATGAATGGGCATATGAAAATTCAGTTGATGGCATAAAATGAAGTGCTCTAAATACAAATCACTTTCAAAAATGCAATGTTATGGAGCAGGAAGATCTATTGTAAAGTCAAAATAGCTTTAAAAAAGAAAAAATAGTTCATGCCCCAAGAAACTGGGCAAAATCAATGACATCATTGGATCTGAACCAGAAACTTCCATCTGTGCAGTATGCATTTATAATACTTCATGCAGAAAATCAACTAAGACAGATTTCTTACTGAACATCCTTACTATCAGAAAAATAAAATGTGTATCTGTTATCTGTAGACATTTTCTTCTATTTGTTGTCTTTTGTTTATTCATATCTCATACTTTTGATAATTGCAAATTTTAAACAGTTTTTTAAAAAACTATGGAAAGAGTAAGTTTCAAAGTAGTGCTTGCTATTATGACTTGCTAGTGTTTACTTTATTTTCTGATATTCTCCAGTAATTTCATTATGCATCTATTGATGGCTTATCTTTTGCACACAGGTAGAAGTTTCTCTATTTGCATACATGTTTCCTGAATATGTTTTTTGTGTGAGTTTTTTTTTCAATTCAGGATGGTGGGAGGCTGCATTGACCACTTAGTATTTGTTGTAAAACTTTATTTTGCTTGCATAACAAAATAAATAAATATAATAAGAATAAATATAGGTATTTTCTATGATGATATTGTGTCATTGTATTTATTATCAATACACAGTCAAAGTTCTTAGTTCATGCAATCTACTGCCCTATGGACTTATTATTCCAGCTGAATTGAATTAAGGTCAGATTCATTTTGAAAAAATAGGGAACATTGTAATATTAACTTTTAACATTTAATATATATGAAATAAATGTTCATTAGAATTGTTCCCAAACTTAAGCAGAACTGTTATATATTATAATAAAAGCTGAAGTAATTTTCATAATATAAACTGATTTTATTCTAAGCAAATGTTCATTTTTGAAAAAAAATTGTATAGAAGTAAACTTTTAAAAATACCTTTATGCCTACACCTTGTCTTTCTTTTCTGAGACAAATAAGGTAACTGAAATAAATGTAAATTATGTCCAATATTCCAGTTTGGAAATATGCCCTATGATAGAAAAACTTATCTCTTCTGTCATTATTAAGACTATATAAGGTGTACATAGTAGAAATAACGTGAACTAGAAACTTAGCTATATTTCCATGCCATGTTATTGTTTGTTCTATTCATAGATTGTCTTTTTCGCCTAGATGATACAAACAGTATCCTCTCTGCACATGCATACTTTCAGTTTTACTCTCACTATAATTCTGTGAAGTACTTAAGACTGAAAGAACATTAACCCACATTGTGAGCAAATTTTCATGACTGAATATGAAGTGGAAACTAGTTCCTTCTCTAAACTAATTCCTATACTGTGCTAATTAAGTAAAGAATAATTAGAAATTAGATTTTGGATATCATGAAACGGCAACAAAAACTGTAGTAAACTATATAAATTGTGTAAATCTGGGAATGAAAAACAATATGCATTTCCTTGCTTCTTTAAAAATACCCAAGCAAATGTGATTTATGAATCCATCTAAAACTGAAATGGCTTTGATTTTTGTTAATCCAAATGCATCTATGACATGGAGATTTATATAACATATAGTTTATATTCTGCTTTACTAAGATTGGGTAGGAATAATTATTTCAGAAGAGACAAAATGTGCAATAGTTATTTCCTTTCTGAAGTTCCATCCTCATTCCTTTTAACTGAATAGACTGAAAATAAAGCCGTAGAGATATTTCAGTAATGGAGTGGCTCTTATAATCATGCAGTGAAAAAAAAGGAGAACTCAAATATGTGTAGTACTGCTGAGAAGTTCCATTTTCTTGACTAACATATACTTCTAACAGACTTGAAATACTGGGAGAAAACATAACACAAGAAAAGAATATTCTCAACTAGAAGACTTAGAAATTAGGAGTAAAATGAATGGTGCCTGATCTAAATATACAAATTCCAATATCTGATTATACAAACAACCAGGAATACATTATTAGTATTGAATTAATGAGAGACAGTTTTGTATAGTGGGTAAGGCACTATACCAAACTGTCTGAGTTTATTACCAAGCAAGAGACTGAGCTGAGTAGAAGAAGGTTTTAGTTCAGTTGGATAATGGGAAGGATCTTCATGCTCCTGCCATTGATCCAGATAGGAATGGGTGATATGTTAGTTCTCAATATGTGCTGAGTGTCTCAGATATTGCAACTTTCAGATTACAAAAAACCTGGAATTTGAAGATAGACAAATATAGGTCTCCCACTTGCCCCAATGATTTTATGAATTGGCTATCTGTTAAATATCTTCTGATTATTGTATCTAAACATGGACTTCTGTTTGATATGTCAGGATCCAGTCTTTATGTGCTTGGTCTGACCATGCAAGATATTATGGACTTGTGTTTATTAATCTTGATGTGCTATGATTTGGTGCTAAGACTGATTGCAGATAGTTTGCTACTTTTGGCTAAGTTCAATGTATGACCTGTTGTGTGATGATCTTGTACAACTATTAAATAGTGACTCTTTTCTACTAGAATCTATAAGCAATGAATCAGCTTTTGTATTGTGTTTTTCTTAGTTTATTTGTACGATAAATAACTCTATAAGAATAAATAATAAGTAGATCTAAATCAGGTCTGTCAACCTGGTGGCCCATAGCCCAGATGTGGCCTATGGAAGCCACATCCACCCCAGCTCCACAAAGGCAAAAAATGTTCGCAATATGTCATGATTCGTCCTGCGACAAAATCAAGTTTGACACCCCTGATCTAAAGTATTATCATCAATTCCTAATAGAGTCCTGAAGCTCATAGAAAAGATCTGGTTACATATATCTGCCAAGAAAACCAGTCACATATTGCCTTTGTACAAGTGGTTTGTACAAGTAAAACACTATGTAGGACAGAGAGTTAATTCATAATCATCTAAATACACTCCGATACCCCCTGTAGTTAGTAAGTTGAGAGATACTTTAGATTCAGTGACATTAAAGTCACACTTATTATTTTAGGACTTATAGTGTTTCCCACTTCAAATAAAAAATAACTGCAGCATAAATTTTTAACAATCATAATGCTGAAATTTGGAACTGAAATTGAAAGAGCCCCAAGCGATTTGAAGAATTTATTTCAGCTTTGCGTGCAGTTATGCTATCTACTCTTGTTTAAAAAGAGAGTTGCATTATCCTAACATCCAACAATTAATTTGCAGCCAATGTTTGTATAGGACTTATTTCCATGTAAACATTTAATGTACATTCCATATAAACAATTAATGTACAGTTCTTTAATGCTTGGACATAAACCTGAATAATATAAGTATCATATAAAGTAGGACCTATTTCACCATTTGCAGAGAAAATCTTATGAATGCAAATAGTGTTCTGCTACAGTGAAAGGCAAACTGGGAAGTGTTGAAATTCAAGGGGAAAAACAAGGATTTAAACAAGTGTTGTTCAGTCTATAGTCCATAAAACCCTAGAGTTCCAGGACAACTTAATTGGATCCTGTGAGATACTAAGGGCAAAACAAATAAACACCAAAAACTTCACTCAAACACAGCAAAGTTTCTGTCAACTAACATTTCTCATGATCAGGGTTATAGGAAATTTGAAAAACAAAACAGTTTTATGATCTGGAGAATTTTGAAATAAATATTATAATGTAAAAAGCTATTATGCAATTATGATCTGATTGAGAAGAATGAAAAAAATGTTCTTTCTGTATAATATAAAGCAATCTTATGGAAGAATACCATTACTTCATTCTGAGATTACCGTAGTTAAATTAAAGATGGATTTTTCAAAAACATAAACAGGATTAAATATACAGTAATGCCACTCAAATAATGCTTCAGAACTGGATTTTATTTTATTATTGGTCATTTTATTTATTTTATTTTGGCAGGGCATGAAAATTATTAAATTATTATCTTGTGGTTGTAATGGGTAATTTTTTGTTTAATTTCCCACTGTTCAGGCACTCCCTTGTCCCACTTCATTGCCTCTCCTCCATCTGGAAACACCTACTTTCAATATTGTTAACAGGGAAAGTGCATATCCTTACTTAATAAACAATTGAAGATAATAAAAAAATAATGGTACTTTTGACAATGTGTCTCATCTTTGCTGTTTAATTCTGTGCAACACCCACCATGTCCTGTTTTTGGCCTGGAAAGCCTCCTGCATCACCCTGGAAGCCATAACAGGGCATGGGGACTGTGCAATGCCATACATGCCCCATTTTGGACATGGAAGGCCTCCTACACTAACCTGGAAACCAAAATATGGCATGGGGGGAATCCTGGGAGAGGTATGGCGGGACAGGTGAGGTCAGCCAGAGGTGGGATTAGCCAGTTCACTGAACTTGGCAAAAAGTTAATAACTGGTTTGCATCGGTTCAGGCTGAATCCCACATGAATCCCAAAGGTTGAGTGAACAGCCATAATTTCATTTGCTGCTGAAATTGCATTGCCAACTAGCTTCTAGAAGAAGGATTCCATAATTAAGGAGTGAAAGTCAAAGAAGTCTTCACCGTTATCTTGGCAGATCTTTGTCCTCTGAATTCAGTTGATCATGGTCAATTTGAACAGCATTGAAGGCACTTCATTTAAATTCATAAATTTATATTATGATTCTTCAAGATAGCTTTGGAGTATAAACATGATAGACTGCACATAATGAGATAAATTGATGAATCAAACAATATAAACTCAAATATGAACTTATTCTATTTGTAGATCTTTATATTTTATGGTTTTCTCCAGTTATTTCTCTATATTTTACTGTTTTCAGATACTACTACAATGTCTGCTATCCAGAATGTTTTGTCTTTCTTACTGACAGTTAAGTCTGAGATGTTATTATCACTATTATCTTTAATTTTTAAAAAAGTTATTTGAAAGGCCACTTTTTCTCTTTAATATCTAGGTAGATAAAAGGATCAATACATATTAAAACTGCTTAATCAGCGGTTTATATGAATTATTTTTCAGATATATCAATTATCTGGAAGTTTGCCTCTGAAATTTACATTAAGAACTAGTCAAACCATCAATGTACATTTATAAATGAATGTTTGGCAGATATATTATATTTATGTTTGTTACATAATTTTGAGTTGTCTAACAAAATACTGAAATGGAACAAGATAGAAATAATTAACAAATGCCTTTGCATACAAAAATATAATGAACTAAAAACTTTGCATAATTTTATTTTATTCATAGTCTTAACAGATTTGATGCTGTATCCAGTAGTTAACCTGAGAGGAGAATACTATGCTCTGTTTATATAGAGAGTCCTGTCAGGTGCCATGTGTAGTCTGAATCTTATTCAGGATTGTCCATTATTACATGATAGTTCAAAACCTGGTACCTATTTTGTGGAATCATTCATGTCTTCCTATGTCTGGCATTCAGTGACCCATTTGGCTTTCCATTGGGAATCAATATTAAAGTTGTTGGACAAATATTGTGCAAGTGTCAGTGGGAGCTTCTTGGATTTGAGCCTTTTGGCTGATAAATGAAGAAGGTCAGCATGAAACAGTAGCGGAGATTTGTTCATTTTTTTTTTGTTTTCTCTCACTAGTGCATCTTGCCTTCATAAAGCTGGCAATGCTATATGGCTCAGAACAGAAAGCCAGTAAGTTGGAGAGGTTTTAATACATCCACTTATAATCCTCATGATGTCATTGAATATGGCAACTTACTAGTATGGCAGCTGTTAAGCCATACAGGGCATAATATTCTGCTGCAGAGTAGACCAACCCTAGTGCTGATGACCTGATAGTAGCAGCTAAAACTAACCATTTAGTTCCACATGATTTCTGGAGTATGTTGTTCCTAATATTGATTTTTGCCACCATATTCTCTAGGTGTTTCATATGGGAGTAAGTATAGTCCAATGTTATTCCAAGGTACTTTGGATGGGGATTATAGGGAAGTAAGTTATTATTTAAGTAGATTTTGGAGGCTTCAAACGCTTGTTAAGGTGGAAGCACAAAGTTATTGTTTTGTTGAACATTATTATATTATTTATGCTGATTAAATTTAATATAAATTGAATATAAATTATATCAATATAGACTTATTTGTCCTTGTCTAAATGTAGGCATTGCTCAGCAAGCTATTTAAGTTAAAGTTAAATTTTTAGTCTAAAATTGTGGCTTATGATGTCCTTAGCAACCAACTTCTCCAAATTCATCAGTTTCCCCCAAAATGATACAACAAACGTCTTAAGATAAGCTTTACTGCTTACATTTGTGCATGAAACATCTAGATACATGTACTAAATGGTCAAGCTTGCATTATGATGGCTCTTGCATTAAAATACCATTCTTCATTATCTTATGACTATCCAATTCTTCTTCAACTGTAGGAAAAGGAGAGACAGAATCTGGGGACAGAGTCAAGAGAAGACTAAGTTGTTAGAAATGGTTCAAGTCCAACCCCTTTTAAATTCTGTTAACTCCTATCTATCACCAATTTAGTGTTGACCATTAGTTGACTAGATTCTTGTATATATGCATGAGCAATAAATCAGGTTAACTGGATCTTAATGTGTGCTCCTGGTTTTTTGCACATTTGCAAAATTTATTCAATTCACATTGTAGATAACTTACATTGTAATGTATAATAAAAACAAACTGATTCACAGTTTATCACAATTTTATCACTGCTATCTCTGAAGTATTTCTGGAATTCTTTCTTGGCACCAATATGCCATATCAAAGTACTGAATATGTTAGCAGAAAACCATAACTATAAATGATTCACTGACTATAAATTCTTCTACAACTAAAGAAAGCAAAATTAAACCCAAAGTTAGGAACAGAAAGTTTGTAAGGCTAGAAAAACATCATAAAAAAGCTAATAATAAAATCACTTTAGGGCTACTTATACATTTTTCATTAGAACTTTTTATAAAGCCTTAAATATATATTTTGTACTATAAAACACTCATTTTTGAAAAGAAGCTGAAGATTCAGAAAAATTTAAATTATACAACTACTTCACTTAGAGCTTGCCATCAATTTAAAGAATGACCTTACCAGGTAATATTGATGTAGATTATATGAGCTTGGCCAGAGCACTATAAAATGAGGTTTTGTATTTCTGATATGTGTAATGAATGGCAAATGTCTATTCATTCCAAACAAGGCAAAACTTTGCCTCCTCCACATTCCTATTAATTGAAAACTCCAAGACATAAAGGGGAGGGAAAGTAAAATTGCCTATGCTTATCTAATGGATTCTTCCCAGCCTTACTGGACTCATCTTTGCCTTGAGACAAAGGAGGATGGAGATGAGGGGTAGTAATATGAAAAAAATGTTGAGAAATGTTGAGAAAGAAAACAGAGGATCAAAGAGAAAGATCATGTAAG
Organism: Bungarus multicinctus; assembly: GCA_023653725.1. Classification (NCBI taxonomy): domain Eukaryota; kingdom Metazoa; phylum Chordata; class Lepidosauria; order Squamata; family Elapidae; genus Bungarus; species Bungarus multicinctus. The sequence continues at coordinate 43,920,328 of CM042850.1, forward strand.
AGATTAAATTGATAGAAGATGTACAGTATATGGAATAGAAATAAGTAATAATAACTAATTTAGGGTCAATTCAAGTTTTATCCAATGTCTAAGAATTGTCCAAATGCTGCCAAAATATGTAACTAATTCTAAACAAGCCTGTTTATTTTTTACAAACTAAAAATTGTGAAATCAGGAAAGACTATGGTCACAGGATATGAAGGTAACAAACAAGCAGAGAAATGTGATGGGAATATGCAGAACATCTTTACACAAGCAAAAAACAAGGCCAAGACACTTTATGTCACTTTATGAGAAATGAAAGCAGTTATCCTGGAGGAGGAAGTTGTGCAAATTCTCAACCAGTTGCCTAACTGCAAAGCTCCAAGAGTTGATGGAATCCCTTGCAGAGTCACTGAGACCACTGCCAACAAAGTTCTATAGTGCCAAAGTCTAATGGAAGTCTGGTCAGAATGGAAAATGGATGGAAAAGGTCAATATCCCAATACCAAAAAAGGTGATTCAAATGAGTGTTCGAACCATCAAATCATAGCCTTGATACTACATGTGAATAAAATTTTCTTGAAGATAATCTAGCAATGTTTGAATCTAACCACCAACTGAGAACTGCCTGATTTACAAATGGAATTTCAGAAAGGAAGAGGAACATTTGATCATATTGCCAATCTATGTTGGATGAAAGAAAAAGCAAAAAAAGACCTCTACAGATGCTTCAGTGATTGCACAAAAACCATCAACAATGACAAGCTTTGGAACTGCCTCAAAGAACTGGAAATATAATCTTACCACAACCAGTTCATTGTACTCTAATCAGGCAGCCACTGTAAGAAAAGAATATGGAGACACAAAATGGTTCAGAATTGGAAAAGGTACTTGGCACAATTGCATCCTATTCAGCATATACATGGAAAGAGTTATGAGAAAGGCACATTTGAAGAAATCTACCATTAGGGTTACAAATATAGAAATATAAACAGTAATAATTTTTCCAATGTTTATTTACAACTGTGAAACTTTGACTCTAAAAAAGGCAGATAGGAGAAGGTTGGAAATATTTGAATTATGATGCCAAATATAACTATTACATATCCTATGAACTATGAAATCACAAAGAAATCTTAGACCGAATCTCACTAAAAATATCACTCAAAGCAAGATCACCAAGCAAATATATACTTTAGCTATATCATGCAAGCTGACTCATTCAAAAAGTAAATCATGCTGGATGGATCAGTGGACAAAGAAGTGGCTACCTTGGTATCCATTGGCTGGACACTATAAAGGATGACACCAGGATGTCTGTCAGCCTTCAAGATTTTCTTCCTTTACTTTGCATCTTTCGCCTGTCATAAGTAACGGGGGGAGGAAGGGGGCCATGATTCTGGAAAGCGAGCTGGAGGTGTTACAAAACAAAACTGTATAAGCTGGCAGGGGGGGAGGAGATTCTTGCTTAGGCTTCTATCCTATGCTGTGCGCAGCCGCAACTCTTTATCAAAATATGTCAAAGTCAATGGACAGAGGCCTCATCACCACCTGAAGATGCCACCTGATGCTATACTCAACTTTTAATTGGATGAGCCAATTGAACTATTGGGGGTTGGAACGTTGCCATCACTTTGTATATGTGATTTACGTGGTCATTTTCTCAGATTCAGAATTCTTTTGTTGCTACTACTTGATTTCCAGTAAAAGATATCTTTTCTCTAACTAATGGAGTCTAAGTATTTCTTCCTTGGATTTTGAATGGAGCACCAGCTGACAATGTCCATCATGGATCTGAAGGAAGTGGTGTGAGACAAAGGAGCACAGAAAGTGCTGAGCCATAAAGTAGCCAAGTATTGAACATGACTGAATGGTTGACAAAGTTACATCTGAATGCTCCAATAATTCAGGAGAAAACTGTCTTCAATTATTCCACAGCTTTTGATTTTCAATTGTTAAGTCCAAATATTTTACTTTTTTTTTCAGTTTCTTTTGTGCCATTCACTGTCCTTTGGTAATTCGGTATTGCCCAATTTTCAAATACTGTGGCTTCTAGTATAAAAGTACTAAATATTTTTCCAACTGAATTTAGAAGACATGGTCATTTAGGAGCAATTTTCCCAATGTTATGGCCATACCAGCATCAAAACCATAGTAGCAATGTTTCAACAGAATCTCATCTGCCATTCTCAGGCTTGTGTATTGGGTTCTTTTTAATTTTGTGTGTCAGGCTTGGCAGCTCTGAGGATAGCAGATGAGATTCTGCTGAAACGTCGCTATAATAAAAGCACAAATATTACGTGAGAAAATATCCGAAGAAACCTAAATAATACACACACACACACACACATACATACATATATACATACATACATTATTATACAGTATATATATATATATATATATACTCAGAGAAGGATTCTTCAAGCATTTGCTTCAATTCAAGGAGGATATTGTATTTGAACCCATTCCTTCTCCTATAACACCTTATTACTATGTCCATTAACACACACATGCTGTAATCTAATAATGTATAAAAATTAAATGCATATTATAATTTGTATAAGTCTATAAAGAGGCTGTAAATTCCCCACTCCCGCTTTAGTCTTATCTTCCTCTGATTATTAAACTAATGTATGCTTCAATGAGACTTGCTGGTGGCTTAAATTCAAAAATTCTTCTATATAATCTTTTTTTGTTATTTTTCAACAGTCACATCTGATGGACCACAGTTTCATTTTCTTCTTTGCATAATCAATATTTACTGTTGTTTCCACTTTTTCTGAATTTCATTTTTACAGCATTTATTACTAGTTTTTGTCCTAATGCTGCAAATATTAAATCCTGATGTTTTCATTTTGAGGACCCAGTCTGAAGCAACTGACAATTTCTTGTAAGCATTAACCATTTAGAGCTTTGGTATCTTTCCAGCATTGTACTTTATTTTTATAACTATTACATTTTATAGGCCTTTGAGTTTATCACATCAAATACTTCCTTGCAAACATTTGTTAACAAAGTTGTCTTTTCTATCTCGGGAATTTTAAGATTCAATTTTTGTCCTGTAAGGTACAAGGAATTTACAATTAGATTTTTGTCAATGTTACCACATTTACATCTTTAATTTATCTTTCTCATCCATTTCATCCACATAGACATATTATTTTTGATTATCTTCTTTTATAATGTTACATGAGAATGTATTTATTACATTTATTGGTTAAAGTTATTTGCCACCTATTTCACCATAGGGCTATTCTAAGTAGCTCATAATAATAAAAAGGAAGAAACTGAAAAGTAAATGAAGTGAAATAATAGAACAATAAAATAAACAATTAAAAAACATGAGAATATATCAATATGATATGATAGGAATGTACGGACAAATCTTACCCTAGAAGATAAGAATTACAGCAGTGTCTGTCAGGAAACAGGCCTGGGTCTGATTTTTTTTTTTACTTTTTTACTTTTTCTTTGGGTGTCCTGATATATAATGAGGGTTTTCAATACCACTATTGATATTATTCAAGTCTATTTATCTTTTTCCATCCATAATAATCCATGGTCAACCAAGACAGATTATCTTATTAATGATTCCTCTTGGATGTGTCCCCATCATCTTAAATTATACTGTATATAGAAAGGCAAATTGTTGTGATTTGGTCTTACTAACATTCCTGTTATCTATTGTGTCTTTCCCTTATTTCTCTACAAGGTTTCTCAACTGCCTTTCCCATCCACCCCATTCTGAGATTCTTGATTAATAAGAATCTGAGAGAGTTACTAACATTCATTTTGTAATTCATAGAATGTGAGGGGTAGGTGATTTATAAATGAGGAGTCATGAACTTTCTTAATACATACCTGGACTGTTTTATCCTGAGACTACTGCAATAATTTCTTGCTAGTTAATCCAGTTTCTCTCTCTCTCCTGATCTTAATCCAGAGTGCCATTCAACCAATTCTAAACATTGCATAACACTCATATACTCTTAACACTGCAAGGAACTTCATTAGCTTCATTTACGCAGTACTTGTATTTGGATTCCTCTGCTATCTGTCTGCTCTAATTTCTTCTTACAATTATATTTCATGTAGGACTATTTTTTCTAAATAGAGTGAAAGTGAGACAGTGGTGGGATTCAAATTTTTTTATTACCGGTTCTGTGGGTATGGCTTGGTGGCATGGCAGGGGAAGGATGCTGTAAAATCTCCATTCCCTCCCCACTCCTGTGGGTAGATTACTGCAAAATCCCATTCCCTCCCCACTCCACCAACCTGCTTCCCAGCTCCGTTGTCCTGAGCTGTGCAGGGCAACAAAGAAGACCCAGCCGATCAGCTGGGACCTGGGAGAAAGAGAATAGATGGGGGCAGGGCCAGTCAGAGGTGGTATTTGGAAGTACTCAAAATTTCTGCTACCAGTTCTCTGAACTAAAAATTCCACTATTGGTTCTCCAGAATTGGTCAGAACCTGCTGAATACCACCTCTGAAGTGAGAAAATGATGATGATGTGGCTGATAGTGGTAGTGGTGGCAGTCATCTAGGCTTGGTTTTAGCTTGATCATGGCATTGACAGAATAATTTTTAAAGCATTAATCGGTCAACTAGAGGGAAAATATTTAAATTCACTTATTCTCACAGTGATTCCAATGTTCCAAGATCATTCGTGAAAGAAGTTTATGCTTGCTTTAAAGAGCATCAGAGATATTGGAAAATAGAAAGGCCCATAGACACCCTTAATAACCATAAACATTCCTTTAAATTAAATGTCTGTCTTCTGTATTTGGAGAATAGAAGTGGGCTGCATACATAATTAAATAAAAAAAATCAATTATTTTTTGTAGAAAGTTATATAACATCTTAAATCAAAGCATAAACTAAATCTTTCCCCTTATTCTTGTTGCAAAATTATTTTTGGAAAAAAAAGGTTAGGTTCTAAAATAGGGAAGTTCTGATTTTGTTTCTTTGTAGGAAAAAGCTCACTTATATTAAAAACAGTTACTTACCATATGAACATAAAACTCTAGAACAAGATGTGCATATGCAAGATCTGCACAAAATTCTGGAACAAAATGAAAATTCCTTCCATCACTTGAACTTCAGATTTTCTGCAACTTTTTCAAAGCTTGGCAAAAACAACATGGGATAAAAGATTAATATTAAATATTATAGTAAAATGTCTTGAATAGGCATGCTTTAATAAACAGCAAGATTATAAATATATTCCAATAAAAAGCTTGACTGGACATATTCCAATAGATGACTCTTAAGACAAAATTTTTACATACCAATTCTATTTAAAAATATTCATGCAATTACATTGAATAAATTTCAGATGTTTTTACATACTATATTACAGGTTGTTTTTGAAATCTCACAATTAGTAAAGCCTGACCAGAAATGTTCCAATAAACAAAGTTTGTACAGATTGAACTCACAATTAATGTGCTTATCATCCTCTTAATAAATTATGTAACTGTCATATTAATACTGTTTTCACAATGTTATTTTTAATGGAAATGATTTAGGTTCCCAAATGATCTAGAGAAAAAACAGAATATAAGAAGAACTAGAATAGAAAAGGACAAGGTCAGATGTATTTTATGATACTGTAATTTAAATATTTTCACTTCCTTACAGATTATGCACTGCTTGACTTTTTTTATACTTTTGCTATAACAAAAGATGGCTATTGTATTCCACGCTCTGCATCTTTCTTTTTACATCCATAGGATATTATTCGTTCTCTTTCTAATTATCAATTTCTTTGATTTCTTTCTATTCCCCATATGCCTCATTTTTCTCTTTCTCCCTCTCCCTTTTTTCTGTTTCCAACCTTTAAATTAGTAAAGGAATAAAGATGTGACCAAATGACCCCAAAAATGCAGTATAAATTCAAACATAGATTTATTGGCAGGAATGAGAAGTTAAAGAATAAAGCAACAGAAATAACGTTTTTGAAGAGAGAGAAGGATAGACCAATAAAGCACAAGATCAATGATAATAAAAGATCAAAGAGACCAAATTTGAACAATTTAAGTCAAAGTCAAGCGGCCAGCATGGAACATAAGAAAAGACTTATTTTGGCATAAAAGCAGTAAAGGTGCTATAAAACTTTTTGAAATAAGCCAACACACTGGGCTAAACTACATAATGATTAAGAAATGATATTTTGGCTATGGAGGAGGTAAAAAGATTCTAAAGATATCAAAGAGAGATACGATAGATTCTCTTGAGACTGACTAAAGCTATGTTTTTCCACCTGCCTTTAATTTGATAAACCAACTATGTTACCAATATTTTTAGTATATTTAACAAGCAGCTCACTGCACAAAGTGGCTACCACTTTGATTTGATTTTACCCTGACCCAAATTTGAGGAACCATCTGTGCACAACATTACTTTTCTCCAGACCTCATTACTTACACAAGTCAAACTCTAGATATTTCATTAAGGTATGCCCTACCCCAGTGGTGGGATTCAATTTTTTTTTACTACTGGTTCTGTAGGCATGGCTTGGTGGACGTGGCAGGGGAAGGACACTGTAAAATCTCCAGTCAGAAGTGGCATTTGCCGGTTCTCTGAACTATTCAAAATTTCCACTACAGGTTCTCCAGAACTGGTCAGAACCTACTGAATACCACCGCTGCCCTACCCTCCATGTTTTGTTGTTGTGTCAATTGATGGATTTGCATCTCTATTTACTTTTCTTCTCTTATCCTTTGACTGTTCCTTTTATGTATGTTTGAGCTGAGAGGTATGTGTCTATGGTCCTCTCTGAGCAGTAAGATAAAATAGTTCTCTGTGAACACAAATCTGCAAAACTCTCACTCCACTTTCAAAGTATTACTTACTGAAATTGGAATTTTCTGCTCAAAGCTGCTCTGTTGTTATAATATTGCAAGGAATTATTAGAATGTCTCTAAGGCAAATTTTAATCTTTGCTTTTAAAAATGTTTCCTTGCTTTATTTTTGATAGTTAAGGTACAGTATATGAAATGTATTCCAGTATTGTTGCAGTTTTTACAATAAAAGGACTCTGGGTGGATCCATGCCAATCTGTATATAACTTGGTTGAGTTGTCACAACAAATTACTTTGTACATGAAAATAATGTTTAGGCTTAGATAAAAACATACACTTTACTGAGTTGGAAAGGTTATATTTCATGCAAGGGATATTCATTCCTGAGTTTTGGTTATACTTTATCTCAACGTTCCTGAAAAGGATTTTCAAAGGGCTATTATATGTGGGAAACCTGAAATCTTTTTCTGAATCAATATTTCCTTATTTATTTTCCACGCCAACTTCTGATTTCCTTAAAAATTATTTTTCAGCATGCATATATCAGTAATAGGAGTTTTCAAACTTACATTAACCAATCAGAAATTCCCTTACTATATAAATTATACAATACAATTTAAGCTTAAAATTTAAGAATAAATACATTATAGAAAGATTCTGAGGAAAAATACTTTCCCATCTGTCTTTAATTTGATAAACCAAATGTGACCATTATTTTTAATATATTTAACAAGCAGTTTGCTGCCCAAGGACCCTACCACTGATTTTTTTAAAAAATAAATTTTATTGAATAAACATTAAAGCATGGGAGAGCATGCAGCACTCCCCCAAGCTCCGTTTTGGGAGCTTCCTAGCCTCAGAGAAGCCCCTGGGGGGAGCATTTTTGCTCCCCTGAGGCTCCCCTGAAGCTCAGGAAAAAAAAAAACACAGTATGGAGGGAGCATGCAGCACTCCTCCAAACTCTGTTTTGGGAACTTCCTAGACTCAGAGAAGCCTCTAGGGGAGGTGTTTTTGCTCCCCTAAGGCTTCTCTGGAGCTCTGGAGGAAAAAAATGGGGGGGGGCCTTCCTCCATTTTTTGCCTTCTTGGCCTAAGCAAGGGGAATCCTGGCAAGCTGATCTTATCTACAGCTGATTGTCGGGAGGGAAAAAAAAGAAAGAAATACCTTATGTGAATGTCAGGCAGGTGGATAGGGAATATCAGGCAGATGGGTGGGTGAGCGAGCATCGGATGGGAGGGCAACCTGGTGGGGGACGTGGTCAATCAGAACTTAATACCGGTTCGGTGACCCACGCCAAATTCTTGCTACCGGTTCGCCTGATCCGTTACGAACCAGCTGAATACCACCACTGGTACTGCCCTCTAGGGAGCAGTGGGATGCCTAGGGGGCACTAAGAGGCAAGGGGGTGGTAGGGGGCGCTAAGAGGCAGTGGGGAAGCATTCAAGCCATTGGCCCCATAGGGTCACCCCATTGACTGCTGCACCACTCCGAAGCCGGTTCCTCAAATGCGGAAGCTCCAATGCACTGCTCCGGTACAACAGTCCATGGCATCCGTGGATCACCTAGGGTGGGGGTTGGTCTGGAGCTGCATGTGATCCTTTGGACCCTCTCCTGCAGCTCCCTGTCATATGTAGTGGGGCCTGGGGGGTGCGCATGAGAGGAGAAGGAGGGAGGAAGGAAGCCTCCGCCATAGCTTGCACTTATTCCTCAGCCAACCTGGATTTCCAAAAATTCACCAAGAAAAAGAAAAGAAGCTTCTCATACTCTCGGAAAGCCCTGCGTGCTCTACTTGGGGCTCTTTGTTATCCTTTTTTCTTCCTTCCTTTTGGAAATCCAGGCTAGCTGAGGAACGAGCAGAAGCCACGGTGGAGGCTTCCTTCTCCCCCTCCTCCTCCTCTCGTTTTTCAGCCAGCCCAGATTTCCAAAAGGAAGAAAGAAAAGGGGACAGTGAAGAGCCCCAAGGAGAGTATGTAGGGCTTTCTGAGAGAGTGAGAAGAGACACAGAAAGGGAGCGAGATACACACACACACACACACACACACACACACACACAAAGGGAGGGAGAGATATTCGGCTCAATTCAGCTCTGTCTGCTCCCCTGTCTCTGTGTTTGCCCAGTTTTGCAAGGATTCAGCAGTGATCTAAGGCAGCAACTTCGTAGCACTGTGAGGTAACAGCCTGATTGTCACTCCTTTTGGAATGCAAGGTTTATTTTTGTATCTTTCCAGAGACAGAAAGAACGTGACCAAATTACCTTACAGTTATTCCCTGGGTATGGGAGTGTGGAAGGGGGATGGGAGTGGGGGAGAAAGGGCGAGGAAGAGAAGCATAGAGAGAGAGAGAAAGAGAGAGTTAGAGGAGAGAGAGAGAGAGAAGGAGAGAGAGAGAGAAAGAAAGAGAAAGAGATGAGGAGGAAAGGAGTGAGAGGGAGAAAGAGGGAGAAAGATAGAGATGGGAGAGAGAGGGAGGGAGGGAGAGAGAGGGAGGGAGAGAGAGAGAGAGAGAGCAAGAGAGCTGATGCATCAGATTGAAATGAGGCCTAGTTTAAACTGAGGCCCTTTTCCACATTGAAACATCTTTGCCAGCACATTGAAACATCTTTGGCTTCTATTAAAGGTTTTGTGGATGAAACATGATCAAGACTATCAGGAAGCTCTCACATTTTGTTGAGGCTTTAAACAGGATCCATTGGATCAGATCTCCATCCTAAAAAATTACTTTTCCCCAATGTATTACAGTGCCAATTCTAAAGAAGGCAAAACCAAAATGTACTGGTAAATTACAAGAACATACACACTTCCTTGCATTTCACCAGCCTAGGGCTCAGGGAAGGGGTGGAGGGGTGGCGGTGCTTATAAAGGAAGCCCTTTATCCTAGGGAGGCCACTGTCCCTCAGACGGCTGGCTGTGAATCTCTATTTGTGAAGTGGGGGCAAGGGGTTCAGATGGGTCTTTTGATGGCGTACCTGGCTCCCTGCCACGTCTCATCGGCCCTGCCCGGACTCCTCGAGGTGATAGCCGGGCTGGCGGTTGAGACCCCCAGGCTTTTGGTCATGGGGGATTTCAACCTGCCATCGTCCGGTGAAACCTCGGGGTTGGTTCGGGAGTTCTTGGCTTCCATGACGGCCATGGACCTGACCCAGTTAGTTTCTGCCCCCACTCACATTGGAGGACACATGCTGGACCTGATTTTTGTCTCTGGGCAGTGGTTGAATGACTGTAATTTTGGGGAGTTAGTTATTACACCCTTGTCATGGACAGATCATTCCCTCCTTAGGTTGGACTTCTGTTCCGCCACCCCCCACCGTAGGGAGGCGGAACCACTTAGATTGTTCTGCCCCAGGCGCCTGATGGACCCGGAGTGGTTCCAGAGGGAGCTTGGGCCGTTTCCTGAGTCTCTGGCTCACAGCTCGTCTGGAGACCTGGTGGCGACCTGGGATGGTTGGCCGCCGGGGCTCTAGATCGAGTTGTGCCCCTGCGACCTCTGACCCGGCACAGATCCCATGTGGCTCCGTGGTATACGGAGGAGCTACGGGAGATGAAGTGCCGGAAAAGACGTCTAGAGGGCATTTGGAGGGCGAGCCGTTCTGAGTCTGACCGAACACAGGTGAGATCTCATATTAAGACTTACCTTGTGGCGATAGGGGTGGCGAAATCTTCGTATTTCTCCGCCCTTATTGCATCAGCAGAAAATCGGCCTGCCGCCCTGTTTAGAGTGACCCGCTCTCTACTTGAACCGAGAGCGCGGGATGACCTCTTGCAGGGTAGGGCGGAGGAGTTTTCCTGATTTCTGCATGATAAAATCGCTCAGATTCGGGAGGGGCTCGACTCCAATTGGATGGTCCCGGGGGAGGTGTCCGGGGCAGGTCTTGTGAGTGTTATCTGGGGGGAGTTCGACCCTGTGACCGCCGAGGGTGTGGACAGGTTGCTGGGGGGTCTGAATGCCACCACCTGTTTATTGGACCCGTGCCCTTCCTGGCTGGTTTCAGCTGCCAGGGAGACGACACGAGGCTGGCTCCAGGGGATTGTCAATGCTTTCTTGAGAGAGGGGGTGCTCCCTACCGCCCTGAAGGCGGCGGTGGTGCGCCCCCTCCTCAAGAAGCCTTCCCTGGACCCAGCTATTTTAAACAACTATCGTCCAGTCTCCAACCTTCCCTTTGTGGCGAAGGTTGTTGAGAGTGTGGTGGCACGTCAGCTCCCCCAGTACCTGGAGGAAGCTACTTACCTCGATCCGTTCCAATCGGGCTTCAGGCCTGGATATAGCACTGAGACGGCATTGGTCGCGTTGGTTGATGATCTCTGGAGGGCTCGTGACAGAGGGTTCTCCTCTGTCCTGGTCCTATTAGACCTCTCGGCGGCTTTCGATACTATCGACCATAGTATCTTGTTGCGACGGTTGGGGGGGTTGGGGATTGGTGGAACCGTCCTTCGATGGTTCTCCTCCTTCCTCTCTGACCGTTCGCAATTCGTGTTGGCGGGGGGGGAGAGGTCCACCTCTAGGCCCCTGGTTTGTGGGGTGCCTCAGGGGTCGGTCCTCTCTCCCCTCTTGTTCAACATTTACATGAAGCCGCTGGGTGAGATCATCCGTGGTCTTGGAGTGAGGTGTCATCTGTATGCAGATGACACCCAGTTGTACATCTCCACTCCGGACCACCCCAACGATGCCGTGGGGGCTATGTCTAGGTGCCTGGAGGCTGTGCGGGACTGGATGGGCGGGAACAGGCTTCGGCTCAACCCATCCAAGACCGAGTGGCTGTGGTTTCCGGCGCCCCGATATACCCAGCTGACACCTTCGCTGGCTATCGGGGGGGAAGTTCTGCCCCCCACAGAGAGGGCTCGCAACCTGGGAGTCCTCCTGGATGTACGGCTGTCGCTTGAACATCACATCGCGGCCGTCTCCAGGGGGGCGTTTCATCAGATCCGTCGGATCTACCGGTTGCGGCCCTTCCTGGATCGGGACGCCTTGCGCACGGTCACTCAGGCCCTTGTCACCTCTCGCCTGGACTATTGTAATGCCCTCTACATGGGGCTCCCTGAGGGGAGCATCCGGAGACTCCAGCTGGTGCAAAATGCAGCCGCGCGGGTGATCATGGGGGCGTCACGTAGCGCCCATGTGACGCCTCTCCTGCGCAAGCTGCATTGGTTGCCGGTGGCTCTCCGGGTTCGCTTTAAGGTTCTAGTTTTGACCTTTAGGGCGACCCATGGCATGGGACCAGGTTACCTTCAGGACCGCATTCTGTCAGCGTTCTCCAACAGGCCGGTGCGTTCCCACAGAGAGGGTCTGCTCCGGGTGCCGTCGGCTGCTATGTGCCGTCTGGCGGCGCCGAGGAGTAGGGCCTTCTCTGTGGGTGCCCCCTCCCTCTGGAATACTCTGCCACCGGAGCTCCGTACCGGCACGGACCTGAGGGCCTTCAGGCGCGCGTTGAAGACCTGGCTCTTTGAGCAGGCCGGCCTTGGCTGAGATGGTTTTAATTTGGTCTCCATTTTATTAATTCTAAATTGGGTTTTAAGGGGGTGGGGTGGGGTTTTGTTAGTTTTATCAAGCAGCCGATTGAAATTTAATATTTTTTAACTTTTGTATTCTTTGTGGGGTTTTTAGATGGGCTGTTCACCGCCCTGAGTCCCTCGGGAGAAGGGCGGTATATAAATGGAATAAATAAATAAATAAATAAATAAATAAATAAATAAATAAATAAATAAATAAATAATAAATAAATCCCTTCTAATCCTGCTGGAGCAGGTGATTGGACTAGAATAGATATCTCATTATTTTTCTCCTCCCTCCTTCCCTCCTTCTTTATTTCTTTTTCTTTCTGTCCCTTCCTTCCATCTCCCCCTTTCTTTACCTGTCTCTTTTTCTTTCTTTCCCTTTTCTCTTTCTTTTCTTCCTTGTCTCTTTCTCTCTCTCTTCCTCTCTCAGGCTCACCCCATTGACTTGGTGCACTGCTTTACTCGGACTTGCTTGGGCAGGTCCCTCCAATGCAGCGAGCTCAATGGGGTGGACTTGCGGCGCTGGCATCTAAAACACAGCAGTGGCGGCCCGTTTGAAAAGTAGAGCAAAGCCAAAGGTCAGTAATTTTTGCTGCAAAGAATCACAAAACCTTCTGGTTTGTGCACAAGAAAGGACACACATGTCAATGCAATTCAGCAACGTAAAAGAAATACAAATAAAACAAATCAACAAGAATCAGCAAAGCATCTCTGATTAGATTTTATTCAGTACTAGAATCTAATCAGAGATGCTTTGCCAATTCTAGTCCAATGACCTGCTCCTGCAGGGTTAGAAGGGAGTGTGTGTGTATGTGTGTGCATGGCTGTCAAAACTCCAAAAACAGGTCAATTAGCTCTGGAGAGGCCAGTCATAAATTAGAACACTTGCTAAACAACCGGCCATTAAGTGAGGACCACTTGTATTTAGTTCACCACTCACCTGGCCACGTCCACCCAGTCACATGACTACCAAACCATACCTATCCAGACATGTGACCAGCAACCCACACCCAGCCAGGAAGCTACGCCAGCCAGTCACATGACCAGCAAGCCACACCCACCCAGTCACGTGACCAGCAAGTCATGACCTCAAATTAGGCCATGCCCACAGAAATTTAAATTCCACCCCTGGGTGGGGACACTGAGGATGAGTTTGTAACACAAAGGGAGCGGTGGACTGAAAAAGTTTGGGAACCACTGCTATAAAGCATCAATCCTTTCTTTCTTTTTCCTTGACTCTAGCCATTGATACATTTTACTCCAGATTTCATAAAACTCTGTCACACCTTATCTTTGATTTCTAAAGTTTCCCTGTCCATCTCTGCACAAACTAATATTTTTTTTCTTATTATTTCACTTTCTGTAGGGGTATCTTCATTCTTCCAGTTTTGGGCACACACCAATCTCATAGCTGTTATTATATGTATCATTAAATATATTGTTCCTTTATTGTATTTCTCATTAATAATTCCCAGTAAGAACATTTCTGGTCTGAACTCTACTTCTGGTTAAGCATCTTTTCTATCCAAACCTTTATTTTCCATCAGTATTTTTTTTTTTTGCTTTTATACATTTCTACCACATATGATAATAGGTCCCTATCTCTATGTTACATTTCCAAAAATGTGGTGATATACTTTTACTAATTTTGGCCAACCTAGTTTTACAGATAACATCTGTAGAACATTTTATATTGGTTCTTTTTATATGAAGTTGCCAATGTTAATTTTCTTTCCCATAACTTTTGCCAATTGTCTAACTCAATGTTATAACTGAAATTTTGAGCTCATTTTATCATTACTTCTTTGACTTGCTCCTCTTCCATTTTGTATTGTAATAAATAGTTGTACATTCTCTTGATAGTTTTTCCCTCTGTTTCTATTATCCAATGCCATCAATTTTCTCTGTATGTCCCATTCTTTCTTGTTTTTCTTATATTTTTATTGGATTGTAGGTATGCCCACCCTTTGCATTGTATCCTTCTTCTTTCAGTTCATGTCTGGATTTTAGTTCTCCCTTTCCATCTAGTAGATCTTTGTATGTAATGACTTTCCCCAGATTCATGAAATTTGGATTCACTATTGCTTCTAGTGTTGAGAGCCATACCAGAATTTTTATGTAATTTTTCTGTTTAGTTTTTATCCATACCTTAAGTAGAGCATGTCTTACATAATGCTCTGGAAGTACTGGTGAATTGTATGTCTTTCATCCCATAAAAAAAAATGCCATCCTGATTGTAGGTCATGATCCTCCAATGTTAGTAACCTCCTATTTTTTAATTTTATCCACTCTCGCACCCAATTTAATGCAGCTTGGTAATACAACTCCCAGTTAGGTAAACCAAATCCCACTCTTTCTTTGGCATCTTGTAATAATTTTAATTTAATTCTTGGCTTCCTCCCCTGCCAAATAAATTTCAATATTGTTTTATTCAAATCTTCAAAGTATTTTTTTTCAAATTTTATTGGTATATTTTGGAAAATAAAAAGGATAGGATATTCATTTTTATTGCTGCAATTCTCTTCATAAAGGAGAGTTACAGATTTCCCCATCTTTATAATTTTTTTCTTTATTTGATTGGTCAAATTAATATAATTATTCTCTTAATTGTTGTACACCTTGTTGATAGCTGTATTCCCAAATATTTTACTTTCTCCACTATTAGAATTCTCTCAGCCAAATCTGTTTTCTGTGAATTTGTCATATTTTTTGTTATCATTTTAGTTTTATCTTCATTTATTTTTAGTCCCGCTACTTCCCCGTATTCCTCCACTACTTCCATAAGTCTTGAGTCTGATTGCAGTGGTTCCTGTATAATGAATACAAGGTCATCTACAAATGCCTGTAAGTTTCTTTCTTAATATTTAGCCCTCTAATTTGCTTGTCTTTCTGAATAATTCTTAATACTTCCAATGATAATATAAATAATAACGGTGATAACGGACATCTTTGTCTTGTGCCTTTTCTGACTTTGTATAACTTCTCAGTTTACTATGACTCTCGCCTCTTGTTTACTGTATATAGCTCTGATTATATTGATAAAATTTTCATCAAAATCCATATAGTTCAACTGTTTTAACATGAAATTCCACTTTACATTATCGAAGGCTTTCTGTGCATCGAGGAATATCAATGCTTCTTGTTTTTCACAGTGAACCTCATAATATTCTAAAATGTCCAATATCATTCTCATGTTATTACATATTTGTCTTTTTGGGAGAAACTCGTTTTGATCTACATATATAAATTAGTTTAGGAATCTTTTAAGTCTTTCCACAATTATTGCCATAAATATTTTATAATGTGAATTCCATAATGATATGGGTCTATAATTTTTAACCATTGTTAAATCTGCATTTCTTTTGGTATTAATGCTATGTTTGCTTCAGTTCATGATGCTGGTGTTTTTGATTCTTTTAAAACTGCATTAAGCACTTCTAATAATATTTGGCCTAATGATTCCTGGAATTTTTTATATATTTCTACTGGTAGTGCATCGGGGCCTGTCATTTTATTATTCTTCTGTTTTGTCAATATTTGAATTAGTTCCAACATTTTTATTTCTGCATTTAACATATTCTTTATTTCTTCTGTGATTCTTGGCAGCTCTGCTTTTTATAGACATCGTGTTAACTTTTACTCTATGGGGCATTCGTCACTATCATATAGCTTTTCAAAATACTCTTGAACTATTTTGTTTTTCTCTTCACAAAGGAAAGAAAAAGAGAGATAGATGGACCCTGAAAAGACCGATTCTAAATCATAAAGAAAATAGAAGAACAATTGTGTTTGTTCTTCCAAGAAAATAAAAAAGAAGATACAAATATACAAAACCTATGGGACACTACAAAAGCATACATGAGGGGAATGGCTATGCGTATATGGTGTAAGAAAATAAAAAGAAGAAGAAAACAACAAGAAAATTTAGAAGATAAATTTAGAAGATTAGAAGAAAAATTACAAAGAGAACCACAGAGAGGCATCCTAAAAAAAAACAAGTGGACAAACAAAACAAACATAAAATGAACATTCTTGAAAAACAAGAGTTGGCACAACAAATAAAAAGGAACAATCAAAACTTCTTTGAAAATGCCAAAAAAGCAGGGGGATGGTTAGCATATAAATTAAAAAAAACAAACAAAAAGAAAAAGGTTGGGTTACTAAATTACAGAATGAGAAAAGAACTACCACTGATTATATTTTACCCTGTCACAAATTGGAAAAGTCATCTGTGTACAAAATTGTTTTTCTCCAGGTCCTGTTGCTCATAATATTCAGTTCCTCTAGTTTCTGATATTGTGGTGTACCCTCTATGTATTAAACTACAGTATTAATTGTTGCACCAAAATAGTTAAAGAAGGTAGTAGAAATCAAAGTGTGGCAGGTAGGATATGAAAAACAGATGCTTTAATACTATAATCAATTATGTAGGAAATGCTGTATAATAGTAAATGTTTAAATTGCTCTTCCTCTGAAGCTTCAGTTGACAAGTATGACTGTTTAGTTCCAAGTGTCAGTCATCATAGGGGATGTGTTTTGCAGATAACCTTAGAAACAAATTCAGAAATATATCCTCTAATATGAAATTCAAGAAAATAATTAGCATACATAAAGCTCTTAATGAATTTATAGAGTCAATAAAGTGATGTGCAGAGAGACAATAAAGAATTGAATGCATGATGGCAAAACTTGATATAAAGAACAGTGACAGGTAAGAAAAATAATAGATTCCACAGAAGATTAGAAAATGGAAGAAACATTGAGGCAAGGATGCCTGAGTATAAAGGGAAAAAAAACTCTGAAATTTCTGTTGGAATTATTAGCAAACAGTATGATTCAAGGAGATTAAAAATATCACAAGCCCCAATTGTGTGAAGGCTAGTTCCTGAATGCCTGCAACACCACTCCTGTGAATAATTTACCTACTGTATTACAAACATCTGTAAATTCTATTGTTTTACTTAATTTGTAAGTCTAGTCAGACAGAATAGATTAGAAAACAATTTGTCATTGTGGAAAATAATTTGTCATTGTGGAAATAATTGGTAGGCCATAGCATAGAGGGTTAGGGAAGGAAATCTAATTTATACTTTATAGATTTGTAAATTTCAAATAGCTCACATCTTAGCTTTTATCATATAGATGCTCGTCCAAGTGCATAAAAACATAGTCAATCTTATTCCTATATTTCAATAAATTTTTTAACCTTATCTTTGATGAAGTCATTCTGATATCTGAAACAATCTATTCAGGGTTAAAAGACATTGTTGCTATTAAACTGAAAATAGATTTTGTTTATGTTGCAATAGAATAATTAGAATATCATCCCCTCCAGAGATGGTATTCAGCAGGTAGCGGAAATTTTGAGAGTTCAGAGAACTGGCAAATACTATATCTGACTGGAGATTTTACAGTATCTTTCCCCTGCCACACCCATCAAGCCACACCCACAGAACTGGTAATAAAAAAAATTGAATCCTACCACTAATCCCCTCCACTTTCACATGTGGGTTACATGACAATGTGCTTATATACTTCTTCACCTAAACTTAATCCTTTATCTGTAAGGACCAAATATGTCTAGTAGCTTCAAGGATGGAAATAAAAAATCTCTGTTTTATATGCCTGGATCTTAATACTAGGCAAGATTTAAAGAAATTACACAGTTACTTCCCTTAGGAACCAAAGATGTGATATCAAACGAAAAGTTTCATGAAGGGTCCTTGGTGCTCTCTGAGCTTGTTTGTTTTCTTACAGACATTTCATTACCCTAACTAAGTAACATAATCAGTACTAGTAAGGGGTGCTGTTTGCTGTCAGTTTATAGTCTGGTGACTTGCTTGTCTGTGTAGGTGAGGGTGGTCTTAGAGATTCTTTGGTTGGTCTGTTTACTGATGGCTCTTTGGCAGTTTCACACACACACACACAAAATTGATACATTTTTCTTTAATAAACATAAAAAACTCAATATCTATATGAATAGTGTGTTGTCTGACTACAGTTAGTTTTGAACAACAAAAAGTCAATGAGCATAATGGTAATCATAATATACATATCATTGATAATAATCACATAATAATAGTAACATTGGCTTATCCATACTAGAAAGCTTTCCTTATATAATTAATCATTCTCTTAGCCTCTAACCTCTTAATTTCTAACCTCTGTTTCTGTTCGTTAGCCGTTTGTAAAACAAACGTATTCAGTTTCTTCCTTCTCTTTTATTTTTAGTGTTAATCTGTCCATCTCTGCACCTTCCAATATTTTTTTTATAACACTTTCATTTAAAGGGATCTCTTCATTTTTCCACTGTTGTACAAAGACAATTCTTGCTGCTGTTAACATATGTAAAATTAAGTATGTATTCCCTTTATTATATTGTTCCAGTAAAATACTCAACAAAAATATTTCTGGTTTAATATCAATGTGTTGCTTTACTATTTTTTCTAACCATGTATGTATTTTGGTCCAGTATTTTTTGGTCTTTGGCTCTTGGGCAGTTTCTTGATTGAGGTATTGTTTACTTGATTGTTGACCTGAATTTAACCTTGGAATTAATCTATGCTGATCTGGATGCTGATTACTGGTGGAAAGGTACTAGAAATGTTTTATTCTCTTTTGATTGGTTGATTGCCCCTTTTGCATTATCTATAGATATTGTTAATGTCTATGTGTCTATTGATGACTGATTTGTCAGAATGCCAGGCAAAAAAGTTTCATTTCAGCAAAATATAGATGCTAAAATCAAAGTCTAAAAATCTTGTAGGTTGCAACTACCCTCATCATAAAGCAACTTTATTTTGGCCAAAGGGATTTGAGATTTTATTGTAGATAGCCACCTATATCACTTGAAATAACTCTGGACAATGCACAATAGTCATTGTTGATTAAAAGAAATGGGGGAAATCATGTAGAGGATAATTATTAAATGTGTATATAAACCTTTAATGCATTTATATTAAACGCATTATATTTAATTGCGTTTAATTAAAAAAAACCGTCTATTTCTAATTTTAATAATAAATGTTTAACAATAAAAATATTAGAATTACACATCCATACACACACACACATGAATACATGAGAATATTAAATTTATTAATAGTAAATATATTAGAATTTTTCTATATAAATGCAGACTGTAAAAAGCAATATTCAGAATATACTAGATACTTTGTCTAGTTCTCAATACTATCATGCAAGGAGTAGTCCTCAGCCCTACTTCCTTTGACTTTCTACTATTTTCTTTGACTTTGATTCTTGCATTATCCTTTTAATTCAGCAACTTCTGTGTCAGAAATTCTTCAAAAATATTTAAAATAAAATATATAAATACTTAAAAATATTTAAAATACTTAAAATGTATTTTGCAATTGGGAAAAAGAAGAAATAGATGCATTATTCCCATTTCTGGAAATGAATACAGTAAGTATAGGTATTCCCTTTATTATATGTGTCTATTTTAACCTGGAAAATTCAATTAAAACTGGACCTATTGAACCTATTCCAATAAATGCTGAATATCTTTTTAAAAAAATTATCCTTAAAAAGACTATCTTTCAAACAGATCTCTGAATTGCCAGACACATTACTATACCTGAAAACTCCTCCAAACAGTGTATTCCCTTCCAGAGCTACTGGCAGAGCAGTGCTCATTTGTAGCCAATATAGTGCCTTTGATATATTCAATTGTAAACTCAGTCAATTAAAACTTGACACATATTTACACTGCTAAGTTGATTTGGCCTCTCCCCCTGCCCAGATAGCACTCCTCCATGCAACTATCCTTCTGTCTCTTCTGATATCAGCAAAGTTGTGCTTCAGTTTAAAATCCAACCATTTCTTCTATGCCATTTAAATGAAAAATTATCTTGTCTTTTAAATATGTATTTTTTTCTGATGCAAATGTTAAGCTTTTGCTTTCTAGTCCTTTATAGCAAATAATGATGAAATAAAAATAATCCCATCAGCTTTTTGAAGAACAAGTCAGTTTCTAGCTAGAGATATAGATCATGTAATTATTTTGTGCCCTACTATCTGAAGAAACTGCTGTCTACTACCTTAAATGCTTAAGATCAAAGTCTTAAGCTATTTTCTGTATCATATTGTGTCTATAAGGATATATTGTGCCCCATAGAGTCCATGTAGTATTAAAACTCTCACAGTGATAACTTTTACCTGAAATGTGAGATGTACAACATCAATTTTTGAACCAAGATACTTCAGATGGGCTAACAAACAGAATAGATCCAAATGCAGGTCCCATAACATATAGAATACATCCAAAATGAAGGTCCTGAGGGAATGAAATTTTGGGAAGTTATGGCTACTCTGGTGGTTGGGCTGCTATTGTGGCCACATGATGGTGATTTTGAACATATAATGGTTTCCCTGCCAGTCTTACAAGCTAGCCCCCCCTTCCTCAGAAGAAGGAATTGACCCATCATGTCTGTCTTAAAAGAGAAATAACTTTTAAGGTGCTTTAAGAAAGGCCTATATATTTTTTATTGTTTAGCAAAATTAATATTTGTATTTTTATTACTGATACAAAAACATACACATCTATCAATAACCTTCTATATTCCTTTACAACAACCCTTTAAGATAGGTTGGGCTAAAAGTCACAAGTGAGCTTTTGCGATTGCAGAAATTGGACCTCTCTGGTGTCAGTCAAATACAATAGCCATTGTATCTTAGTCCTTGCCCATCCTACTTAATTTTTCAATTGCTTCATACACTGAAACTGAGTGTAGACAACAAACCCGTCCCTCAGACACTAGAAATTAGGTACACCAGCATCACCCTCCTTAGGATATCATATAATCCTGTTTTTAAACTGTCTGTTCAACTTCCTACTCAGAGAGAAGTTGGCAGGGATTCTAAATTCTTCTGAGTAAGAACTGCAACATACCACATTATTAAAATTTACTTAATGGATCCTCAACACAGTATAGAAATGAGAATGAGTATCTGCTATAATAATGTAATTCAACATGAGATTAGAGGGAAGGAGGTAGGAAGGAAAGAAGGAAGACTTCTATCTCATGCTTTTTGGGGAGTCTGTGGTCGTTTTTTTTCTTCTGTTTAGGTAAAGAAATATCTCTGACATGATGGCCCAATGAGGCACAGGTTACCGAGTGCAGTACAATCTATATTTTTGAGATATAAATTTTTCTTCCTTTGCTTAGTCACTGTGCTGGGATGTATTTAGACTCATATGCTAATAAAAATAGCTGAGGCAAATTGTTGGAGTACATTGTCTGGCTCATTTCTCTAAGAAGGAATCAGATTTTATTCACCTGGCTTATTGAAAACTTAATTACCAAGCTCTGGGCATGTGGGGTTTTAAAATACTTGGACCAAAGATTTTAACATCTTGACTTGCAGGGAGACAGACCATCACTTTATAATGTTTCACTCTTAATATATTTAATATATTTAACTCTTAATAAATTTCTGTACCATAACACAAAAGGACATTGATTCTGGTATATCTAGAAATCTTTTCCTCAACAGTGTTAACAGTGAGGTACAACAATTTTCCCTTATAAAATCACCTATCTATTTTTATATGGAAATTGAAATAGATTGCCAGATTTATTACCCCTGGAAAGCAGAACTGAAAACTCCTATAATTAAAAAAAAAAAACACATTTTAACCTAAATCATCAATTCAAGAAATTCCAAGAAAGTGTACTATAACTGTGATGACCTGGACTGTATCAAAAATATAACAAAAACCAAAACATAAATAAAGGTCCTTTAATGTCTTCAACTTGGCTTTACTGTTTAATTGTTCACAGTTGAAGATTAAACTATTTTCAAAATAACATTCCAAATGAAAGAAATACAGTTCAAATTCAAAGAGCAGATAACAAACCAAAAACCAAAAACAAACCACACTGAAGAAAGTTCCATGACAGACCAGGATAAATAATTACAAACTTCAGGAAGCTAACCAGGTACAGTCGGTTGGAAGTACACCAACCAAAATAAACCTCATCCAGAAAAAACACTCATTTGTCTCCAGCATTTGTTAGCACACAACCCTGCAACCCACGAAGAGGATCATGGCCCTCTCCTCCTGAGTAGATCATGTTTTAACCTGATCCTCTCCCTGCATGCCCTAGGATGGATAGGGGATGGGCCTGGGTACTTCTCTGACTGCTCAGTCAGCCAGCCTCTGCCCTTCCCCAGCCTCCTCCACCACTTCTGGAGCCACACTTCCACTTCCTGTTGGCTGTTCCTCCTCTCCCTCAGAGTCAGTCTCCACCAGGGGCATGACAATAACTATTGCTGTGAGAAGCCACTGACTTAACTGGAATTACATACTGTACTCTAGCATCTTTTTATTGGATTTATTGGAATTATTGTATCTAGCTCATATTCTTTTTAATACTTTGCCTACTGTATTTTAAATTGATAAATAGTTCTTTTTCTGCACTTATGACCTGACTCTTTGTTCCCATGTTATTTAAACGGCTGATCATTTGCTATAATAAAGCTTATCTTCCACATATTTTACCAAATTTATTCTACTAGAATTAGAGTTTGAAATAAGTATTTCTTTAAATTCTGAACATATGTATGATTTTGATATCCATTATAAAATAACTTTACTACTTTAAAATAAAATCAACTTTCAATTTTCAATGGTAGAATGCATGCATGTTTAAGTATGCTTGTTGAATTGAATTGCATGACTTTGTGGTAAAGGTAATGACAACACTAGGTCTCACTGGAGCCCTAAAAATAGTTCCATGAACAAAATTTAGAGTTAAATTATTGCACATCAAAATTACATTTTTAAAAAGATGTTCTCCACAACTTATTATAAAATGAAATCAAAAGCTTGCATATTTTCTTGACAATTATATCATTATTGTGAAGTATTGATTTTAAGTATCATCAGAAGTTAGGCTCATATAATTTGAAGCAAACGAGGGTCGTATTTTTTTTCTCCACTATCCAAAGGTAAGCAGAACAATTGCAGGATAAACAAAATATTTTCCCTTGTCTTGCTCTCTCACAAACATAGCCAAATTGTATGCTTTTTAGCAACTTTGGAAAACAAATTAAAAAATATCACTACTTTTTATCCAGTATATTCCAAAGAAGTAACTTACCTGGAAACTTGAAAGGTGTTATAATGTGCAGACCTCTGAAGAAATTCCATCGAAACTGGATTTGGTCAATGAGAATGAAATCTTGATAGGACTCTGGAAGAAGTCTATCAGACTATAAAGCTCTATTAGAGGGGCTTCTTATTCTTTGAGAATGTGAGATTTGGTATTCATAAAGCTTTTCTGCACATTTGACTTTTTCATATTTTACTATGCCATGTAGTCATGCCAGCTCCTTTCTCATTGCTATGTGTTTGGTTTCTAATATTTAGATTATTTTCTCAAGAGATTCAAACATTATCTTCCTAAGCTTCTTTATATCCTTCTGTTTAAATCAAAGTTTTCTTTCAAGTATTTCACCATTTAACACATATTTTGTGAGCCTTCTTCTTATGACTTGCATCATGATCAGCAGCTCAAAATTGACTTCTCCAAAGTCAATTCCATTATAGTAACTTAGGGGTTAAAATTGTTTGCTGCACATCTATCAGCCAGAGCAATTGCCTTTTCTGTTGGAACCGAACTCTTAGGCATAGAGATAATTGGATCAACAGCTGGTAAGGATTTTTCCATCTTTTTTTGAGATGGTGCCATCCCAGAGGGTGAAATAGAAGGGGAAGGCAAGACTGCTTCTTATGTTCACGAGGCATATTATCTTCCCAAAATTTAAAAGTTAATAGAAATTGTTTTAATTAACTTGCTTACCAATTATTTTTAACAAGCAGTCCAGATGTAGTTTTCAACAGCTCACAGAGGGAGAGAGGAAGCAACTGCAGCTCAACATCCTTACTGTAAGCCTTTCTTTCTCCCTTTCTTCTTCTCTTACTTGTTGCCTAGTCACTAATTTATACCCATTGGAAATAATCAGGGTTTACATATAAAACAAAATACTATTTCTCATAGTATTATGTTAGCATCTTCTGAAAGTATGAAAAGAGTTGTTTGGAAAGGATATGATTTAAAAGTTGCTAAACTTTGTTTTTTAAATGTATATTTAATGTATAATTAATCTGCTAATTGATGTGTTTCAGACATGAAGCCAATGCCATTCTTTTAAGGAAAAGAGAGGATGAGGACAAGGAAAAGAGAGGATAAAGATAATGCTAATGATCTACAAGTGTGTCTGTGTGTGTGTGAGAGAGAGAATGTTTTAACATGAGTTGAATAAATGCAGTAATCACATTCTCCCACATTTGTATGGAAGTCCCAAAATACACAAGCCTGTCACTCTTTGTCCAATTATATCATTACTAGGGAAATCAGCTTACAACATAGCTAAAGAACTTACAAAAAGTTTGGACATCTCACAGACAGGAATGAATATTCTATCAGGAACTTCCGGTGATGACGTCTTGGTGTTGCAGAGTGAAGAGGACTAGCTCCATTCTTTAAATCTGATTTTTCCATGATCGGGGATCCTTTGAAGACTCAGGAAGCTTGGAGAACAATGTGAAGCAGAGGGGACCCCAGGGGTGCAGTGAGGAGGGAGCCAGCCTCCTGCTGCACTGAAGGATTTTCCTTGATCCCAGTGTGGAGAGTGTTCTGCCTTGTCATTTTGAAATGTCAGACTCGAAACTGTGACTAGTCACAACTGAAGAGGAAGAAACAACAACAAAGAACAGACTGTGACATTTTGGAAAAAATCCCATATCACAGTAGAGTGGATCGAGTTGTTAAACTGAGTAATTTTCAGAGATTTTCGGCAAAGGAGGAAGCTTCAAGGGAAGGGTTTTAATCCCGAAAAGTGGTGACCTGAAAGAAAGAGATGTAATTTAAAGAACTTAAAGCTGGGAGAGAAAAATGAAAGATCTTGGATAGCAGAAGTGTTAGAGAGGGGCGTGAGAGGGGAAAAAAGGAAGGAAAGACTAGGACGATGAAAGTTGAAAAGAAAGAATAGAAGACATTAAAACTGAGAGAAAGGAAAGGGAGAATCCTGCAAACTGCCTTGACTGGCACTGAAAACAACCAAATATCCGCTGAACAGAGTGAATCAAGAGAAATTGAAAGTGTGAAGTAGAAAGAGGAGCTAAGAAGAAAGCTCTGGAGGTGACTGTGGACTTGTTAGAAAAAAACCCCGGGAGCAGAGGAGAGGAAGTAGGTATCTCTGGTGGCTTAGAGAACAACAAGGCAACTTAAAAAGACCTGGAAAAAACTTTGAATGACTGGAGGAATGAACTGTAGAACCATAGAACTTAATAACTGAACAAGCTGGAGAATTATAGAAAATATGAAATTAACAACATCAGTCTATTGGCTGAGACAGAGTTGGAAACAAACACACTAACACCAAATAACTTTATATTAACTAGAGGGTAAACTTATTAGAGGAATAACTATAAAGTAGTTGGCTCAATATATTAAATGTTTTGAAATATTGAGTATAATATTTATATATAACTTATAATATTGGTATTAATTTTAAAAGTTGAAATACTTTAGGTAAGAATTAAAATACAGATAGGTTTTATTATATTTATAGGATTAATCTATTAGTTTATATCAATTTATATTTATACTGAATGACAAATATTAATTGTAGTCACACATATGTATTATAGATTATTTAATAGATTATAATTTTTGATATATGTATAGATATTGTTCTATTTAAAGTATAATTAGGATTTATATACTTAGATTGATACCTACGTTAATTACTACTATTGATTTGGAAGAGTGGGAAAAGATTTGGAATATGAATTATAAAATAACAAAATCAGCAGCTTATAAGGAAAAGCAACATAAAATGTTCTATCATTATTATATGGCACCTTCAAGATTGGCTAAGATCTATCCAAATTTAAAACCAAATTGCTGGAAGTGTGGACAACAACAAGGTACCTTCTTTCATTCTTCATGGTCATGCCCCAAAGTGAAAAAATATTGAAAAGTGATTCAAATGTGGTTAGAAGAGTTAATTGAAAACAAAATTGATTTTATCCCAAAATTATTCTTCTTGGGAATAATAAAGAGAAATTATAACAGAAAGATAAAATATCTTATATTACATTTATTAATAGCAGCAAGAATTTCCTATGCACAGTACTGGAAGAAAAACTCTATACCTCCTGAAGGTTTAATAATTAAAAAAATCTTCGAGTGTGTGGAAATGGATAAATTAACTATGGAACTTAAAGAGAAAGCAGACACAGAATACAATGCAATATGGAAACATGGTATAACTGGATTGATAATAGGCATAAGAATAAAAAATGTAAATAATGTATATAAAACAAAAGAATATTCTATCAGGTCCCCACTACAGTGCCTCCAGATATATCAAAGACCTAGTAATAGAAGAAGATGAAATTATGGCTCCATTCAATGTCAAAATATGAACAATTGAAAAAGATACATGAAATAAAGAGTAGTATTTTCAAAGGAATAAAATTCACAAGGGAAGAAGAAAATAACAACCCACTATCTTTCTGGAATATCTTCATCAGAAGAGGAAATGGTGACAAACACAAGCCTATTAGAAAACCACTAACATTAACCAAGAGCTAGATCACTAAAGTAACAAACAAATGTCTCACAAGACGATATGTATAATAATATTATTCAGATTAGCAAAAACATACTGCAACAGCCCAGAACACCAGAAAAAGAAAAAAAGATAGCCTATACCAGGAATCATCAACCTTTTGGACCCCAGGGACCACTAACCGGTTCTGGGGGCATAGCCCAATTTGTGGGTGTGGCTTGGTGGCTGGACATGGCTTGTATGTAAATATTATAAATATTTATATAAATATTTATTTTTTTCTTAAAAAGGAGCAACTTTTACCCAAAATCAGGCAAAGCAGGCAGGCAGATTGAGTTGTTCACAGAATCACAGATTCATTCAGAGATCTATTTATCTGCCATTGGCTAACTCAGTCTGTCACATAAAATTTGCTTGCAAGCAAACTCATAAAATTTGCTAGCAAGCAAACTCGCACAATTAACTCACAACATACCATGTATGTAAATATTGATTTTTTTATATATAAAAAAAGAGCAACTTTTACCCAAAATAAGGCAAAGCAGGCAGGCAGATTGACTTGCTCATAGAATCACAGATTCATTCAGAGATCTATTTTTCTGCCATCGGATAACTGTCACATAAAATTTGCTTGCTGTGAGTCTGCACTGAATAATAGAACCTTCAGTCCTAAGGGAGGTTCGGCTGTGCTTAAAAGCAGAGCCAAAGATCTAAAAACTAGCTAGAAAGCAAGAAATCCAACCATTTTCTACTTCCTAGCTAATCTAAATCTCCTGGCACAGCAGAACAGCTGATGGTTAAAAAAAAAGGAAAAATAGCAATTTAGCAGGCAAATTTGCCAGGTAAGGAGTGAGTGGGTGGGGAGGATTCCTGCGGGCCATGTGGGCGGCTGACCTATACAGTATCTTCCAATAGAATGGATACTGACCCAATTTAATCAAAAAATGCCTGATAATTCAAACCATCACAGTACAACCAGCAGAAGCTATGAAAAAGATAATACTGCCATAAGCTAAAAATATCTCAGAAACAATGAACAAACTAATATAACCACACACCATCATCACAGCACACAAACTAACTAACCTCTCTTCCTCAAAAAAAACCAAAACATTTTAAGTTATTGAAATGAACCCATAATCTAAGGGAGGGGCAAATCAGGAGTCATTTACAACATACAGTGTAAGGATTGTAATAGCCACTTTGTATGTCAGACAGCCATGAAGGCAAAAGTCACAATGAAAACTTTTTAATTTCACAGTATATGGACAGACTTAACCATAGTTTCAGCTAAGAAACTGAGCATCCTATAGTAAACTAAATCCAAAAACATAGAGAAACTGGAAATTTAACCCTCAGACAAATCAATTTTCAACAAGGAACATAGAGATAAATGACATTTACACACCATTCAAAATAAACAATACTAAAGCTTAATAAGGAACAAAAGACAAGTACTGTACTTATATTACTTATATTCTACAGTAGTGTACAATGAGATATACAGGGATTAAAACTAGGATTAACCCCATACAAGCAATCAAGAAATAAACAATACCACAATCAAGGAACTACCAACTTAGACAAATAAAAAGTAAATAATAGCCTAATTCAGGAATTGCTAAGGAGAAAGCCAAACCTTGACCAACACTGACAGAGCAACATACACTATGTAAATAGAGAACAATCCTGTTCCCTTCTAGAGCTGAACATGTTGGGTAATGAAATGTCTGCAGGACAACAACCAAACTCAGAGAGGACCAAGGACTTCACATTTAGCCAAACTGTTCTGCTGACTCCAGAGCCTCCGTGCCACTTGAGTACTCTCTGAGCACTTAATTCAGAGGTGGGCTGTACTTTTGTTGACAAGGGGTTTGTTGGTTGTGAACACTCAGACGCTTTGGAGCTGAAACGCAGATTTAAACAGGCAGCTAATAGACTCAAGCAGCTCCGGTGAGTACAGCAGGGCAGCACGGAACTCACCTGGGCAATCTGGACAGGGGAAAAGTTAGTTATTTAGGGAAAGCATAGCACAAGGGTGGGTGAGTGGGCCATCCAGAGATGACAGCTAGGGGTTTGCCTGAATCCTTCCAACCACCCAGAAGTCCACCACTGACTTAGTTCTGTTCATTTAAGTATGTCTACACATTTGCTAAGTTGAAAGAAGAGGAAGCAAGGAGTTATATACCATTTTTCAGAAAAAGATATAGTAATATGAATGTTTGTTCTGATATATGCAATTCCTTTTATAGACAATAGACAAATAGACAAACCTCCTACAACTGGCCCCAATCCATTGGGCTCACAACTTCTGGTGATCACAGAAAAAGAAGTGCAAGATCTATTACACAGACAAAAGTCAGGAAAAGCACCAGGGCCTGACAAGATAACTCCTTCTTGCTTAAAAGTCTGTGCTGAGCAATTGGCCCCTATCTTCACCTGAATCTTCAATAGATCACTAGAGATGTGCTATGTTCCTTCCTGCTTCAAACGTTCTACCATCATCCCAGTGCCAAAGAAGCCCTCCATCAAGGAACTGAATGACTACAGACCAGTTGCTCTAACATCTGTAGTTATGAAAATCTTTGAAAGGCTTGTGCTGTCCCACTTGAAAACCATCACGGATCTGCTGTTAGATCCCATGCAGTTACATACCGAGCAAATAGATCGACAGATGATGCTGTTAACATGGCTCTGCACTACATCCTACAACACCTTGAATCTCCAAATACCTATGCAAGGATCCTCTTTGTAGACTTCAGTTCAGCATTCAATACCATCATTCCAGACACTCTTCTAAGTAAACTAAACCAACTAGCAGTACCTGAACACACTTGTAAGTGGATCATAAGCTTCCTAACAGACAGGAAGCAGCAGGTGAAGCTAGGCGAAATCACATCCAATATCTGTACAATCAGCACAGCCCCCCCCCCCCCCCCAAGGCTGTGTGCTATCTCCACTTCTCTTCTCCCTATATACCAATGACTGCATCTCAAATGATCCATCTGTTAAAATACTGAAGTTTGCTGATGACACAACAGTCATTGGTCTCATTCGAGACAACGATGAATCTGCATACAGACAGGAGGTTATACAATTTGCCTCGTGGTGAAACCGGAACAATCTGGAACTGAACACATTCAAAACTGTAGAAATGGTGGTAGACTTTAGAAGAAACCCTCCCATACTACCACCTCTTACAATACTAGACAACATAGTATCAACAGTAGAGACCTTCAAATTTCTAGGTTCTACTATATCACATGACCTAAAATGGACGCATAACATCAAAAACGTCATCAAAAAAGCACAACAAAGAATGTTCTTTCTGCGCAACTCAGAAAGCTCAAAGTGCCTAAGGAGCTGCTGATCCAGTTCTACAGAGGAATTATTGAGTCTATCATCTGCACCTCTATAACTGTCTGGTTTGGTTCTGCAACGCAACAGGACAGACACAGACCTCAGAGAATAATTAGGACTGCAGAAAAAACAATTACCACTCACCTGCCTTCAATTGAGGACCTATATACTGCACGAGTCAAAAAGAGGGCTGTGAAAATATTTACAGACCCCTCACATCCTGGACATAAACTGTTTCAACTCCTTCCCTCAAAACGACACTATAGAGCACTGCACACCAGAACAACTAGACACAAGAACAGTTTTTTCCCAAAAGCCATCACTCTGCTAAACAAATAATTCTTTCAACACTGTTCAACTATTTACAAAGTGTACATTACTATTACTGTTAATCTTCTCATCACTCCTTATCACCTATCCCCTCCCACTTATGACTGTAACTTTGTTGCTTGTATCCTCTGTTTCCTAGTATGATTTGATGTTGATTGTACCCTATGAGTATCATTAAGTGTTGTACCTTATGATTCTTGATTCTTAACAAATGTTCCATCTTTATGTATACTGAGAGTATTTACACCAAGACAAATTCCTTGTGTGTCCAATCACACTTGGCCAATAAAGTATTCTATTCTATTCTTTTCAGACGGAGTAGAATTTCTCCAAGCAATGTCTAGAGACTGGAGATTTTTCCTTTCCCCTTTTTCTTTCGTAATTCAGTTGATCTACGTAGTACTTTCCAATACAGGAAGGGCTCCCTACTAACCACAGTGCAGAACTGATTTATAAACAAGATGTCCAGAATGCCTACTGCCTTTTACAGCTCTAAGGACATTTATTTTTCCAACCCTATTAATTCCTTTATATTCAACATAGCATCCAAGATTAAAGTCATTATAGTTCTGAAACTGTTATTTCAAAGCAACCAGAAGATTTTGCCAGAAGTGATTGCATCATGAATATGGGTGTGTGTTTTAATTTTACTTAGTTCAAAGCATTTGAACCATTCTAAGAAAGGCAGAACCATCAAAATAAATAATGTTTTCTTTCTTTCAGTGGAAAAGACGAAGACAATGAGAATGAGACCTGACAAAAAGTAAAGCAGGTTCAAATTGTAGACAAAATAAATAGCACAACTCAAGGAGAAGAGTGCACTTTGTGAATTTGGATGGAAAAGGGTAAAGAGGACTGCTCTGATTTGTCCTTGCTCCAGTCCTCCATGCAAAACAAACACAACAGGATCCAAAATTGTGTGTATGTGGGTATACCAAATTGAAATGGCTGTTCTATAGATTTTATAATAAGCATGTATAAAATACGGAGGGGATCACATGCTGCTTCCACATGCTGCTTTTCCTCCTCCCAGGTGCTCAAGTTACCATGAATGAACAGCTATCAAATACTACAGTGTCAGCACAGCAGTCAATTCAAACTGACTGCCTGCAGCCAATTGAAAAGAACCATTCATTATTTTTGTTGAGGTCATATAATTATTTTTTGTTGCTGCTGCTTATTTGAGCAAAAAATTTTCATTTTTAAAAATCTTTCTTCCTTTCTGTCTTTTATTCGTTCAGTACATAAACTGAGATTAAATAAATTTCACAAGCATTCTAGTATAAAAACAAACAAGAAAAGGCAGTTCAACTAAATTGCTTCAGGAGCATTCTGATCAAATCACACATTACAGGAACTGCAGATTAATCATAATCTTTATTTGAACAAAGCAGCATTTCAGCATCACTATATGCTGTGCTATGTCTGAGCTGTTTGAAAGAATCATATAAGTAAGATCTTATTAATATTTTTGTGGCTCTTCTTTCAGAGTATTTTTAAAACTTGTTTACTTCTTATGTAAACTTTAGCTTACTTAAACCCATTAATTTCAATTGATTAAAGAAAATGTATATTACTTTTATGCAGCTGATAACCATGCAGAGGCAAAACAATGTGTGATGAGTGATGATATAATAATACCATAAAGGTAATCCTTAATTTAAACCCATTCATTTAAGGATCATTCAAAGTTACAACAATAATAAAAAAATGACATGACCAGTTTTCACATTTAGGACCATTTCAGCATCCTCACGGTCACTTAACAACTGTGGCAAGAGAGGTTGTAAAATGAGGAACAACTTGCTTAACAACTTTCTTGCTTAACAATGGAAATTTTGGACTCAACTATTTAATCGTAAGTCGACAACTACAAGTATTAATTGTATACTTCAATGAATTTGAATAGGGACAAATAGGTGCAAAAGACAAATATTATGCTTCCCAATGAGATGAAATGGGCTCTGACTCAACTCTGGGTGACTATGAGTATTTGGATCCTCTGGAGATAAAGTCTTTCCATCTTTGGTTCTGGGTGGAGTAATACTGCCAGACAGACCCAGTATACATTCTGGTTTTTTCCCCCTAGACTTACCTCTCCAGTCAAACAGCAGGTGGCCACCAATGGTATCACAAACATGGTACTATGTGAATTGCACTGGCTGTTGTTTTGTTTCCAGGTGCAATTCAAGATATTGGTTATCATCTTTAAAGTCCTGCATAGCTTGGGATTGCTTATATAAGGGAGTGTCTTTTTTTTCAATAGTTTTTACTTTCCAGTTAAGTCTCATAGATCCCTCAGCCAAAGAGTGTTAGCTGGAAGGCTCCAGAAGATACAGTAGGTCTTCTATGCCCCGAGAAATTTCTCCCTTCAGAGATTGAAGAATAGCCTCAATCCTATTGGTTTTTTGTCAGGCTTTAACTTAATTGTGTATCCAAGCCTTGGGTGCTGAATATGTTAAGGGCCTCATTTCTTGGCTCTAGTGTTAATTAGTTAATTATCTCTGGGGCTGTATATGTTAATTTTTGAATTGTTTTCATTGTTTTTAAATGTTTTTTGTTTTTTTTCTGTTTTTAGAATTTTAAGCTGTCCACTTGGTTGAGATGAACAGTCAAACAAAATGAATGAATGAATGAATTAATTAATTAATTAATAGCACCTTTTCTTCAAGTACTCTTCTAAAGCTCACCTGCAACAGTGGTCTGACATAGCAGAAAAGTCCTGAGGAGCCTTCAAATTATAGCCAATAAAAACTTGCAGATGGTGTACAAGAATATTATTTTCAAACTAAGCATTTCAAATAGTAGTTTTATACATCAAAAGAACTGATTAAGCAGTTCTTTAAAACAATTCAACAGCTGAAATTGCAAAGTGCCATATATCCACTTAGCTTGTTGTTCATGTGGCAGAGTTGTTGTTCTTTAAAGATATTACAATAGATAGAAAAGAAGGATGTTACTGCAGATAACATAAGAAGTATTCCGTTAAAAAAAGAAATAGGGAAACACGAGCATGGTTTCCCATCCAGAAATCTCCTTAAATAATTCTTTCTGCAAAACCTATTGGTGAGTGTCAGCCTATAAACAGACAAGGTGAATGAATTTGTCACCAAATTTATCACCAAATTGTCCAACAGTTTATTATCAGCAAAGCTGAAAAAATTGCTATCTGTTTTTCTTCTATGTGCGCAGTGGGGTTCCTATGGAGTGGCTAATAGTTCAACTGTCCATATTATTAACTGTTACTCTTTTTCTTTTTTCAGTAACAGCTATTTGGTTATCTGCTACAGTAAATATCTATATGAATTGCAAGACATTTATACTCTAAAAATATTCATGCAACAAAAGATGGATGGACAAGGAGCTAAATAATTGGGAATATACTTGGATTACCCATAAAGTTTTGTTTAAGAGCCATGACCTATTCTCTTGTCTGGGATATTATTATGGATGATTTTAAAATATAGCCTAATCATTCATTACTTTTTCAGAAAGAAATGCTGCTACTATCCTTTT
This sequence comes from Bungarus multicinctus, assembly GCA_023653725.1. Taxonomy (NCBI): domain Eukaryota; kingdom Metazoa; phylum Chordata; class Lepidosauria; order Squamata; family Elapidae; genus Bungarus; species Bungarus multicinctus. The sequence continues at coordinate 43,954,416 of CM042850.1, forward strand.
AAAATAATTGATGTGCAATACAAAAATAATTTTCCCTTACTAGAAAAGTGACAAGATAAATTTGTATTGTAAAAGCAGTTTACAGAAATAGTTTGTTAACAGTTACTAATCAGGATGAAATAAAATATTGAGTTTGTGAACAATATTTCTGGGATGGGAGCAGAAATTGGACTAGGGTTAGGATCCTATATACCACGGTGCAATTGGCAAACCATACACAAGTGCAGTAAGTTAAAATACTCTCTATGGTACAGTGGTAGAAGGTCAGCAGAATTTTTCATTCAGTTGTTTCCTGAGAAGTTTCAGGTAGTATAATCTCTGCTGGGTCCTTTTGACCAGTGGTGCAATGTGAGTGCCCCGGGTCAGGTCCTCTTTTATGATAACACCTAAAAACTTAAAACTGGCCACTTGCTCCACTTGGTCTCCATTGATAAGCAAGGGAGCTGTATGTCTGATATATTCCTTCTATAGTCTACCATAAGCTCTTTGGTCTTATTGGTGTTAAGGGCCAAGTCATTGTCTCCACACAATGAAAGCAACTGGTCCACCTCATCTCAATGGGCAGACTCAACCCCATGACTGTTGTATCATCTGCAAATTTAATAATAGTATTACTGGTGTGAGTGGAAATGCAGTCATGCACATAAAGAGTATAGAGTAAGGAACTCAAACACAACCCTGTAGTATACCAGTGTTAAGAATGAGGCATGAGGAGATATGATTACTTAATCTGACCCTCTGAGAGCAGCCAGGCAGGAAATCCATAATCCAAAGGCATATTATTTTCAAACTAAGCATTTCAAATAGTAGATTTATACATCAAAAGAACTGATTAAGCAGTTCTTTAAAACAATTCAACAGCTGAAATTGCAAAGTGCCATATATCCACTTAGCTTGTTGTTCATGTGGCAGAGTTGTTGTTCTTTAAAGATATTACAATAGATAGAAAAGAAGGATGTTACTGCAGATAGAAAGCCCAAGATCCATAAGTTTAGACATTAGTCTATAAGGAATAATTGCATTAAAGGCAGAGCTAAAATCTACAAAAAGCATCCTCACATAGCCCCCGCACCCCCTGGCTGTTTCAACTGAGTCAGAGCAGTGTGAAAAGTGATGGCTATAGCATCCTCTGTAGATCTATTTGTTCTGTATGCAAAGTGGTGCTTATCAAATGTATGCAGAAGACCAGAAATGATGTGCCAGCAGACCAATTTCTCAAAGCACTTCCTGATAATAGGAATGAATGCCACTGGTCTGTAATAATTGAGATTATTGATAGGGAACTTCTTTGGCAGTGGAACAATGGTGGAAGCCTTCAAACAAGATGGAATAGTGGACTGAGATAAAAACCGATTGAAGATCCTGATAAAGACTCCAGCCAACTGATCAGCACAGTCTTTAAAAACTTGGCCAGAGATACCAACAGGACTGGCAGTTTTTCTAGGATCTACAGCCCTCAAAATGCTCCTCATTTCCTGTTCTTCCACAATGAGCAGAGGCTAGAATGGACAGGTAGCTGTATTTTAGTTGTCTTTGATGTCTCCACTTCAAAGCGAGCAAAGAAATGATTCAGTTCTTCAGCATCCCCCTCATCAGGGATGACATTGGTCCCCCTCATCAATGAAGCATCCCCCTCATCAGGGATGACATTGGTCAGTTGATGGTTGATAATTTGTTGAATCCTTTGCCACACCTGCCTAATGCTATGATTATAAAAATAATCCTCAATCTTCCTCTTATAATCAATCTTGGTCTTCTGAATAGCTTTCTTCAGACTAGCTCTATTAGCACTGTATGCCCCATCACCAGACCTAAAGGCCTTGCTCCTGTCACTCAAGAGGTGCTGGACTTCCTCAGTCATCCAGGGCTTCTGATTGGGATAGATCCTAATATGTTTATCCACAGTGACAGTATCTGTGCAGTGTTTGATATAGCACAGAACAGATGCAGTGTGTTCTTCTAAGTCAGGCTGGTAAAAGATGTCCTGGTTTGTATTCTCAAAACAATCCTGAAGTTTTTGGGAAGCATCTTCTGGCCAAGATTTCACCATCTTTATTATAGGCAGAGCCTGTTTCCTAAGAGGATGTATGTTGGTGCTAAAAGCAGTGAGATATGGTCTGATTGTCCCAGATATGGTAATTGTATAATCCTATAGCTATGTAAGTATATACTTTGTCCAATATGTAGCACACTTAACATGCTGATAGAATTTATGGAGCACTGCTTTTAAATCAGCCTGATTAAAGTCCCCTGCTATAATATGCTGTGGTATAATATGCACAGCATCAGGCTACTTATTCTGCTGATTACTAACAATGTTGCACAAGAATCCCAAAGCTACAGTAGTATTGGTATCAGGTGGGATATAGACTGCAGTAATCAAAACCACACTGAACTCCCTTGGAAGATATATGAGTCTACATTTAAGAATATTAATATTCAGTAAAATCAGTAAAAATATTGAGCTTGTGAACAATATTTCAGGGGGTGGGAGAAGATATTGCAATATGAATAAAGTGATAAGGGAAAAATCTAAAATCAGCATTATTACATGATTATTGAGTAACTAGAACTCCAGAACTGTAGAATATAAGAAACATTTAGTTATAATTGGTATAAATCTCAAAATGATTTTTCCCCATTCACGAGTATATTGGTTCTAGTCCAGTTTTAAAGGGATGGATACCCGATAAACACTGAAACAGAAAAATCAGGTTGTAATATATTACAAATATATGTGAACAAACAGTATTTTTAATCTTGGAATTAGACTGAGTAAGTATTATTAAAATAATGTGAAGTTACAAAAAGGTGTATGTATTGAGCTTAAAATATAATCCAATCTTAAAACAGTGCTTAAGAAAGAAAGATAAAATAGCATTTTCTTCCATTTTGATGAGACAGAGTACATGCATTATTAGCAATTTTATAAAAGGAGAACATTTGTAGAACTACTCTAATTATTCATGAATTTAAGTTATCACATTAATTTTGAGCCCTTTATGTGCCAGATGTGGTATCATGAATTTCCTACCATAATGCAAATTGGTGCCTCAAGGTTTGATTATTTACTTTTTGCTTTAGGGAAATGGAAATAATGAATGAAAGGCCCAGATTTTCAATACTTGTATCTCTATAGACATCGTATCTGAAAATGTGCTGAATTTAGAAGCCACATTGTTTTCCCTTGGTGAAAATTTAACTGTTAATAATCTATTGAAACCCTGTGAATCACAGTATACATGCAAAGTCAAGAGCTTTTCATATTTAGTTAGGCAATGTGCTCTATTTACTACACTGTATAAATTATAATGTTGAGAATGAACACAATGTGTATATCAACAACATTATAAGTTGGAAAATAATTGTTTAAAATACTTAACTGAATGACCAATAACAAATAACTTTATTTTTATTAACTCAGTCACAATAATCAATTTTGCTGCTTTGAAACCTATAATATATGCATTAATATAACAGCCAAATTTGGCCTAGTGGTTAAGCCAGCAGGTAGAAACATTCCATTCCTCTTAGTATAAAAGCTGTCTGGGTGACATTGGGCCAGTCTCAGATGACAAGTGGATCAGTCAATTCCTATCACAACCAATGCATCAACACTTGTTCATCTGGAAAAAAAAAAGTAGATTTACTTGCAGGAAAATGCTAGAAATTTAAACTTAGCCAAACTTGTATAAGTTAACCTGGGGGCAATGATTATTACAAAAAAATGTGTAAATATATAACGGTGGTACTGTAGGACTTTACTACAAGAAGCAGAAGATATCTGCAATACTAGAATTCAGGTTAGACTTTGAAATTAATTAGATGGGGATAGAGGATTTAGATGTCACTATGAATAGGAGAAATTGGGTAACTATAGCATAGTTTGAAATTAGCAGATTAAGTAGAGCCTTCAAAGAAATTAAAAATTGTTTTTTTTAAAGAACAAGTATTATTTGTCCTAAAGATCTAAGAGGGTTTCAAATTGGAACAAGCTATATAGTATGTGAAGTTTTAGAGTGCAAAAAAAATTAGAAAAACCATAAACTGATGGTGAAAAAATGATTAGGAATTTACCATCTTGAACTACAGTAAATCAAGAAAAGTAAAAATGAAGTAAGTAGCTGACACAACAAAGCTACCTGGAATAGTCAGAGTTTAATTAGACATAAAATTTATGTAATACTGCACTGGTTCAGTATGGTACAAGTTGTTCAATAACAGCAATCACATCACTATTCCAGGAATTTTCAGGGCCAGGTAAAGGGGGTGGGGTGCAGTGCTGAAAGGTAATAGTTAAGAAAAAGGGTAAAACAAGTTGAATTTCTGACAAAGTGGCGTTTCCATGATTAAAACTAGCTATACTTGTCTATCATTTCCTTCCTTCCTTCCTTCCTTCCTTCCTTCCTTCCTTCCTTCCTTCCTTCCTTCCTTCCTTCCTTCCTTCCTTCCTGATTATTGTTAGTAGTTGTTTGATTGTGGTAAACAAACAAGCCAACAATTAACAGTCCAAACAAAAACCATTAAGACAGTTCCCACAAACACTGATAGGAGAAGGCACTACAACAGGGGTGTCAAACTCATGTTGTCACTGAGGCATCACATGACATATTGAAACTTTTTTCCCCTTTGCTAGACCAGGCATGGGCATAGCCAATGCGTGAAGCATCCATCTCATGGGCCGGGGGTTTGACAGCCCTGCACTAGAATATCAATTGAGAGAAAAGCTCTCTTCCAGCTATCACTGATAATGTTATCTAGTTTGGGAAAATGAAACATCTGCAAGAAAGCAACAAAGCTCAATGATCCCCTCATTCCAACTCTGAGCTACAAATATTGTCATCTATTGGTTATTCTTCTATCTGGGTTTAATCTTGTTGCAGATCATTACTATTTTTTTAATGTAGATAACATAGTAGAACTCCAGTAGAAGAGAATATATATAGCCTATGGTAAAGTGGCAAGGTGAAGTAAATCAGCCATAGTCCTGTGGTTTTGGCTTCTTGTGATGCTTATACAAATCAGCTCATACAACAGAATTGTTATTTAACTTAATGTTAATTATGTTTAAGTTAATTATCATTAAGATAATACAGTAGAGTTGCTTCTTTGTTAATTAATGAAACTGGAGAAATGACAAATACTTATTAGTTCTCAATGCAGCAGATGTGGTTGAAGGTTATTGGATAAGAATTAGATAAGAAACTGCTGATTCAGTTATAGAAACAGTTATAGAAACTGAGGGCCAGTCACAATGGGAAAAATGTACTGTCCAAAACAAACTACACAAAAAAGTCCTTTACTAGATGTTTTTGAATAAAAAAAAATAGAAATTGTCCTCAGCTCAGCAGATGACACAGAATTGTGCGGGGGAGGGGGGGGAGATAAGCAAAATTGTCCATCATTGTAGGAGTGGAAGTCAATATAAAGAGAGATTCCATAAAGTAGGTTGATTGAAACCAAAAGGTAAGAAAAAACACACATATTTTATAATGAAGAGTAAAAAAACACGTCCAATGTAACAAGACAACATTAACAGACTTCAAAAGTGACAAAATGATGCATTCTGTTTTGTTAAAATAAAATATATAGAAAAAAATATTTCATACAAAAGTTCTTTAAAATATAACTGTATACAGTAGCATATTCCTAGTAATTTCAGAAACAGTAAGTTTAGCTGAGATACGGATTGCTTCATTGAAACATGGTTGAATATCTATGAATTCTCACAATCTCTGAGAGAAAATAAAAAGAAATAAAATGTGTTATGTATTTGAATAGCACATGAGAGGCAGGAAGGCAGGCTATTCAGAATTAGTACAAAAATTCAAAAATATTGTTCAAGCCACTTTTGTGACATTACTGTCCTAACTAAAAATATTCCAGGGCTGTGAGAATGTTGCACATCTTTGCAATTTATTTATTAACCTTCGCCTTAAAGAAAGATATGGGTTCCAAGAAAATGCTGTCTCGTCTTGATACTTAACCAGGCTTTTATCAGGACAGTTTCCTAAATGATCAGATAAAATGTATTACCATATGGCTAATTAATTCTTCAAATTACTAAAAATTCTAGGAAATACTTATTTGCAATCCCTATCTATGTTAAATCTTAGTAGTAAATTTACCAAGCTTCCCCCTCAACCTCATTTGAGGAGAATATATGTCTTATGAAATAGCATAGTATGTTATATGCTGGTAAATAAATTTACCTGATGACACACTCTCAATAACTACATTTCATTTCTTATTAAATTTGTTGGTTGCATGAGCTATCTATTCAAGGAAACTGCATAATAATTTATTATTGTTGTATTGAAAAAATATGTAATGGATCATGCAAATTTTGGTCAAATATAATAGGTTTGAGCTGATGGAAAAATCAAATGTTTTCAAGGTTTTTTTTTCTTTTACTATTTTCAATATATTTTAGGGGGAAATGCATCATGTATAGTGTGTGACTTTGTGTGTGTGTGTGTAGATTTGTATATCTCTATCTGGAAATGACTTCTGAATTGCAGTTAAGAAAACCTCACGCATATAGTCAAAGATTTAAGCTTGACTTGAGAGTATCCCTACTTTTCAATATGATGGAAAAGCAATTCTAGTCTCAAGAATACCAAGATTTGTTTCCATAAAGATCAGTGTTAAGGAATTTCAAGAGCTGAAGTCAATAAACAAGATGCTTTAGGTTTAGGCAGTCTGACTGGTACTTTGTTTAATTTCTTCCTGGTTTCCTTAGTCAGTTTTTTTTATCAATCAAAAGGCTTCAATGGATTAATACATTCAATGAATTAATTATTAATTGAATTAATAATTCAATGGTTGATCAACCTTTTAAGAGGTCAGTGAAGTAAGTTAGTAATTCAAAGTCAATATTTTACTTAAGATTACCATGAAAAATTCTATGGAATGAATTAATGACAAGGAGAAAATTGATGGCCGTTTAATGAACAGATGCTACTTACACTTTTATTTCCAAAGTTCAACAGTACTTGTCTTAGATATAAGGTTTTGTGAAATTTACTTTTGTTAAGCTGTTTTAAACATTCATATCCATATTCAGATATATACCATATTTTCTTCAATTAATTCCTAAAATATTTTATATAAAACTGTCAAATCAGCAATATTAAAATTAACTAAGTAATCAGAATCAATTAAAAATAATTAAAACTATCGTTAAAATAATGCTAGGGGAAAAGACAATAAAAATGCTTTTGCTGGAACATAAAAACCTGGACAATTCATATAAACTTTGAAACGCATAGGTGCCAAATGAAACCCACCATGGCTAAAATCAATAGGAAAGTCCCTTCCATAGTCATCATATTCCTTGTCTTAGATATTTGGTTTTAAAAAAAACATTAGTAATTTTACTGCATTGGGTAAAAACTTATATTAAAATGAATTTTCAAAATATAATATATCATAGGCTGGCATTAAGCATTGTTAGAACACTCATCCAAAGCATAGACTAGATATAATACAGTAACAAATCACGATCAACAAATTTGACTTGTACCCACTTCCATGGTGTTGGCTAGTTTGCATTCATGAAGATTAATGGCATAAATTCTTCAGGCTTTGATTTCTTGCAATTAATGAATGGAATATATGCTTATATAATACTCATCCTCATCCTCCAAGGGAAGTGGTAGTGATTTCTTTGCATTTCATAGAAACAGTAATCCAGTGATCCATATAAAGAATTCAGTTCTTATTTAATGACATGTATAAGAAGGTCCATGTGGTTTGCTTTAGTATGTTTCAAATTCAGAAATATGTCACTTCCATTATTGATATTAGAATTTTTGGTAAAGTTTGGTTATCTTAAAAAGTAAAAAAGCATGCATTTACAATATATTGCTTCGATCTAACTTTAAATCATTGTGGAAATAGCATTCAGTGCAATAACAGCAGCAAAAGAGAATTAATCCTGCAAGTTTTTATACTATTCATCTTGTGATTTTTCTTTCTACATGTCCACAGAAACTTATTTTTTAAATACTAGCCTTCCTACAATGGGAATAAGGTTGTTGTGGCCTCCCACCTTATACCCACACACATTTCTTTGCACTGCTTGAAAATTCCACCATCAATCTCAAGTGTCAGCCAACTATAGACTAAAAAGGAGGACGGCTGACTAATTGTGGTCAGTGGTAGACTTACTGTGGTTAGTGGTAGTTGCTTAAGCATGTTATTATATTAATTATAGCTGATTAAGCCATGTCAGTATGCTATAAATATATCATAGAAAGGATGAACATTTGAACCTATTCAACCATGCTTGTAGATTAACTCTAAGTAATTCCATCACATCTGCACAAATACAAATAAAGCCAGTTCATCTAAGTATGTGATATAAATGCAACTAGTACAGAGAGAAATATCACAATCTACATAATATATTACTAGGGCTGATTTATTTAAGATTGAATGATTATTCTTCCATTTACTTCTTATTCTACTGTAGACTGTGAAGCTGAGTCGGAATTTTTTGATTAACAGTTTCATTAAATACAATTATACCCTATTTATCAGTGATGATTAGAAGTAGCATTTGTAGTCCTAGTTATCACATTTCTTTTGTATTTGTATTCCTTCCAGCAAACACTTTTCATTTTTCACTAGCTATCACAATCTTTACTACATACATTAAAGTTGCCAGAATAGGAGTGAGAAGAAAGAAGAATTGTTGGCAATCACTCCTGACCATATAAGACAACATGTATCTTTGTGCAATAATGTCAGGTCCTCCAAGTAGCTTTGCTGTTCTTTGTTCCATTAAGGCTGAAGAAGCAAAACAAAAAGAATTAAGTGGGAATGGAAATAAGTAGGTTAAATGATGCACAGATACATGCACAATGACACAAACAAAAACATTTTATTTTATTGAAAAATAAAATAAGAATCACATATGAGATGAGTGGCCATATAACTACATTCTACATTCTTTTATGTCTAAATTTTTATTGGGGTTAGGGAGGGTGACTAAGTTGGGTTTGGGGGACAACCCGACTGAGAAAAGGGCCAGATCGGGGGTCACGCATGACCGGGAGGTTTTGAGATCGGGGGTGGTCGGATCAAGGATGGGGGTTTCTTTCTGGGAGGGGGAGGGGATGGCTATTACCACAACTGGTGGGAGAGGCAGGTATGGCGCTGACCGGGGGCCTTATCATGTTGTGGGAGCTCACCCCCGTTATTTACAGGGGGTGTCGCGATCCGACCCCCAGGTCATGTCCCATTCCCTGGGTTGCCCAAATGATTCGGCCCCGGGCCTTCGGCTGATGTTATGCAATGCCAGGTCCATAGTTAACAAAGCCCCCCTTAATCACGATCTAATTACGGAAGGGGGAGCGGACCTGGCGGGCATCACCGAGACTTGGTTGGGACAGGAGGGGGGTGCTCCCCTGGTGGAGATGTGCCCAGCCGGGTTTCGAGTTTTTCATCAACCGAGGGCCCAGGGGAGGGGCAGGGGGGTTGCGGTAGTTATTCAGGAGGATCTAGTTCCTAGGGAATCCACTGTTCCTCAGACGACCGGATGTGAATTCCTCTTTGTAAAGTGTGGTTCTGGGGTTCAGATGGGCTTATTGATCACATACCTGGCTCCCTGCTATGTGACATCGGCCCTGCCTGAGCTCCTCGAAGTCGTGGCCAGCTTGGCGGTTGAGACCCCCAGGCTGATGGTCATGGGGGATTTCAACCTGCCTTCGGATGGCGGGACCTCAGGGTTTAGGTGAGATATAGAATAGAATAGAATAGAATAGAATAACTTTATTGTCATTGTACAAGTACAACGAAACTGTGGATGCACCCCAGCAACTGTTTGCAATACAATAAAACCAAAACACGTAAAGATAAAAATAAGAAAAATAGAGTACCCACGTCTCCATTTGCAATTCAAGAGTACAATATCTATGAATATACACAAAATATATATCCAACACTGACTGTCACACTTGCCAAGTGTAATACACAAGAGATGGATTGTACTGTAATATGTTATTATATATCTAAATGAGGTATTGTGGTTTCACATCTTTACACGTCTTAATAAGGTAGTAACTTAAATTTTTTTGCAGTACGGATGGCCCAGGGAAAGAAACTATTTGTTAGTCTAGTGGTGTGGGATTTAATTGACCTAAAGTGCTGTCCAGATGGCAGCAGGTCAAAAAGATAATTGCCAGGATATGCCTGTATACCAGGGGTGGCTTTCTACCAGTTCTCACCAGTTCTATAGAACTGGTTGTTAACGTCACCAGTAGTTCTAAGAACCAGTAAAACTGATTCCTGCTTGGCCCCGCCCCTCTCTGCCACTCCTAGAGGACAAAAACTGGTTTTTATTACTGCGCATGTGCAAAAATCCCTTCCTCGTTCTCCCCGACCCACCTCTCCCTTCGCTGCCCTGGCCCCCGTCCCTATCCACCGCTCCAAAGTAAAAAAAACACCATTTTTTTAAAAAAAAAACTGCGCACGCATGAAAATCTTTTCCACATTTTCCCCCTCCCTCCCCTCCCTTGGCTGCCCGGCCCCCACCTCTATCCGCCATTCGAAAATAAAACAAAACCCTTTTTTAAAAAAAAAACAGTTTTTTTTACTATGGAAGTGCAAAAATTCCTTCTGCATTCTCCCCCGCCTGCCCATCCCTTCGCTGCCCAGCCCCCGCCCTTATCCACTGCTCCAAAGTAAAAAAAAAACATTTTTAAAAAATGATTTTTTTTACTGTGCACGCAAAAATTCCTTCTGCATTCTCCCCCGCCTTCCCCACCCTGCCCCTACCTGTAGTGCATGTGTATTAATTACAAAAATTTATCCATGCAACACTATCGCTTACACCAGCAGCAGCAGCCAAGCCAGCCAGCCAGCCGTCCATCCCTGCCTGCCTTCTGCCACCCTGCTGAGTGAGGGCAAACCACACGCCCCGGTCGCTACCACCACTAACCGTCCTCGCACAGCCAGCATGCCTTACCCTACCTGCCTCCCATCACCGCCGCTAGCCGTCCTAACCCGTCCAGACTGCCTACCCCGCCTCCAGGCTCTGAAGACGCAGATCGGTAAGTACAACCTCCAACCCGGTTGACTACCTACAGCCACCAGACCCGGTTGATTCCCGACTCCCGGGATGCTCCCTGCTGATGCTCCCTGCCTTGCCCGACTCCATCTTCCCTCGCCTGCGGCTCTCCTTTGTTGCTGCCTTGCCTTCCACCGATTGGTAGTAAGGAGGCAAAGCAGCAACTCCTGCTGCTGGCCCAGTCCCCTACCTCTCCTGCCACCACTGCCATCAGCTGATTCCCAGGCCGGGCACCACTGCCTTGCCCACATGGCAGCCACGAGCACCAGTCCATCACCTTCCCTCACCTGCTGCGACCCAAGGATTGCTGCCTTGCCTTCCCACCACCGATTGGTAGTGAGGAGGCAAAGTAGCAAGTCCTGCTTGGCCGGTCCCCACCTCCTCCTACCGTCTCCACCACCAGCCCAGTCGAGAGCTGACTCCTGGGCTGGCCATCCTCACCGCAGCAAGCTAGAAGACTGAGGAGGACCCTGGCATAGTTGGCTAGCCAACTTGCCTGTCTCCTTTTTGGTAAGTTGCTTTTTTTATTTATGAATTTATTTATTTTTTTACCATCTGTTTTTGTTAAAACAAAACAGATACTAAATAAATAAATAAGCACATAAAAATTATTTTACTATTCATCTTCATGTTTCTTTCTTCTTTGCTTAAAGAAACATCAAGATGAATAGTAAAATAATTTTTATTTATGTGTTTATTTATTTCTTTAGTACTGTATCTGTTTTGTTTTTATGATTAATAAAAACAAAAACAGATAGTAAAAAAATAAATAAATACATAAATAAAAAAGCAACTTACCAAAAGGGAGACAGGCAACTTCTTGTTACATTGATGTTATACATTATCTGTTTCTGCTTAAATCAATATATAGCAACATCAATGTAACAAGAAGTTGCATTCATACATAAATGAAATTTTTTAAATAAATGTGTTTAATTTTTTTAAACATAAACAAAAACATAAAACATAAACCATCTTCAGTTACATAGTGTGTTGGTTGGTACAAATCACTTGTGCACAATCTCTGCAGTCTTTCCTTTCCAATTTACATAAATCCTTATATCATATGCTAAGCAATTGGCCACTAAGCGAGCACCTGGCCATTAAGTGAGGACCACTTAAATTTGGGTTGCCGGCCACATGGCCATCTGCCCAGGCTTTGCCTGGGCCTTCTCAGGACTTGGAAACAGTCAAAAAGCACTTGCTAAGCAATTGGTCACTAAGCGAGCACCTGGTCATTAAGTGAGGACCACTTAAATTTGGGTTGCCAAATGGCCATGCCACATGGCCATGCCCACCCCAGTCACTTGACCATATAGCCACGCCCCATCAGCAAGCCACTCCCACCCCAGTCACATGACCACCAAGCCACACCCACAAATTAGGCCATGCCCACAGAACCAGTTGTTAAGAAATTTGAATCCCATCCCTGCTGAATACCCTACAATAGAGAAACTTCATTCCCTTTTTTAGATCTCTTTTTCAAAGTATATTATGCATTATCTAAGTTGGAAATCAAGCTGCTGAGAAAGCCACAGAAGCTAAAAAAATTCTCTCTTGACTTTATTTCATTGCAGGAGCTGTGTCAGTCAGTCATAGAAAAAACAACCCAAACATAATTCTGGTAACACCTTTTTCAATTAACTAATTTTTATTAAAATGCATAACTTTTGTGAACTGCAATTCACTTTATCAGATGCATAAAATGGTTAGGCTGATATAAGATGTGAATTGAGGCAAGTTTGTGGATTAAAATGGGAAAATAGGGTAGTTGGTTATGCAGATACAGTTACATATGAGACAGTTTAAAAGTGTTTTATCAATTAATAATCTTGTGTTAAAATCTTTTGCATTTATTGAAATTTCTTAAGATTGCCTGAACATTTTTTAGTTCACAAGTCCTCCAAAATAGCCACTTTAAAACATGCTATAGAGTATACATGCAAGTTTAAATTCTTTGGTATTACTTTGTTTTAATTTTGAATCCTGCTATCAAATATGTCTATTAATTATTTTGTGTGATGTTTGTCCTTCTTGTCCTACATAAAATCCAACAAGGCCTTTCTGGCAGATAATGGCATATATTACAATACAGGCTGTCTGGATTTCTTGCATGGTCTCATTATTAGATTCTAGATTTATTCATCATATTATATTTATTGGCCTGTTTATTGTTGTTTGTGAAACTCAGATTTGAAGGTTGTCTATGTTGGCCTTCTAGGCAACAGAAAATGCAATGTAATTATATAGCATGGGTTGTAGCTGGTTATTAATGTTTGAGTAGATTAAGCTGTGATAGAGGTAATCTGTTGTTTTTGTGGTGTGTCCGTCTGATATGGCTCACTTAATTTTTCTATTGACATCTTGTGGTAGTTTAATTTGCTGATTCAGTTGAGTATTTCTGTGTAGAAAGTCTAAATAAATCTGGTTTAGGTTAAAATCTAGTTATAAAAGATGGATTAGATGGTGTACTCTGGATGGAACCTGGAAGCTTGAAGGTTATGTAGTAATATTTATGGTTTTTGAGTGACATCAGGAAAGCATATATTCTATAGAAAAATTGAAGCTGAAATTATTGAAGGGATGAATTTGTTGATGATATGAATACAGTGATATGTGAGAAAATTGCATGGCCTAGGTTGGCTACATTATTTTGGGAAGGAGACTAAGTATGCCTGGTTGGATTCACACAACACATTAAATATGGATGTATACATATGCTAAATCAAAGCTAAAGAAATCACATAACATCTTAATGCAATGTTGTTTTCTATATGATAACTGTATATTTTGAAATACAACAGAAACTCTGTTAATGTTAGTGTTTGTTGGTGTTAATGCAATGATATTGCAGAGTCCAACCAGGGGTGGGCTTCTGGGAGTTTGTGGGGGTTTGGGAGAACCCCTAGCTAAGATTCTGCATAGTTCAAAGAACCCACCAAATCCCAATCCTAGCTTGCCCTGCCCTGCCCCCCCCCCCCCCCCAGGAGTCCCCATGCAGCCCATTTTAGATGCAGGTTAGTGCAGGGCATGAGCAGAGGCTCTGGAAGGATGAAAAATGAGCTTTCTAGAAGTTCAAGAAGGCTGGAAATGGGCCTGTTTCTGGCTTTCAGAGAGCCTCCATAGCCTGGGAGGCCGTTTTTGCCGTCCCACAGTCTCGAGGAAAGCCTCTGGAGGCCAGAGAGGGCAAAAACACCTCTTCTACTGTGGTGCAGAAGGGCAACTAGGCCACCCCCACCATGGCCATGCCCACCTAGCAACCAGGCAGAGAACCCCTTGTTAAAATTTTTGAAGCCCACCCTTGGGTCCATCTCATAAAGATAGTTTGGTATGTGAAGACTTTGGGTTGCAAATATTTTTTAATATATGTAAAAATGGGCTTTCCAGTGACATTTGCAGAATAATTCAGAGGGTGGAAAAGACCTGCTACATATTCTTACATGTTTACTTGTAAATGGACATGTGTCATGACAGCCAATGTCATTCTAATATTATTTCTTATTTCAATTTATTATACAAGCAACCATTATCAGATGTGTGAAGACAAACTATAATCTCCAACTCAGAGACTATTGCAATGTGATAGAAAAGATCTATCAGCGAAGGTCAAGTATTCACCTTCAGCATATTGATTCCATTGCATTGTCAGTGTTTTAGATACAGTGGTACCACTACTTACGAAATTAATTCATTCCAGAAGCCATTTCGCAACGCAAAAATTCCATAAGTAGAGACGCATTTTACCTATAAATGCCCTAATCCATTCCAAGCCCCCCAAATTTAGACAATATTTTTTTATAAATTATAATATTTGATTAATACCTGTAATAAAAACATGTTACATTACCATTATTGCACAAAAACATAAAAATGAGTACTGTATTGTAGGACTAATGTAAAGAATAAAAATATGTTTCATTTACCTTTCGGGTCGGCTGGCTATGCGATGACAACTGTGACGTTTAAAGTTTAACATTTTTTTTTACATTTCTCTTTTTTTTATTTTATTTTTTGCATTTCATTTTTCTTTTGTTTTAACTGCTATAGACGTCACCTTTCGCCTTCTTCGGTTCAGGTTCACTCTCGGCCTTAGTTTTTGCCTGACGTTTCGTAAAGAACTGATCTAAGGATGACTGCTTTTGTCGGCTTTTAACAATTTGTCTAAAATGTGCAAGGCAAACATCATCAAAGTGAGCGATAGCCCAACCAGTGAATACTTTTTCTGAGTGTTTCTTTTCAACGAATTCCATAACTCTATGGTATTGTCATAAAATTTCTTTGATTTCGGATGTCGGAATGACTGCCTCCTCCTCCTCGTCCTCATCATTACTGAACTCCTCCTGCACTGCCATGTGTTGCATCGCCTCCAACTCCTTCAGCTCCTCCGCAGGGGGGGGGGGGTGGAGACTTCGCTGCGGCCATTCTGCGGCTGGAGGCCCCCCCCAGGGACGCAAATGGCAGGGGCAACAGCGGGACTGGCCGGCCCGAAGGACGCCGATGTCCTCGGTGGTGGTCCCCGATCCGGCGACGGCGAGGGTTAGAAGATCATACTCCTCGGCGGAACTACGGGCTCTCGGGAGGGTCCCCCACTCCCTGGAGTGGCCCTCCGGTCTATCGATGGCCTACCTCAAGGACGGTTCCTGGGATCCGGAGAGGTGGCATGGCCATCAAAAAATGATTTTTAGAGGGGGTTTTAAACTTTTTAAATTTTTATTCGGGGTTTTATCAAGATTGGGAAGGGTGACGAAGAGAGGGTTGGGGGATGGTAACTTATTGGGGTTAGGGAGGATACCCGGTCCGGGTTTGGGGGATAACCCGGGGGGGTTTGGAGTCAGCCAGGCTGGAGTGCACGTCTGGGAGGGCCCAGAGGGTCGTGAGTCGTGGGGGCGAACACAATTCGGACAGCAGGGGGCGGGTCTCATTGGCACCATAAGTGGGAGGGGCAGATATGACGGAGGTAGAGGGCCATATCAGGTTAGGGGATCGCGTGCCCGCTGTCTCCAAGCGGTGGCGCGCTCCGACCCTCCCGACCCGTCTGGCAGGCCTGGTTGTGCAGAGTCTCAGGCCCTGAGTACCCGGCTGATGTTATGTAATGCCAGGTCCATCGTTAACAAGGCCCCCCTGATTTGCGATCTTATTCAGGAGGAGGGTGCAGACCTGGCGGGGGTCACCGAAACCTGGTTGGGCCCAGAGGGTGGCGTCCCTCTGGTAGAGATGTTTCCAAGCATTCCATCGACCGAGGTCTCAGGGAAGGGGTGGTGGGGTGGCGGCGATTATTAGAGAAGTCCTTTGTCCTAGGGAGGCCACTGTTCCTCAGACGGCTGGTTGTGAGTCTCTCTTTGTGAAGTGGGGTCGGGGGGTTCAGATGGGCCTGTTGATAACGTACCTGGCTCCCTGCCACGTGTCATCGGCCCTGCCCGGGCTCCTCAAGGTGATAGCCGGGCTGGCGGTTGAAACCCCCAGGCTTTTAATCATGGCTGATTTCAACCTGCCTTCGCTCGGGGAAACCTCTGGGGTGGCCCGGGAGTTCCTGGCTTCCATGACGGCCATGGATCTGACCCAATTAGTTTCTGGCCCCACTCACACGGGGGGACACACACTGGACCTGATTTTCACCTCTGGTCAGTGGTTGAATGATCGTGCTGGGGACTTAGTTATAAAACCCTTGTCATGGTCCGATCATTCTCTTCTTAGACTGGACTTCGGTGCCGCCACCCCCCATCGCAGGGAGGCGGAGCCGAGGAGATGGTTCTGCCCCAGGCGCCTGATGGATCCTGAACGGTTTCAGATGGAGCTTGGGCCATTTCCTGAAACTCTGGCTCATAACTCGGCCACAGACTTGGTGGCCACCTGGGATAGGTTGGCCGCTGAGGCTCTGGACCGAGTTGTGCCTTTGCGACCTCTGACTCGGCATAGATCCCACCTGGCTCCGTGGTTTACGGGGGAGCTGAGGGGGATGAAATGCCGGAAAAGACGTCTGGAGGGCATCTGGAGGGCCAGTCGTGCTGAGTCTGACCGGACACAGGTGAGGTCCTATATTAGGACCTACCTAGTGGCGATAGAGGTGGCGAAGCGTTCACACCTCTCCGCCCTTATTGCATCGGCAGAAAATCAGCCTGCTGCCCTGTTTAGAGTGACCCGCTCCCTGCTTGATCCGAGAGCGCGGGAGGACCTCTTGCAGGGTAGGGCAGAAGAGTTTTCCCGATTTCTGCATGATAAAATCGCTCAGATTCGGGATGGGATGGACTCCAGTTGGGTGGTCCGGGGGAGGTGTCTGGAGCAGGTCTTGAGATGGTTATCTGGGAGGAGTTCGATCCTGTGACCGCCGAGGGTGTGGACAGATTACTGGGGAGGCTGAATGCCACCACATGTTTATTGGACCCGTGCCCTTCCTGGTTGGTTTCTACCTCTAGAGAGGTGACACGAGGCTGGCTCCAGGGGATTGTCAACGCTTCGTTGACGGAGGGGGCGCTTCCGACCGCCCTGAAAACGGCGGTGGTGCGGCCCCTCCTCAAGAAGCCTTCCCTGGACCCGGCTCTTTTGAATAACTATCGTCCTGTCTCCAACCTTCCCTTCGTGGCGAAGGTTGTTGAGAGTGTGGTGGCGCGTCAGCTCCCTCAGTATCTGGAGGAAGCATTCTATTTAGATCCGTTCCAATCGGGCTTCAGGCCCGGGCACAGTACCGAAACAGCATTGGTCGCGTTGGTAGATGATCTCTGGAGGGCCCGTGACAGAGGTTATTCCTCTGTCCTGGTCCTCTTAGATATGTCAGCGGCTTTTGATACTATCGACCATAGTATCCTATTGCGGCGGTTGGAGGGATTGGGAATTTGGGGCACCGTTTTGCGGTGGTTCTCGTCCTTCCTCTCGGACCGCTCGCAATTTGTGTTGATGGGGGGGGAGAGGTCCACCCCTAGGCCCCTCATGTGTGGGGTGCCTCAGGGGTCGGTCCTCTCCCCTCTTCTGTTCAACATCTATGTGAAGCCGCTGGGAGAGATCATACGTGGTTTTGGGGTGAAATGCCATCTTTATGTTGATGACACTCAGCTTTACATCTCCACCCCAAGCCACCCCAACGATGCTGTGGAGGCTATGGCCCGTTGCCTGGAGGCTGTGCGGAACTGGATGGGCGAGAACAGGCTTCGACTCAACCCTTCCAAGACCGAGTGGCTGTGGTTTCCGGCGGCCCGATATAGTCAGCTGACTCCGTCGCTGGCTATTGGGGATGAGATCTTGACCCCCACAGAAGGGGCTTGCAATCTTGGTGTCCTCCTGGATGTATGGCTGTCTTTGGAAGATCATATTACGGCCGTCTCCAGGGGGGCTTTTTATCAGGTTCGCCTGATACGCCAGATGCGGCTCTTTCTTGATCGGGACGCCTTACGCACAGTCACTCATGCCCTGGTCACCTCCTGTCTGGACTACTGTAATGCCCTCTACATGGGGCTCCCTGCGGGGAGCACCCGGAGGCTTCAACTGGTACAAAATGCAGCCGCGCGAGTAGTTATGGGGGCGTCGAGATACTCCCACGTGACGCCCCTCCTGCGCGAGCTGCATTGGTTGCCGGTGGCCTTCCGGGTTCGCTTTAAAGTACTGGTTTTGGTCTTTAAAGCGCTCCATGGCATCGGACCAGGATACTTACAAGACCGCATTCTGCCAGTAGTCTCCCACCGACCGGTGCGCTCCCACAGAGAGGGTCTCCTCCTGGTCCCGACGCCTTCTATGTGTCGCCTGGTGACCCCGAGGAACAGGGCCTTCTCTGTGGGGGCACCCGCCCTCTGGAACGGGATGCCCCCTGGACTACGAACGACCAGTGACCTGAGGGCCTTCAGACGTGACCTGAAGACTTGGGTCTTCGAGCAGGCCGGCCTGAGCTGACTCAAATGGGATTTTAAATGGGGTTTTAGATTAGTTGGGATGGGTGTACAAAGTTTTAATTTATTTTAATTGGGGTTTTTTAGATTTTTATAGGGACAGCCTAGGGTTTAATTCTTTTTTAACTATTTATATTTGTCTACATGTATTTTAGTTGGCTGTTCACCTGCCCTGAGTCCTTCGGGAGAAGGGCGGTATATAAAACCTAAAATAAATAAAAATAAATAAATAAATGAATGAGAACTGCACCAGGATATCATCTTCGAGGCCAGGTGGGTGGGCAGGGACATTGTCAAGAATGAGGAGGCACTTGAGGGGGAGATTGTTCTCCTCGAGGTATTTCTTCACAGCAGGACCAAAAACCACAATGACCCACTCAACAAAAAATTGTTGTGTGACCCAGGCCTTGGCATTGGCCCTCCATAGCACCTGAAGATTTTCTCTGATTATTTTATGAGCCTTGAATGCTCTTGGATTCTCGGAGTGGTAGATCAGCAGGGGCTTAATTTTACAATCCCCACAAAGGGAAAGCCTAAGGTGGTCCTTCATGGGCTTGTGGCCTGGCAATTTCTTTTCCTCAACGGTGATGAACGTACGATGAGGCATCTTTTTCCAAAAGAGGCCCATCTCGTCACAATTAAAAACTTGCTGTGGGATGTAACCTTCCTCAGCCACCAATTCCTCGAATTTTTGTACAAATTCGTCAGCCAATTTCTAGTCGGCGCTAGCTGCCTCGCCATGCTGAACAACAGAGTGAATTCCAGTCCTCCTCTTAAATTTCTCGAACCACCTACGCGATGCCTTAAACTCCGGATGTGGTTGTGATTCCGAAGTTCCTTTGCCTGCATCCTTCTTCACGAGGTCATTAAAGATGGCCATTGCCTTTTCGCAAATTATCGTTTCGGTCACTGTGTCTCCAGCTATCTCTTTCTCCTTTATCCATAGGAGTAACAACCTCTCCATTTCATCGTTCACTGGCGACCTCCTCTTTGAAATAACAGAGAGGCCTTTAGAAGGAGTCGTAGCTTTTAGGGCTTCCTTATGCTTCAGAATCGTACCGATCATGGATGGGTTACGGCCATATTCTTTCACGAGATCAATCAAATGCATCCCTTTTTCATACTTTTCTATTATCTCTTGCTTGGTTTCTATGGGCAAGAGAACTCTCTTCTTCTCATCAATTTTCTCCATTACTTTTTTGGGGGCCATAGTGAATAAAAGTTACTACACACACTTAAAGAAGCAAAAAACTATCACAAAAACTGACGAAAAACACTTCGTGCTTTGCTGGATTTCGCTAATGTGAGACTGAGAATGCGGCGCGGTGCGTTACTCTCATCCCATACACAAAGATCCCTCCTAGCCAATAGGATGTCAGGAAGATGCTGGGAGATAACCAATGGCAGAGCAGCTTGGATGTGCCATTTTCAAACCAAGATCAAACTGCACAAGTTGAAATTTTTGGCCTTTCGTATCTTGAAACATATTTTGTAATTAGAGACGATATTTTCTCGACAACGCCCTTTGTAACCTGAAACTTTTGTAACTAGAGCCTTTCGTAAGTAGAGGTACCACTGTATTATGTTAGGATAGTAAGTTAACATTAACATTAAGTTTCTGGTATATTCACTTCAAGATATTTAGATTTTTATGCTGAATAAAAATTTTGTCTTTCTAAAAATTATCAATATTAATGACATATTAAATAGACAAAACTAAGGGAAAGGTCTTTGAGATATATTTTATGAACAAGACACAATTATGAGTTTCTGGTTTGCATGCTATTTTAAAAATAGTATATCATTTTGATAATTATATTTTCACACTAGATGACAAAATTCAACTTTTAACAGATACTTCCTAGCTAGAGGATAAAGGATTTTTCTGTCTATTAACTAGCCTCAGTACATAACCTAACAACAGAATGATGGCAGAACTTAGAGAAAAATATCAATCAGAAAAGCCTAATAATTTTGCTTCATTAAAAAAAAACAATTTCTGTTTCTGAAAACAAAATGACAGTATCCAATATATTTTTCTAAATATAAGCTATGTACAAATCACTGCAGGATATAAAATTGTAGTAAAGGGCTATTTGGATTTTTCATTTTTTAAATCACAATGAATTGCCAATAAATCATATTCATTAAATATAACATTCAGAGTTATGTGCAATTTACAGAATTTTCCATAACATTTTTCTATCTGTAGGAATCATTTTCTAAATACAAATATACATTTCTCTGCAAGGTGTCTTTGATTCTTTTGGTTGGTATTCAGTGTCTCATTTACTTCAATTCATTGCAAAACATTGCATACAGTGTCTATTTTAGCTTCATCCTTTTGTTTAAAAAAGCAATTTTGTATATTATGTGCTCTTATTGTACACTTGAGGACAATTTTTTGTTGTGTGAAGCCATTTCTTTTCTATTATTCATATTATTTATAAGTTGACATTTTCTCAGTTCAGCAGCAAGAAGAATCTCATGGCCTTTCATCCACCTTCCCCTTTTACTCAATGCACATTAGTGGACAAGCAAATTTGCTTAATTGTGTTTTTAATCTAAGCAGTGTGAAACTGTGCCAGGTTGTTGGACATGGAAGACTGCTTAATACCAATTTTGTACCCAATTGGGGTCTCTAAAGACCTGGTTGCCAGGAAACACAGAACCAAAGGTACCTCAGTAAACACTAGCAGGATAAGATCATATTTTGGAGTACTTTCCAGATCCTTAACTACTCAGAGGAGTCAGTGATTATCTGCTTATCTATTTCCAGCTACACAGCAGTTGCTGAATATCCTTCTCAACACACCTGATTCTTTTTTTCAGCGACATCAAGCAATTTCTACTGCTCTATTGAGCATGTTTAGAACTAATTCTGTCCTGCTTATTGTCATGCTTTAATTGATACAGTTTATCCAATTAATATGCACTGTATTAAAATTCTTCCAAGTAAACTATTGCTCTTACTTTGAACTTTAGTTTTTTTAAAAAGAGACAAATGAATGAACTTAAATAAATTCTTCCCCATAACCAAATGCTATTTCTTGCAGACATTTGAATACTGTATATTTAACCATCCACATTTTTTTCTGACAGCTTGAGTACATTTCCAGATGGTGTGTAATCATCATTCCTTTTTAAAATCTGTTTTTATAATGGTGATAATTAAGAATTATTTTCTAGGACTGAATAGAAGATACATGCAAAATTGCTAATTGGTCAAGAAAGTAGCTGGCAATAAAGGTGTTAGCCTCAAATCTATTTTGGTAATTCAAGAAAATAACATTATGGTAGATGTAGCTGAACCAGAATACCATTAATTAGCTACTTGAAGGGCCAAAACTTGCTGCTTTAGATACAGTGTTGTGACGAGAAACACAATTAGTTTGCCTGTTAAATCAGGCAACTTTTAAAATTCACAATTTATAAACATTATTTTGTGGTAATTTGATCAGTCAAGAAAACTGCATTGTATAAAATACTTTTCCTGCTCAACAAAGTTATATAATCTTTGCTTTAGGAGAGAAAGACAGTAATATATGTTCTCAAATTAACATGAACAATGATTGAGGTTCTAGTGTTTCTGCCAGATTTCCAAACTGCTGATGCCAAATTCTGATTTATTCTGAAAGACTCAGAGCTATAAATGACAGAACTGTCAACACACATTATATTTAATTGTGTAACATCATTCCCATCTATTTAACCAATTAATGTGGTTCACTTGGTATGCAAATTACTGAAATTCTGAAAAATCCAAAGCATAGTCATTATCATCTTCATTAAAGTTTGAGTTACAGAGACTTGTTTTACTGCATTCAGTGGGAACTAAAAAACAACCAGTTAGATGTCTTGTTTAGCTTTGCAAGGATGAGAAATATTAAGAGGTCACTGTTGTAAAATTCAAGATACTGTAATGGGCTTTAATATGGAAATCCAAGTTCAAATGTCTGCTTTGCTCAGCTGAAATATCTCAATGTAATGTTGGAAAGGTGTTGCAAGATTAAAATATTTCAAGGGAAGTATTAGAATACAAATTCAATAATGGAAGAATAAAGACTTTCATATATAGAACTAATTTGTCCGAAATAAAGCAATTAGATATGACAGACATTCTAATAGTGTGGTATGCTCTCAGAACAACACGAGGTAGTGAGGGAGGGGGAAAGGGCAGAGGAGGGAATTTGCCCCACTTGCCCTATTTGCACATGAGTCTCGCCTGATCACCAGGCTGTTTCTTTTTGCTTCTTTCTTTTTCTGCTTTTGGCTGCACACAAGGAAAGCAGAAAAAGTCTTTCTTTCTCTTTCCCAAACTCTGCCAGAAATGAGTCTTTGGGACCTCTTCTCCAAGAGTTTGCACCATTCTAGCGGAGCTTGGGGGAGAGAAAAAAACACTTTTGCTGCTTCTGCTGCTTTCCTTGCATGAAGCCAAAAGTCTCTCTCTCTGACCCCCCTGAGAATGGAGCTGAAGATATCAAATAAAGAATGATCGATCGATAGGAAAATGGGATGGGGAATTTTCCTGCAGACTTTTTTTCGGATTTTCCCAGGCTCTCTGCTGCTTTCTGCAGAGACCCTGGGAAAACGTCAGCAAGACACCATCAGCCAAAATTCATATTAGTGGTCTACAGGATTTAAAATTATGAGTTTGGTGGTCCCTGAGGTCCAAAAGGTTGGCGACCCCTGCCCCACAATATGTTTTTTTATTAATATAGTTTAACTTTTTAAAAAGCTTTTACACACTGTTTAAGCAACATAAAATATGATAAAACTAAATATAAATTCAGGTTTTTTACTCCTTTTATAATATTTCACAATAGTGATAACAATTTGTCAGTAATCTGATTCATTAATACAGTATTGTTGACCAGTGATTCCTACAGTACATGTGCATTCTTATCCAATACAAAATTGGGTTCCTTGATCATAGGGTTATATTTTATTTATACAGGATTAAACAGTCATCTCTAGTGGATGTCCAGGTGTTTATAGTGATCTTTTTCATCCAAATTCTTAGAATTATTTCTATAGGGTAATATCCTGACTATATATTTGGACAGGGTTGACCAGTGATTCCTTTTCTTTCATACAACTTCAGAACTTCCATGTAAAGAAAGTGGAAAGGTCAGTAGACCTTTCCGATGTTTGATAACCATAGCCTGTTCAGTATTGCTGATTGGAAGAACTCAATATAGTGGCAAATCATAATAGTTATAGTGAGTCACCTGGAAATTTTCTCTCTTGATTTTCTCTCTTCTCTCAGTCTATCACCATTGACCAATAACTGTGTCTTTCATTGCACCATTGATCTCTGCTCAGATCATATGATGTTCCTATTGACTCCTTTTGTTTCTAGGCAGTTGATTATACTCTTATGTCAAGAGTATAATTCAAATGGAATCAAATAGCTTTTTGTAATGAATCAAAGCTACATTTATGTTGGTCTCTCTTTTCTGAAATCATCTTCTCAATTAGAAGCTGATCTTTTTCTTTCTACAGTTTAGGCATTTTCCTTTCTGCTCAGATAAAAAAAGTTTTTTTTAACCAGATGTTGTATAAGCTACCAATCAGCTAGCAATTTAAAGGTTGATGATTAACAACTAATTGCCCTGTAGTTGTCTGGTACTGCCCCTTTTCTTGGATTTTTCATAATCAGGTAGGTTCGACTAGTAAACCTGCTTGCTGTATATATTGATCTTTTTAGATATAGGTGTTATTTGCTGTGTTATAATTTCTGTGCTTTCTTAATTTTCCTTATTTAGAAGTGATATTTATTAACAAGGTTTTCTTTGGTCTTTAGCTTCTTTTTTTTAATCTGTTTTAGCTCGTTTGCATCTAATGTTAGCAAACTGATCTTATTTTCCAACTGATCTTTCATTTTGCCTTTTTTTCTTGTTTATTGATTTCTGCATCCAAGATCTTGAATTATAAATGTCACTATGCTGTACATCAATTGGTTTGTCCCTTGCAGTAAACTGGTGCTTGTACTTGATATTACACAAGTGGCATTTTAATAATTGTGCTGTTTCTTTGGAACAAGCTTCAAATGCAATCAAATGTATTCTATAATTTTTTGTGCTATTCTAGATGCTCGGTTATTTTTTTTATTTCATTTTTCCTTGTTTCTAATTACATGATTTTGTTCTTTTTGGGAAGAAGATACAATAGAGCAGAGCTGTCAAACTCTTGGCCCGTGGGGTAGATGCATCATGTGCTGTTCACATCCACACCCAGTTTAGCAAAGGGGAAACTGCTTGGAAATGAAAGTGGTTCAGTATAGGTACATTCTCAACTTACAACTATTTGTTTAGTGATCACTATTATATACACAGAAATGAGAAATGAGCTGCAGAACAAGTTAAAGAAAAAAAATGATTGCTTGGGGAAAAAATTGGATATGGGATAGATCTAGAAAAATGGCAGAAACTATGGATTAGAAACTATAAACTAACAATGTTGCTGTCAACTCATAAAACATGTTGTATACACATTTTATAGTTGACAACAGAAAGCAGGGGGGAGTTTCGAAGAGCAGGCAGCAGCGTGGAATCGAAAGTACATTCCATTCATATTTTCTACAAAGGCTGATTAGATGACTGAAGCTTCTGCCATGCAAAAACCTAATTGGAGAGCATGATTGATGACTCTTGGCTATGGATGTTTTTTGTTGGATGATACACCCAGAGGAGGGTGGGGGTGGAAGCAGGATCAAGGGTGACAGTGAATTACATATCTCAGAGTTGGCTATGCCTAGCTTAACGCCGGACATAGAATGTTAACTTCAAATATTTTTTTTTTAGTTTTAGAAGTGTGGCTCGAGGCTCATGACTTAACTGGAATAACTGCTGAAATCCTGACAGTCAACAGCTTATAAAGAGAATATGTATAAGATGTTTTACAGGTGGAATTTACCCCCAGCAAGAATAGCAAGGATGTTCAAGGATAAATTGGTGAAGTGTTGGAAATTCCATCAGACACCTGGATCATATTACCATATGTGGTGGGTGTTTGCGGAAGCTAAAAGATACCCTGGCTAAAATAAACACTTGCCTGGGAAAAATGACAAAAGAGCATACAGATTTAAAACCAGAGACATTTTTTATTGGGAATTTTACTTGAAAGTTACAACAGAAAATTGACATGCTTGATTATTAATGTTTTAACTGCATCTAGAATTGTATTTGCTCAAAATTGGAAAAACCGAAAAAATTCCGATAGAAGAGAAGGTGATTAAGAAAATAATGGAATGTGTAGAAATGAGTAGATTAACATTAGCAATTAGAGAGCAAGAAGAAAAAAAGTACTATAAGATATAGGATTTATTTTAACAATTCCTACCAAAAGTAGGAAATTGAAGTATAATACAATAGCAATAATATGTTATAATTAATTATTATGGAATGAATTATAATATGAATTAAAATTAGTAAGAACTGAGATTTGCTCTAAAGGATAATGCAGATTTGAAATTAAAGTCTAATGATGATGTAATAATACTATAATGTTACATGGAAAGTTGATTATTGTAATATGAATGTAAACTTAAATCTAAGAGGAAAGGACTATAGATATTGTGCACAAAAAATATGTACCAACCGACACACTGTATAATTGAAAGAAGGTTTTATTTGTTGCTTTATGTTTATGTTTGACTATGTTTGTTATTAAAAATAAAAAACTTTTTACATATAAAAAAAGAAATCATAGCTGTTTTGGAGCGGCAATGAAGAGGCACACACGTATAGTGATTCAGTCTTTTTGTTTATTTGCAGGACACCGACTGACTCGGCGGCGCGGCAGCCCTTCTTTTAAAGGGCTCCCGCGCCTAAGCCAGCCAATGACGGGGCGAGGATCTCCCGCCGGAATGTAGACCAATGAACAGTAAGTATTTCAAATATTAACCAATCTAGAACACCCCTCCCTCCTTGGTCCAGTCTGACCAATCAGGAGCCGCGCCTATGTTACGTAATCACGTAGATAGGCGGGGCTCCTGTGAGTCCGACTGGACCTGCGCGGCTCAGTTGCGTCGTTACCATCGGCTGGTGCGGAAGGACCTGTTGCTCCTCTCGCCTCCGGCCCTGGAAACTTCGAGCAGGTCGAGCCGGCTGCGTCACTACCAACGGGCCTAGCTGGGCTAGTTGACGTGGCCATGCCGCTCCCTGCTCGGCCTGGATTATCGACGATCCTGTCAGATGTTTCAGCGGGACGTTCTTCAGGATCAGGTGCGTAGCAGCGCGACCCGACCGGAGCTAGAGTTGAGGGTGTGTGTGTGTGAGTTAGGGCGTCATTGTTTGTTAGTGGGCTTTCCTTATCCTGACTGCTTGGTGGTTGCTCCCCTTCCCCCCCAGGAAAATCGCCAGGTCTGGGAAGGGTGCGAGTTCGAAGTTGGTCTATGTGTCGCTTCCAGCTTTTGCCATCAGCAGTGGTAAGCCGGTAAGAATGGGGTCCGGTTAGATGTGTGATGGTGGCTGGCACCCATAAGGGGTGCCCTACCAGGTTTTTAGCGTAAACTAAATCCCCAATTCGGAATGTTCGGACTCTGGTTGAAGAATCCAGGGGTTTGTCTGTAGAGTAGGTAGGGTGTAGTCTATCGAGAGGGGAACGTAGTTTTCTCCCCATAAGTAATTCAGCAGGAGTTTTGTTAGTAGTGCTACTAGGTGTAGTGTGTTGGAGGAATAATAATTTGTCGATGCGTGCTTGTATAGGGCCCTGGTCTAACTTAAGAAGGGTCTCCTTGGTAAACCGGACCATGCGTTCGGCCCGTCCATTCGCTGCCGGATGTGCCGGCGCGGTTAAGGCATGGCGTATGCCCAAACTTGCTAAATAACCCTCAAATTCTGTAGCCGTGAATTGAGGGCCGTTGTCAGATACCAGGACGTCTGGTAAGCCGTGGGTGGCAAACCAGTGACTGAGCTGTCGTATGACAGCCTCACAAGAGGTTGATTTCATTAGGCTCACTTCTAACCAGTTGGAATAAGCGTCTACCAGAATCAAGAAGGTATGCCCCTTTGTCGGACCCGCAAAATCTATGTGGATTCTAGACCAAGGGCCCCTAGGTAGATCCCACTCAGTGGCTGGCGCCTTTGGGGGTGAGGGCCGGGAAGTCTGGCAGGGCTGGCAACCCGCGACCCAGTCGGTAACATCCTTGTCTAACCCAGGCCACCATACATAACTTCTGGCTAAACTTTTCATCTTTACCACCCGGGGTGTCCCTCATGCAATAGTTTCAATATGGGATTTCGCAGTTTTAGTGGAATGACCACTCGATCCCCCCATAGTACACAGCCTTTTAGTACGGAAAGTTCCATTTGTCTCTGTTTAAACGGTCTGTACTGTTCTTGTAAATCAGAGTCTGGCCAACCCTTTATGATCCACCTACTCACGGTATGCAGTAGGTGGTCGTTAGAGGTTTCGTGCGCGATGTCTGCTGCTGTCATCGGGAGGTCGGGCAGGGTCTCAATCAAAAAGGTTGAGGTGCTGGGGTTTGGTTCAGGATCAGAGTCTGGTAATGGGCAACGACTTAAAGCATCGGCGTGCGTGATGGTCGGACCCGGGCAGTAAGACAGGGTGTAATTGTAAGCGGCCAGGAATTCTGACCATCTTGTCATTCTGGGTGATAAAATATGAGGAGTGGGTTTGTCTCCCGCCAGAATACCTAGTAGGGGTTTGTGGTCGGTGATGATAGAAAATGATCGGCCATACAGGTATTCATGGAAACGTTTAATACCAGAAATTATGGCTAGTGCCTCCTTGTCCAGTTGACTGTAATTTCTTTGGCTTTGGGACAAAGTTTTTGAATAGAAGGCAATCGGAGCCTCTCTGCCGTTAGGTAGAAGGTGGCTCAGGACAGCTCCGATCCCAAAAGGCGAGGCATCACAAGTTAGTAACAATGGCAAAGTCTCGTTATATTGAATTAACACTTGTGCTGAAGTGATCATGTCTTTAATTTTGTTAAATGCTGTTTCTTCCCGATGTCCCCACTTCCACAACGTGTCTTTGTCCAAAAGTCTATGCAAGGGTTCCGCCACCGTGGCTTTCTGGGGCAAAAAGACATGGTAAAAATTTATCAACCCTAGGAAAGCTTGTAGGTCAGCCTTGTTAGTTGGGGTGGGGGCATTTTTGATAGCACGGGTTTTTTCTGCTGTTGGGTGGATGCCATTGCCATCGATTAGGTATCCCAAAAACTCTATTTTGTCCGTGATAAGGGTGCATTTGTCTTTTTTGACTTTTAACCCAGCCTCAGTAAATTTGGTAAGCACTTTTCTTAGGCGGTCTCGCAGTTGCAATTTGTGTTTAGCTGCAATTAGGACGTCATCGAAATACGGAATGACTCCTGGGATTCCTTGAAGGAGGCGTTCCATAAGAGATTGAAAAATGCCTGGTGCCACGCTAACGCCAAATTGGAGGCGATTACACTTAAAGGCACCCCGGTGTGTTACAATAGTTTGGGCTTCAGCTGTTTTTTTGTCAACGGGCAGTTGCTGGTAAGCCTGAGCCAAATCGAGTTTAGCGAAAATCTTTCCGCCTTTGATAGAATGTAGCAAGTGTTGTACGACAGGCACGGGGTATGCGCTCTGTTGTAGTGCATGGTTGAGGGTCGCCTTATAGTCCCCACAAATACGAACCGACCCGTCTGCTTTTATAGGGGTCACTATAGGGGTCTCCCATTTAGCGTGGTCAACTGGTTCGAGGACCCCTTGCTTGACTAGTTTATCCAGTTGTTCTTCTATTTTTGGCTTTAAGGCAAAAGGTACCCGTCTAGCCTTTAGTCTAATTGGGGCTACCTTAGGGTCTATGTTAAAAGAAATCGGGTTACCCCGGTACTTGCCTAATTCTTCGCTGAACAGGTCCTGGAATTCTTGAATGAGATCTGCCTCCCAGTCAGCGTCTGTGATATGGTTGATACCGGTCATCCCTATTCCCAGCGGTTCGAACCATTCCAGTCCTAAAAGGCTTGGTCTGTTCCGGTCCACGATTGTTAGGGGAAGAATCTCAGTATGGTTGTTGAAGGTTACCTGGAAATGTCCAATCCCTACTACCGGAATTTTGTTTCCCTGGTAGTCTTTAAGCGTTAATTTCTGTTTGTCTAGTTCGCTTCGCCGTATGTCTGGGATCAATTTCTTAATAGTGTCCCACGAAACCATGGAAAGGAATGATCCCGAATCCACTTCCATTTCACAATTTTTTTCTTCAATTCTTACTTGCACGTGGACTTTTTTAACGTTTTTTGTATTAGAGTGACCAATTATTACTGTTTGGTGTGTTTCTTCTTTCTTGTAAGATGACTCTTTAAACTTTCTATTCCTTCCTTCCTGGCTCCAACGGTTGTTTGTTTTCTTTTCTCTCTCTCTTGGAGAAGGGCTTTCTCTTCGCCTGGGGCTGTAGCTTGATCGGGCTCTGCATACCCTTGCGATGTGCCCTTTCTTTTCACACTTTCGGCATATTGCGTCTATGAAACGGCACTCTGATCTGGGGTGGTTTCCACCACAACGGTTGCATTCAAAATCAAACCGCCTGGTTGCCCGCTCTTTTTTCCCTCTCGCGGCTTTTAGGTGGCAAACCTCGTCTTCTTCACTACTGGTCTCAGTTTCAAGATCCTCGTAGTGTGTTGAGGTTTTTCCTTGTTCATCATCAGCTTTGGTGGCTTCTTTGGATTTGTGGTGTGCAGCTTGATTAATCTGTTTCATTCTTGCCGCCGATTTGTGAGCAGCTTCGGCTGCGGTGGCTTCTTCGATGGCCTCTGTGGCTGTTATCTTGGGTCGGTTTAGTAACTTACTCTGCAATATTGGATCTTTTAAGCCTAAAACGATCCGGTCTCTCAGCGCCTCGTTGAAATCCGAGAATTCGCACTCTCCACCTATTTCTCTTAAATCTGCCACGAAATCGGCGATAGGTTCACCTTCTTTTTGGTTCCGGAGGTAAAACTCATGGCGCTTTATCAGGCAGGAGACTGTGGGAGCGTAGTGTTTCCTCAGGATCTTCTCTAGCTCGGGCCAAGTTAGCGTTTTGACATCGATTGGAGACGCTAGCGCCTTTGCCATCCGAAAAACGGCTTGGCCGCAATGGGTCAAGAACACCGCTCTCTTCCGATGATCCGACACTCCGCTCAGATCGCTACTCTCCAAAAACATGAGGAATCGGTCCACATACGTCTGCCATTCCTCCTTTGCCGGATTGAATTTCTCAGGCGGTGCGTTGCTTCCGGACATGATGCCGCTCGCTCTCCGCTGCTATTCACTCTCTAAACGTGTTGCCTCGATCCCACCTTCGTCGCCAGTGTTTTGGAGCGGCAATGAAGAGGCACACACGTATAGTGATTCAGTCTTTTTGTTTATTTGCAGGACACCGACTGACTCGGCGGCGCGGCAGCCCTTCTTTTAAAGGGCTCCCGCGCCTAAGCCAGCCAATGACGGGGCGAGGATCTCCCGCCGGAATGTAGACCAATGAACAGTAAGTATTTCAAATATTAACCAATCCAGAACAATAGCTGCCAGGTTTTAGCTTGCATTGGCCTTCATAAACATTGAGTTCTTCCTAAAAATATAGGATGTCATAATGTGAATATGAACATTTGCCTTGAAAGTTATTTATTATCTTTTAATAATAATATCAAAGTCCTATTCTTCTCATGGTAAAAAGTTCACTGCAGGTAAATAAACTTAGCCCATCGAATGGCTTGCTTGATTCCTTGCTGTCACCACGGTGATCGGAGATTGTTTTTATTGTTGGTACATTGTATTTTTTATTTTTTGTAAGCCACCTAAAGTCACTGGAAGTGAATGGGCAGTCATTTACATTTATGAATAAATAAATAAACAAATAAATACATAAAAATAAGGATATTAATAATTTATATGCTATAACTGCTAATCAAGCTTTTAAATAATCTGAGTTGTTGCAAAACTATATATAAAATTATATGCATATAGTTTTAGTTCCATATAAAACTATATGCAATTAAAACATTTTTAACTTTTAATTTCACAATTTGGTTTTGAAATTTAAACAGCATTTACTATTCTGAACACATTCCAAATTTATAGTCAGTTTTTGCAGACATTTAATGAGTTTTTGAAGCAAACAATAGTAACTTTGAAACTTTGAAATAAAGCATTCAGACTTTCGGTATTAACAGATTAATGATTAAACATTTTAAAAGATACTGAGTACTTAATATAATTTTGAACTATAAATACTTATGATCTTACAATATATTCATTTAGCACAGTATATTTTCTA
The DNA here is from genome assembly GCA_023653725.1 of Bungarus multicinctus. NCBI lineage: Eukaryota > Metazoa > Chordata > Lepidosauria > Squamata > Elapidae > Bungarus > Bungarus multicinctus. The sequence continues at coordinate 43,986,609 of CM042850.1, forward strand.
TATATAATTAGACATCTCATTGAATATTTTAAAAGTGTTGGTTGCTGACTATATAACATTGGAAGTAAAAAACAATAAAGCTGTAGATACACATATATTATATGAACACACATGTAATATATGATCAGGCTTTACATGCTATTGTTCCATATAAATATATGTTCCGAGAAGTTCTCCTAAATTCATTTCTTTCCTCTTCCCTCTTCCTTCATTCTAAACAATGGATGTGTCTTTTTTTCTTGTCTAATATTTACAATTTTAGTGATGAACAGTGACCCTTCTTCCTCCTCCTCTCTCTTTCTCACAATGGTCTTTTTTACTTGTCTAATATTTACAATTTTAGTAAATATTCTCTTCCTCCTCTCTCTCTCTCCCTCCCTCTTTTCTCTGTCTTTCCCTTTCTCTTTCTCTTTCTCTCTCTCTCTCTCTTTTAATAAGATAAAATTCTTTATACCTAGATTCTAGGATGAAGCTTGGTTTGACATCAGGTATAAAGGGCAGTCAGTGAAAATGGATTCATATAAAAGATCCATCAATGGAAATAACCATGCCATTGGAGATCCATGAAAATTTAGAAATCTGTGCTTGCTTTCCCCAGCAATGACAAAGGAGTAAGGAAGTAGGCAAATCTGGGGTGTGTGAAAAGAATATGAAGTCATCACTGTCATGAAGTAAACAAAGGGGCTGAGATCTGAAAAGAAATTTCATAATTCAACTTCATTTCTGGCCTATTTTATAATGAGAATGAAGCAGCTGAAGGTTACAGAATTATAAAGCACTATATGTATATTCCAAGATAATGCTAATGAGAGAAAACAAATGTTTTAAAACTGTTTTCAAACATTTTAAAACTAGGACTGAATTAAATATTCGTACAACCAGATTTTAATGTAATATGCACAGGGCATAATATCTTGGATTATCAAACTTCAGATTGGACATACTATAAACAGACAACAAGCACGTTAATTTGTGCTCTTTAGAATACTATAGGACTATCAACTCTGCATGGCTACTTATGTATATGAACATGAATTTATGTACATTAACTTGTAGACTTCATGTAGGTACTTTTATATTTCTTGTTCTCAGTTTAGTTGATAGAATTATATTCATAGCTTTCTTTATAGAATTTTCTCTGTTCCCCTCCTTATAAAACAGACAGAACAGTTGTGAGCTATTAACCTTGAAAAGGAGCTTCACTGACTGCTTCCATGTATCTTCTCAGATCACTCTGTAGCAGCACTTAACACACTGTGCTGAACGCTTATAAATGGAACACTGATTTTGGATACATGAGCTGGTAAACGTTCACTGAATTAAAGGTCCTATAATCTGATTCTCTGACATGAGTGTAAGATGTATAGTTTGGCTTAGCTGAAAGCAGTTGTCTGTGCAAATTAGGCAAATATTGGAGAGCAGATGTTACAGCTAGTGAATAATCATTCTATTTGCATTACAATTCTAGAAATGCAAGAAGTTACATTAAATCATTTGCTCATTTAACCCAAAATTATTTCATCTAATGGCAAAATAGCTCTCCCAGGAGCCAGGGTGTTTTTATGTTTTCATTTTACTTTTATATATAATATATATAAATTTATACAAATGTATATATAAATATATACATTTGCTTACTTTAAAGGATTATAAGAAAGAGAAGAACTGTAATAAACAAAGTTACTATAATATCATCTTATAATTTTAGCTGAATTTTTTTTTAAATTAGTACTTAAATTAGGAATATAATAATAATAAGAAACATATCTCTGGATAAATTCAGAAAAACAAGAATGATACCCAAGGAAATGGGTGATGGAGGGTTTTTTTTTTTTTTTTGGCAAAGAAATGGCTCAACAAAGGTTAGCAACTGTCTAGAAGCAATGACATATAACAAATTTGTCATTTATGATGAATTTTGAGCAAAGTTGCATATCTCCCAAAGATAAGAAAATAAAATGAAATCTGAAGACAGTGAGAACTGATGGCTAAATCTGATTGGGCAGTCACATACATATGGGGTAAGATTTAAAAGAAAATAGAATGATATGGAGGAAAGGAAGACTAATAAGGTGACATGCATTAGAATCTGTGAATGACAGGAAAAGATAACTAAGAAATAAAGAAATGCATGCTGCATCAATTCACTTAGCAACATGTTATGAGGGAAAAAATATGCAATTACCTCCTCCCAGTATGTGAATCTGAATTCTAAGGCAACAAGGCAATTTTACGTAATGGTATATCAAAATCTCCAGAACAATTTGCAAAGTTTTCTTCCTCTCTGAAGAAGTGAGAGAAATCTGAAGGCTGCTGGTCATAATGGATACTTTTCTACTAAATGACAGAAACTTTGCACATATTCCTTGGCCCATATAACTAACTTAACAGAAAACTTACAATCTATCAAACCAAATGTTATCCAAATTCTCTTTTCCTTTTAAATAAATTTCAAAAACAAGTTCTATTTTTTAAAGTTTTATAACAATTTGTTATAGATTTTTTTCTATATGGCATTTAAAGATATATTTTATGCCATTTCTGTACGTTTTCTGTTATAAATTAATACAGATTCAAGAACTTTGGCCTTTAAAATATGTGTGTATTTCTCTTATTTAATTTTTCAGTTATATCATTTGTTTTTGTCTCCTCCTTTGTGTCAGTTTCTTAACACAGAAATATTAGTGCTAGACTATTATCAATGCTTGGTATTTCTAGAACTTTGCTATGCTAACCCTGTGCTTAAGAATACTAAAGGTTGACACCATATATGTATTCAATTTACATATAGAATAAACCTTTATCTCTTTGAGAGGAAAATTATGAGCAGACTTGTAAACAATTTTCAGTCTGCTGAGTTTCATGGGAAACCCATCAGCTGCTACATCTTCAAACTATGTATAAATAGTTTATCTGATCATTCAAAGTATACAGTATATAGTATTTTGGACTCTTAAAAGCTAAACTGATCAGTAAATGAAGGCACATTGAAAAAAGTATGTCATGATTAGTACATGCTGTTAATTCTCTTTAATTCTCTTTTCCACTTCTTCATCTAAGCTAATTAATCTTATTTTCAATGAATATATTAGATCTCAAATACTTTTCCCTCATTACCCAAACAATTATTATATAGCAAAATATTCAATTTATGTCTGAAACAAAATTTACCAGCACTAATGTAATTGCTAATTAAATAATCCTGAAAAGATAAAAGTCATGCTATGCATGTTATTTAAAATCAAGAATAGTTAGCTGGAGTGTTTGCTAATTTATGGACAATATTGTGTAATCTACTCATTTACAAATGGAGTATATCAGAAGAGAGCCAAATGCATTCAAGTAGGATCTAGTAACTTAAATATACACATTTATACACACATCTAAAATATGTCTTGTATTTGGTATAAAAAAGGCAAAACAAATGCATTCAGAAATACATTTGTTGACTCAGTACATGGACTGATTGTAAAACTGAGACTTTCACATATCACCAGTTTTGAAAGTAGGCATTTTATTTCTAGAATATTTTTTTGCAAAAATGCATAATTTTGAGAGTTGTATTAAAGCAATAAGTGTGTCAAAGAGAGAACAAGATTTATATGAAGCATGTGGAGACTCCCAGTTTTGAGTCCTGATTGCTAAAATTAGCAGGCAGCAGAAATGGTGGTGGTGGGGGGGGGACCCACATTACTTGTTATTCTGGACAATTTCTAAGAACCGAAGTAGACAGTATTGTGCTGGATGTCATAATAATGCAGCCTCTGAAAAACAGATTTCTGTTTCTCTGTGTTGTTTTGACAAGTAAGTCTGTATTAGTTAAATGTTTTTCGCTTTGTTTCAAAAGTTCAGACTTATCACATCTGCCATCTCTTCAGTAATTACTTTAGAGGATTTCTCCCAGAACAAACTTTAATGTTATATGATAATAGTATGGCAGTGTAGAAAGACCCAACAATGATATAAAATTTGCCTCTGAGCTGTAAAGCTGAAAAACGGTCTGTATTAGCTTATATTTTCAGTATAGTGTGTTCTAGGCATCTTTCATCTTAATGCAACCTGAGGTTTGCAAACTTTCCAGATGATTACAAAGAAACAATTAGTAATGGAATCTAAATTTGTACTCCCTAACATGAAGAAATAAAACCTTGTGGGACAAAACTTGCCAAAAGCCTGCACAGACTCAGCAACAAATCTTAATTAAAAGGGACTATGTTTTACATACTTTTAATCCTGAGTGTGTGCACATGCATGTATATGTATTGATAATGTGATGTTATAAATGGCATTATACATATATAATGTATATTATTTTGTATTTATGTGTGGGTATATGTGAGACCTCAAATTTCACTACTTTGTGATTTTTTCCCCTTAAAGCTAATGTTTGACCATTATATATTAATATGACAGAAATATAGTTGCAGCATACATGTATTGTAAATGGAATGCACTCAAACTAAAGCAGCCTGCTTGTTTTAAAAAGCCTAAGATAATCAAGACAGGAATCCTACATGCATTTTCTTGGGAATAAATATCAGTAAACTCAATGAATAAATATGCATAAGATTGAACTATTAATGTAGTTATCACTCTTGAATTCTGCATTTATAACAAAAAACTCAGGTGCTCTTTGCCCATAAAATTGTTCTCATTGTACAAGTGCTTTTGCTGCACTTGTATGCTGCTTCCATCATATACAGCATATTATATTTTCCCGGTTTAGTAAGGAAGATTTGGATACTGTGTCATATATAGATTCAGTAGATAATCAATCATTTCTCATGCAACATATTAAAACATGTGTGAATTGTTTGGTTTTGCCTTCACATGATGTTTGAACCTAGCCACTGTGATTTGTAGATTCTAATTTATGGCTTGCTGTGATATTAAGCTAACTAAGGGTTGCTCAACAGCTTTATCATAATGTGTGAAAATTCATTTTCAGTTTGTATTTGTTTGTCCCTGTTTATTTATTAAAATAGCTGTAGCTATTGAAATAGCTGTCTGTAGCAATGTAATTTCTGAAACCATGACTATTGTATCAAAAGTAGATTTGTTTACATGTACATTAAACTGAGCTGAAAAATTTTACTCATTGTTAATCTTGAATGAAGAGCACATTTAGTTAAGCATTCAGAATTGCAGACATCATCATCAAATGAATTTTCATAAATGTTGGTAGAAATCTGTTTATCCCAAGAAGTTATTTTGGGGGGAAAATACAAACATATATGCTAATAAAAAAGTAAATCAGGAGTAATGTCAAATTTTATTCTAAATACAAAACAAAACACAGTAAATTTATTATATTTTTCTTAAAAAATAATTTTCATGTTATTGTGAAATTAAAAAAAAAAATTGAATTGGTCTATAATGTTTAGAATTAGCTATTTATTTTCCTTGTACCCCTTTATTAAACTTTTGCTTTTAATTAAATCTGCTCTAAAAAAAAACCTCACAGCCTTGTAAGAAGAAAGAAAAGTATCATTATATGGTGCCATTGGTGGACTCTCCACCTGACTGGAGAGGATATTATCAAGCTTTGTGCAACAGTAGCTGTCACAGTCCTGATGTTATCTAGAATCCTTGAAGCCTTATCTTACCATTCCTAAGGAAATGTAGTTACCTGGAAAGATTCTTGTAACATTCTTCATGAATGGTTCTGATGCTTTCATATGACAGTGCCCCATTTCCCAATCCTCAGAGCCGGTTCAAAAGAATGTCATAGCTGATGTATCAAGTCATTGAGATACCAGGGAACACAAGAATGGTTGCACCACACCCATCTTAGCTAAGCTACATGCCTTCAAAAGTGTGTCTAAATCTATATCCAATTAAACTCCAATTGAAACCCAACTAAAATGGATCTGTATAATCTGCTTTCTTCAGGTTCCTTTGCAACTGCAATTGCAGTCTGAATATCATCTCAACATTTCCTAAAAATGCAAAGTTGGTGAATAGATAATAGATGTCTAAGATAATAAAGTCAAAGGACAGCCTCTTCAAGGGGTAGGGTGTGCACCACTGCTATCTTCTGAACAGACGACTCTAACCCCATCTCTCAAAGAAACTAATAACACCACATAGACCCAACTACTCTACCCACGTTGCCATATTAATGTGGGTCCCCAACTGTGGATCCTCAAAGAAATGGATAAATTAATAACAGATAATTATATTCCTTTCCTCAAGAGTCACTGATTCACCCCACCTGAGATTATAATGCCAGATTAAGTCCCCCTGCACCTTGACTGGAACTGCCGAGATTAATTTGGGCTGGATCTGAATGACTTTATCTGCAAATAGCCAGAATAATTCTTGCATCATCAGAAGATGGTTTATAGCAGCGGTGGCTAACCATTTTGAGCTCCTGTGCCAAAAATTGTGTGCACACTGGTGCATGCATGCTTACATGCCACCACCCAGAAGGCAATGTGTGCCCCTCCCACACACCCCTGCACATGCACGCGTAATTTCCCAACCCCGCTCGCGCACCCTTAACTGCACTATACCTCAAAGCTGATTTTCAGGTGGTTTGAGGCCTTTTTCGGCCTCCTAGAGGCTTGAAAAAAGGCCTCTGCAGGCTGAATAGGCCCGTTTCATCATTTCAGGTATTACAGGATAATATGTGTGAATTTCAGTATCTCTCTGACTTACCTCCTTTAAAGATACTCCTGTTAATATTTAATTTGGTTTTTTATTTGGCCAGCTATGCTGAAAAAGTATCACAAGAAATAGAAACAAACTGCTCCAGCATCAGTGAAACTAATGCTGAAATTAAACATTAATTGAACAATTAATTGAACATTAACTTATATTTTTATTGGATGAATATAATACAGTCCTTGTTGATAACTGTTGAATTTCACTAAAGTGATATTATTTCTAGATTTACTCTTCCATTGTTTTTCTTTTTCTAGTAATTCAGTAATACAATTTATAATAATATAATTCAGCAGTAATTCAGATATAGCTGACAAATCCAAGAAAATATTGAAGGTTCCATGACTTGTTGATCTATCTCTTGATCTGTAACATTTCTTAAATATGTAGTGCTCAAATATTTATACAATATTAGATTATTTTAAATTTAGAAGAGCAATGACCAGAAGAAGAAAAAAATCCATTAATAGTTATTAAACTGAAAAAGTGACTATTCTTGCCTGAATAGCCTGAATGAACTTTGTTCATGCTACAATTGGGAGGAATTTTGAATTATTGGTACTGTCATTCAACTAGAAAGTAAAAATAAGCTTTCTTTTATTGATTTATTTTACATTGTTGGTGGCTAATTGCTGCATTTTTGTACCAACTGGAATTTCAGCAATTTTGTCAATAGTGCCTCATAGAATACTTTAAAGTATTTAAAACAACACATATCAAAGATAGGAATAATTATTATCATATCCAATTGGTTTGAAATTGGACATACAGCAACTGATGCAAGTCTAGTGACAGCCTAAAAGTAAAAATTACCTCACAATTGCAAACTTGCTTTTTTAAAGACAGTATCAACCCAAACAACCTGAACCTTAATTCTAAATCCAATGAGTGCTTATGACTAATAGTACCATCAACTTGTTTCAAAAATTTTCATCTTATTTTCTCTTATTGTGATGACATCATTACTGTATTTGAGTAGCATTCAAGAGTACTGATTGCTATAATGGCATTGGGGAATAGGAAAAAGTGTTGGGGCTTATCACAGTTTAAATTTTAAATAGTATTTATAATATTAAATAAGTCAGGGATTTGGATATGTTTTGTTTTGTTTACTTCTTCCAAACTCTTGCAAGATGATTTTTTTTCTACAATTTCCCCAAAATCTGATCATATTTGTTCTTATAGAATTTGTATTATGTATGTAATAAACATCTCTAAATGCCATTTAGGTTTTAAATGAAAAATCAAATAAATTGAGAAAGTTTTTCAGTAAAGTTAAATACAACAATCATTACTATTGTGTAACAGTAGATTTGCTTGCCTCAGGCACTTAAGAAATCATGGAATGGAATGGAATGTGATAATGTACATGAAAATAAATGTTAAAATGTTATTAACACTTCCTTGAGTGAGGGATATCTGCCCGCCACTTTGAAAGAGGCGGTGGTGAGACATCTCCTCAAGAAACCGTCCCTGGACCCAACTCTGTTATCTAATTATCGTCTGGTCTCCAACCTTAGCTTTGCGGCGAAGGTTGTTGAGAGTGTGGTGGCACGACAGCTCCCCCAGCACCTGGATGAAGCTGTCTATTTAGACCCATGCCAATCAGGCTTCAGGCCCGGGCACAGCACGGAGACGGCTTTGGTCGCATTGGTGGATGATCTCTGGAGGGCCCGTGACAGAGGTCATTCCTCTGTCCTGGTCCTATTAGATCTCTTGGCAGCTTTTGATACTGTTGACCACAGTGTCCTATTGTGACGGCTGGAGGGGTTGGGGGTGGAGGGCAGTGTTTTGTGGTGGTTCACCTCCTTCCTCTCCGGCTCTTCGCATTTTGTGTTGGCGGGGGGTCAGAAATGGGCCCCAAGGCTCCTGGTTTGCGGGGTTCCTCAGGAGTCGGAGCTCTCGCCCCTTCTGTTCAACATTTATATGAAGCCACTGGGTGAGATCATCTGTGGCTTCAGGGTAGAATTCCATCAGTATGCTGATGATACTCAGCTGTACATTTCTACCCCGGGCCACCCCGATGAAGCCGTCGAGGTGATGGCCCGGTGCCTGGAGGCCGTGTGGTGTTGGATGGGGCGGAACAGGCTTCAGCTCAACCCATCTAAGACTGAGTGGCTGTGCTTCCCGGTGCCCCGATACAGCCAGCTGGTTCCATCGCTGGTAGTGGGGGAGGGAATCCTTGCCCCCACAGAGAGGGCTCGCAATCTGGGTGTCCTCCTAGACATACGGCTGTCATTGGAGGATCATGTGGCGGCCGTCGCCAGGGGGGGCTTTTGGTTAGGTCCATAGGATCTACTAGTTGCAGCCCTTTCTGGATCGGGGTGTGCTTCGCACGGTCACCTCCACCCTCGTAATCTCCTACCTAGACTATGCCAATGCTCTCTACATGGGGCTTCCTTTGAAGAGCACCCGGAGGGTCCAGCTGGTGCAGAATGCGGCCGCGTGGGTGGTGTTGGAAGCTCCACGGGGCTCCCATGTTATGCCACTCCTGTGTGAGCTGCATTGACTCCCGGTGGCCCTCCGGGTGCGCTTTAAGGTTCTAGTTACCATCTTTAAAGTGCTCCATGGCTTGGGACCAGGATATTTGCGGGACCGCCTCCTGCCATTATCGGCCTCCCGTCGACTAATACGCTCCCATAGAGTTGGCCTCCTCGGGGTGCCGCCGGCTGGACAGCTGGTGACCCCAAGGGTGCGGGCCTTCTCGTTGGGGGCATCCTCCCTCTGGAACGAATTATCCCGGAGATGAGGACCATGACCTTCCGGCACGTGTTGAAAACCTATTTATTTCATCAAGCCGGTCTGGCCTAGGGTTTTTAGGGGATTTTTAATTCGGTTTCGTCTGGTTTTTAGCTTTTAGCCCTCTATATTTGGTCTTTTAATAGTTTTTAATTTTGCACTGTTTTTTGTATTTTAATGTGGCTGTACACTGCCCTGAGTCCTGTTAGGGAAATAGGGCGGTATATAAGTTTAATAAATAAATAAAATAAATAAATAAATAAAAAGAAAAAAAATCAGAATTTCAATGATTGCAGAAAGTACGACTTCGGCAACAGAGTGGTCAATGCCTGGAATGCACTACCTGGCTCTGTTGTTACTTCCTCAAACCCCATTCCTTCAACCTCAAACTATCCACTATTGACCTCATCCCATTCTTAAGAGGTCTGTAAGGGGCGTGCATAAGTGCCTCCCATCTCTGTCCTATTGTTCCCATTTATTTGTACCTATTTCTTGTATTCTTACTCATGTTTGTACTTATACCTATTATCTTGTAAGTGATTGACAAATCAAATTATACATATACATACATATATATATATATATATATATATATATATATATATATATATATAATGAAACCCAAAGTTTATTTGTAGGTTTATTTGTAAAAATCTTTAGTTTATTTGTAAAAATCTTTGGTGAAAATAGATTATTTTTAGCTTCCCTATGGGGAGGAAATAAGTAAAGGAGAGAAGAACGGAGGGAGAGAAAGAAAAAGGAAAGAAAGAAAGAAGAAATAAAAAAGAGTAAAATATTCATGCTCAAGATGTATTGTTCTCACCTTTATTTATTAATTTGGTCCAAGAATGTACAGGGTTGTTTTTTATTATTGTAAATCACCTTTTCCATGGTATGCAATTTATCTGACTTTCCATGTTTCAAGACAGATCTGGACAAAGAAATAATGAGATAAAAAGTTACATTTTTTGTTGGTTTTTATGTTTTTCTAAATCAAAAAGCATGAATAATAAGCAAAAGGAAAGGATTTCTCTGGAACTATTCAAACTGAGGTGCCACTGAAAGATGGATAGTCAATAAACTTCATGTTGTATTTATCAGAACTGGAATAATTTTAAGAAATAATGCTATGAAGAGAAGGTATTTTTCTAAATCACTAGACAAGATAAGAATAAATTGGTTGTGTCTACATAATCAAAGATACAAAGATGGATTAGGTTTATAAAGAAATTGATTTCCCTCCGTGTAGAAATCATATGGCACTAGTTAGGAGTTTCCCAAGTCTGATAAATCTGTGATATGCTACTGTACTGAATCCTCATTGGAATAAAGTCAATGTTGCTCTGAATTGGTAAATAACCAATGGAAATATTTGGCCTCAATTAAAATATGAGGTATTTTAATTAGACTTATTTTATGTTATATTTTAAAAGGAAAGATATAAAGATGTGTTATCTTGAAACAGCACATCTTAAATATATGAAGAAAACTGAATTTGCTGCACTCAGTCACCCACCTCCAATATTAATACTAGCACACTTTTCTCCTTGATGCATCTTCAATCATCACTTTTGTCATATCTTAAAAATTTGTTTGGTCCACTCCAGCCAAGTGGAAACTGGCTCAAATAGTTATTAAAATATCGTTTGGACTGTATGGATGCCCTGTAACTCAAATGAGATGGTTCAAAATGGCTAAATAATTGCAACGTTGGGGAAAGGGAGAATGGCATTTTGATAACTTATTTAATAACGATAGCCAAATTCATTCATGCTTGGAAAAAACTGCTAAATATATAAAAATATAATAAATAATCTCATAGCTGTAGTAAGAATTAATATAGTAAGTAGCAGGAACGGGCAGCAATCTACTTTATGCACCAGACAAAAATAACAAAATGTGTATTTTGAAGAACTTTTAGAATTTGTTCATTTTTCATTGTTGACTTACACAATGTTATGCATATCTAGTTTAAATTAGATACCATCATGTTTATAAAGGTTACTACTAATTCAAGTTGCACACAATTTCAGTCTTGAGGAAGATGTGAGTGAAAAATAAAACCTTTTATTGAAGTGATCAGTAAAATATACATACATACATACATACATACATACATACATACATACATACATATATATATATATATATATTCTTATGCAAGTAAAGCATAAGTTAATTAATGGACAGGTAGTTCTCCTTTAATGACCACTCCTCAGCAACAGTTCAAACTGACAGCAGTGGTGAATTAGGAGAATTACAACCAGTGTTCACAGTTACAGACCCTGCAGCATCTTCACAATCATGTGATTAATATCAATCATATAACTGGTGATGATTATGGTATCCTGAACTCATGTGGTCACCATTTGAAACCTTAACTGACAGATTCTGACAAACAAAGTCAATGGGGAAACCATCAGGAGATCAGAAAGGGCAATCGCATGACATCCCACTTATTCATCCTGGTATTTGTTTAATAATAGCAACTTGAATTGCCAAAACTGCCGTCCAAAATCTACTAGTCATACTGTTTTATGTCACTTAGTGAAACTGAAATCACAATTGATAGTATTGGAAAGGCAATTTTGCTCAGCCAAAGGTCACCTACACGTGCAATCAATATAATATAATATATCCTGGCCTGAAACCTTGACTGAAAAGGATCCACATAATTCATTTCCTCCAGAACTGGAGTTATAAATAAATTATTATCTATTCTGCTATATCCTAAAATTACTTGCATGGACAATATAATGGCAATGGGATAAAGTGCAATAAAATTCAAGCTGCAGCCTATGAATATTTTTTTCTGCTTTGGCTGAAAAGCTATTGTTTTATCCTATTTCACTTCATAATTCTTCTATTTTAAGTACCATTTATTTTTTATGGAAGTTTAAAGGCAGAAAGATAAAACAAACCCAAAACACAGCAGACACAGACTTGTAAGTTGTGTTAACCATTTGAAATTTAGGAAAAGATATATGAAACAGCAGGCACTTCATTAGCGGCCACAAGAATGACCAGGGAAAGGAATGGCTATTGAGGCTTCCTAATAGGGAACTAAAATTACCATACGAAATAATAAAATAAATGATTCCATTACACTTGTCTGCTGACAGAGCTAATAATTATTAAGGAAGCTAATAGATGCTGATAGAACATTTCTTCTTTTCTGTACTAAAAAAAAGTTCATGGTATTTGACAAAATTTATTTTGGAAAAGTCTAACAGTAAAGCAACTACAAGGTAGGAATGTGCATTTAGGTCATATTTTGCATACAAAAGCTATCATTTTGATGTATAAGCCTTACCACCAACAAAAAGAAGAGTGCTGTAAGGATGTTCCACTTTCCTGTCAGTTGTGGTTGGGTCAGAACAGTCAGGCATATTCTATTGTCATCTGTGCCTGCTTGACAGCAGTTTCTAACATTTAAGGGGCCCACTTTTACTTTAAGAGATCTGCTTGTTGCAAACATTGATTTTGCCCTTCCTTGGCATGACTGGAGAATTGGAGTTTTTAAGAACTGATACAATTAGAGATCCAATTGGGGATTGAGACACACAATTTTGAGAATATTAGTAAATCAGTAACTTTTTGAACAAGTATGGTATATGGCCCAGTCCAGCCAGGAAATCCCCCAAAATAATAATAATACATGGTCTATGTATTGAAAGCCATTTTCTTAGGAGTACTTTCCTTAACTTTTCTCTGACAGAGATTATTTTTGGAGTAATATTCTGAAAGTCCAGTTGAAATGGATTTAGTTAATAAATATTCTTTTTTTTCATGTTGTATTTTTATTAGTTTATCAAAAAATAAAATATAAAAATACAAAGAAATTGAAAATATTAGAGGAAATGGGAAAAGTGTAGGGTAAAGGCAGGGGGGGGAAGGATTAACTTCTGACTTCTTTTGGCATAGTAGAATGAGATAATAACATCAACCTCAACTTTCTACTTTTACTTATCTAATTATAAAAACCAGAAATCAAAGTTTCATTTTTTTCCATCTCAGCACAAAGTCCAAAAGTGGTTTCCAAATAGAAACAAAATTGTGTATTGTTTTCTCTAATCCAAGCAGACAATTTATCCATCTCTGCCATCAACTTTTCCAGCCTTCATCCATTGTGGCAATCATTATGGTTAGCAGTATTCTTAAACTTAATACAGTTTATTTTGGTGGTCATAATTAATGGTTTTATATCTAATGCAAACTTTCATTATTGTGAAAATTTTATTAAAAGTGCATTATTAAAATTTTATTAAATAATGGCTCTTTTTCAAGAATCTAATATGCACAGTGCTTGGTATGTTAGTCCTTTAGATAATCCTTCCATAGATACTCCTTTAACATATCTGCAAATAGAAATGTCTGCAAAGGGGAAGCCTTCTTACACACTGTTGTTCTTGTATTACTTTCAAACAAGCTATGATTCTGTAATTTTCTGAAAGAGTTTCCTAAAACTCTTTGAGTTTGTGGCACCTTTGGTGTCTTAACTATTTTGCCATTCTTAGTAGTTTCCAAGTAGTTCCCAATTTTGCCCTCAAGCACCATAAAGAAGACACTAACAGTTCCATTTATTTATTACATAATAAAGTATCCTGTTGAGCCCATGTAAATTTGCTGCAGTGTCAGAGTACTGTGGTCTTTAGTTTGGGCACCACAGCTATAAACCTTTAAATATGTTTTCTATCACAATAACCGTAAATATGAAATTAAAAGCACTAGTATATAAAATTCTAGATGACTTATCATTTGCATCCAATATTTTACAACAGGTTATTACTTGAAATCCATCATGATAGCTGATGGGGGGGAGGAGTCTTGTATACTATATATATAGTATATTATTGTTAAAACTGTCAGCCAAGTAAGGTATTGTGCAAATACACCAAATGCACTTCAAATATGAAGTGCCCTGAGTGTAACAGTCAGTTTTCATTCTGGAGAAAGTGCACCACAAGTATTTGACTTTAACACATGTAGTGCCATGAAAAGTGGAAGATTGGATTTTTCATTGATTGGCTAATCAGAAAATTGTTGAAGATGATCTGCTTCTCTCTGTCTTCCCAATCCAATTTTGTCATCAACTGAATGTTTTTAAAATGTTACAAATCAGACATGGTTATAAATTCAATAAACTGGAATTACAGGAATTTCTTTGAGTGTCTCATTCACGAAACAGAAATGATGGCCTAGTTCATTTGCGTCAAGCTGACAAGAAGGCTCTTATACAGAAGCATTCTTCAAAAGGGTCATTCTCAATGTCCTAACCACTTTGTAAAATGTTTTGAAATCTTCCATAAATCTTAAGACACTTTAAAGGCTAGGCACCCTCTCAAACTTCACAGTTGGCATACTAGTAGTTAGTACTCTTTAACCTTCTAATTTGAACCAGTAAAAAAAAATCTATACTGAATCCATAAATACCTTTTTTAAAAAGGAGGAGAAGAATAAATGACACTGTTGATACAGTAAAGGCAAAATGGTGTCGAAGTAAATAGTGGCAAAATATTGTTACATTTTAGTGTCTGATGTTCATTTACATAACTAAGCAGAGCATCCTTTCAGCCTTTTCTTATTTTAATTTGCTTATTCTAATTTACCAATTACATATTAATTCAGGGGTGGGATTCTACCAGTTCTGACTGGTTCTATAGAATCCCTTGTTAACTTTCTAAGCAGTTCGGAGAACCGGTAGTTAGAAGAAATCTCCTTTTGTTTTTTTTCCACGCTTATTACGTTCTTGGCAATATGCTTAGACTTACTGTCTCTAAAGGAGGCGGGGGTTGTTTACTTTCTTAAAGGGGAAGGGTTATTTTAAGCTTTTTCACTGCTGTTGGGAGGAGATACTCCCCTGAATATACTTCCAGCCACATGCAACAATCAATTGAAGAAATAATTGAATAACCGGGAAAGAGCTTTTAATGACAAGGAACCAAGATGAGTGACATTCAGCAAGGCTTCTTGCCTAGCTAGGAAGATTGACATTTAAACATGAGTTTACAAACCTTTTCTGAGTTTTGGTCTAAAACTGGTTTTTGGTAAAGTTTAATTCTGTCCTTGGTGATGTTTAATCCTGTGTTTATTGATGGGATAATTTTCCCTATTCAGCTTTGTTTGGAAGGAAAAAGGTTAATCTCTCTTCCTGAAAATAAACTGGGTTGAGAAATTCAGTTCCTATGTCTATTTGTTCTGGTAATTGGTTTAACAAGCAACAGCCACTGTTGTGATTTAAATATTTGTATTGTGTTTCAATTTTTTCCTGCCTCATAGTTTCTTTTTCTATCTGGGGAGGGGGTCTTCCTTCACTGCTTTAGTGGTATCTGATACTGTCCTTTTGGGATGTACTTCTAAGAGGCAGGATGCAAGCTTGGCACTGATTTTTTACAGCCTTTCTGAGGGCCATGTGTCCTTTCCTTAAATCTGGATAATTTCCTTAGGATATCTTGTGAGATGAGTGAGACCAGCTAGTATCTTTAAGTGGTGCAAATGGTTTTAAGGATTGCTTTTCCTGGGTGTACTCTTTTGGAGAGCTTAAATGACCTATCTGCTAAAGGGTTTCACTTTATGAGTAAGAGTTGGCTGCTGATAGCATTTTAACTATTTTCATTCCTCAAGATGCTCTGGCACCCTGCCTGATTTATAACTCCGGCTTGCAGCTATTTTTAATCTAATGATTTGATATTTAGGGCAGCTTTTTGCAAGCAAATAAGCTTTTTGTATTTTTGTACAGGTAATCCTTGACTTACAACAGTTTATTTAGTGGCCATTCAAATTTACAATGGCACTGAAAAAAGTGACTTATGACCATTTTTCACACTTACAACTGTTGTAGCAGTCACAAGTCACAAGAAGCCAAGCGAGAAGAGCACCCCTTGACATGAATGACATCGAGTTGGCCATGTCCACCCAGTCATATGACCACCAAGCCACACCCACCAACTAAGCCATGCTCACAAAACCGGTTGTTAAAAAGTTTGAATCCCACCCCCAAATACATTCAACATTCTTGTTATCTGTGTATTGGTAACTTTATAAGTGTTCAATTTATATACTAATGATTTGATATTATTATGAAGTCTATTGAGAACAATTATTTATTTATTGGATTTATATCACACCTTTATTTTGTCTAATTCAAGATGGATCACATAAGTATTTCACTTATTTTTTTCTCCTAGCAAAAAAAAAGTTAGATGAGAAAGATTGACCAGCCCAAATTAATCCAGACAATTTTCAAGTGTAACAGAAGATTAAAATTCAGTCTAACTGCTTCTAGTACAGTGTCTTGACCAAATTGGTTCTTTTCCAATTGCTGTTTTCTAGAGAAGACACAGAGTTTTTTGAGGCTGATCTTCAGAAATCTTTTGACTACTGTCTAGTACTGTGATGGTGAACCTGTGGCACCGCAGAGCCATTTGTGCTGGCACATGAGCTGCAGGCAAACTTACTGTGTATGTGCACATCTCACTGTGCATATGCACATCTCATAGCTTATTTTGGGCCAGTTTGAGGTCTTTTTCGGCCTCCCAAAGGCTTGAGGAATGCTTCTGCAGGCTTCTACAAGCTTTGTAGGCTGAAATCTAGCCCCGTTCATCACGTCCGATATTTTTGGAAAAACAGGAAGTAATGAAACAGGCTAGATTTTGGCCTACAAAGCTTGTAGAAGTCTGTCTAAGCCTTCCTCAAGCCTTTGGGAAGCCGAAAAAGGCCTCAAACCGTCAGAAAATCAGCTGTGAGGTGCAGTATAGGAAAGGAGAGGGTGGGGGTATGGGGTGGGGGTGGAGGATTGCACGTGTGTGCGTAGGGTTCATGGGAGGGACTCGCATTACCTTCTGGGTGCTGGCACGCAAGCTCAAGCATGCAAGTGCACGTACAATTTTTGGCACAGGAGCCCCAAAAGTTTAGCCTCTACTAATCTAGTACCACCCCTGACACTGATGATTAGTATAGCTGTGTCTTCATATCAGTCAAATCAAAAATGACCACACAGCTATGCAGGAAAGTATTTAATTGCTTAAACCATACTGTGATTAGCCAACAAAGAAAAAAGTAAAAGCCTTCTGCAAACAGGTGGCATTTGAGCTGATTGTATTTACTGAGAGAAGAATTTGGATTTATTTAACTAGGGTTTTGCTATATTTTAGTGTGTTTTAAAATAATGCCTTAATAATGTTTTGATTTACTTGTTAGCCACTTTGAATATTATCCATTGGGTAGAAAGGCACAATATAAATCTAATAAATAAATGAATATGAATTTCTTAATAAAAACATCATGAAATATAATACCAGTTTGCTTATTTGTTTGTTTTGTAGTTTTATAGGATGAAAAAAACCATAACATTTCAGTATTTAAGAATAAAATGCAAATGCAAAACAGTAATTTAGAAATAATATAAAAGTTCACTTAGTGTATTTATTTAGGATATCAAGAATAAAAGGTAAAGGAAAGCAAGTTTTCTTTTAAATCTGCATCAGTTGTAAAAGGTAGCTTTTAATTTTAAAAAAGTCATAAAAACAAAATAGTGAAAACTAAAATCTAAGTGAAAGAAAGGTGAAAGAGAAATAAGAGGGAAAAATGGAATATGTCTTAAAGGGAACCTATTATAAGTTCAGTGGGTAAGATACTTGGTGTCTGTTGAAAAAATGAAATATATATGGGGAATTGTCTCACCTTTGGATGCTGAAAATCTCCATGGGTGCCATAGCAGCATAATTTCTACTTTGGTAGGATCCATTTAGAAATACAATAACCCACATAAATATAAGGCAAACATTTCAAAGACTCATTTCTACAGCTTTTTATGCTAGTTGTATTCAAGAAACATTGCAATATCATTTCAGTGCTGAAACTGACGGAAAAAGTAGCAAATGTTAATGTGCAGACAAATGTTAGCCAAATGTTATTTTCTTCTACTTTATGAAGTTAAGCAAAAGAAAAATGTGCAGAATGTAGAGCACTATGTACATTTAACTTGTAGGCTTGGAAAAATGACCTTGATTTAGTGAACAATAAACTTTGTTATAAATTAGATAACAAAGACCCATGGCAATGATGAGGGTTTTGTATTGTACATTATGTAAGAGTGTAAGGATATAAGGGTTGAATAAATCATGAGCTTCTGCAGGTGAATATAAGTAAATTAACATCATTAGATCAGATACAAGTTTATTATCCATCCATGCATGCATACATACATATGAGGGGGGGGGGACAGAGAACACAGCAGCCCACAAACCCAAAAGGGGCACTGCAGTTGGAACTGCCAATATATTGGGAAAAAATTCTGAAGTCCACTTCTCTAAAGCCTTAAGTCAGTTGAAACACAATAGTTTTTCCAATAAAATCTGTGTTCCCCAATAGAAACTGGAAAATATTGTTGAAAGAATTCCAGGTCCCAATCCAAACTGGGTTTCTGAAATAAGACACCAGGCATATTGCTGTGGAAAGGAAGTGATTCATTTATTCACTAAAGCAATAGGCTTGCTTGTGGAGGTAGTTACAAAGAAAATAGGGTAAAGAGAGGTTGTTTTATAGGTGGACTAGTCCTTGGTTTGGGGCTTGAGGAGCTTAGTGTGCATATGTGTTGGTTCTAGTGTGTGGCCATCCTTAATTGTCCTTCCTTAGGTCTGTAGGCTTGCTTTTTTTATTGCGTAGATGGTGACAGGGCAGCCATTCTTGGTTTGGAGAAGCATGGCTGAATGGAGTCTTTCTCTGGTTAATTACTCTTGCTCAGATAATTGATTTGATACTATTTATCAGTTGCTTGCTTAACAGAGGTATAATTTTGGTGATCTTTGTTAAAATGTATCTCCTTGATTCACAACACACTTTTCTGTCTTGGTCTGCTGTAGATGGCTTCGAGGCAGCGGAAAAGGATGTTATTTCTTACAATAAAATTGTGACTATTTCCACAACATAAAGAAAAGCTACATTTGCAATGGGCTAGGGTGGAAAGAAGGTGACAGCATTAATTTTTTATACTCAGGAGGCAGCAAGCAATCATACTGGGATGGATAGATATTTACATAGATAGGTAGATAGATTGATAGATATATTAAAATAAAAGTAAATTAAAAAAAATATTGTGATCAAGAGAAATCCCATGATTCTGGCAGCTACAGCAAAAGTAAGTTGCAGATTTTTCCAGCCAGACAAGCAGACAGTCTTGAAGCATGCCAACTGGAGTTCATAAGGTTGCTAATACAGAATGGTCACAAATGAGGTTTTCTTTTTTCCCTGAGGGAAGACCACTTTCCTGCTTGATAATCATGATATACCTTCAGTCTTCATCAGCAGAATGGTTTATATTTATTTTCTTTCAGTTTCTCACAAAAAGAAATCCAGAAGAGGTTTCTAAATAGAAATAAAATTGGTCAAAGGCTTTTCTTTAATCAAAGCTGTCAATTTTGCTATCGCTGCCGTTCCATCATGTTCACCATCCATTTTCCATTGTAGGTATTTGTGCATATGAAAGTTTTCCTGTTGTTTTCATATATGAAAGCAAAGTTTCATATTTCCTTTGTTAGTCCATTAAACCTGAAAGAAGAGTGTCTATTTTTAATTGTGCATTTTACTTTTAATATCTTCTGAATCAAAATACATACTTGGTCCCAATATTTTCCAGCTTTCCTGCATGTCCAGTAAATATTAAATTCATGTACTTACAACTTGATTACATTTTCAACAAATATTTAAAACTTCCTTATTAGACAGTTTATCCAGTGTCATATACCCAAAATTAGAGATGGGGTTCAAAAATTTCAGCAATCGGCTCTCTGCCCAGTTGCTGGAGTGGCTGTGACCTAGTTGGCCTCCTGCACCATGGGAGAGACATTTTTGTGTTTCCCAGGCTCCAGGGGCTTTCCTTGAGCCTCTGGAAGAGTGAAAATGGCATTTCCTTGAGCCTCTGGGAAGGGTGAAAATGGCCCATTTTTGGACTTCCAGAACTTCCAAAAAGCCCATTTTTTGGCCTTCCCTGAGCATCCATGTGGGCCCTGCACTTACCTCACATCCAAAATGGGCCACATGGAGACTCCTTGGAGGAGCGGAAAGGCTGGGCAGGGCCATTCTCTGTTTCCATTTTCAATAAAACATTATACATCTTAGCAATAATATGGTAATTATTTGTGCACAATTCCACATCAAATTAACATTTTCACGATTTATAATTTTTCTTACCAAGCTTATTTTTTCCTTTTAATTGAGAATAAAGAAATCAATAGCATATAAAGCAGGGCTGTCAAACTCCCAGTCCACAGGCCAGATGCGCTATGCGCTGGCTACCTCATGCCCAGTTTATCAAAGGGGGAAAATGTCCAGATATGTCACATGATGTTGCCATGACAACGTGGGTTTAGCACCCCTGATATAAAGCCTCTCAATTCTCTTCTCTTGTTTTCTCTTGTTTTTAACTTAAATTCTCCTTGAGAAAAATTCAACAGATCAACGTAAGTTACAATATTATTTACCTTCTAAAAACAGTTTTCTTGGAATAAGAACTACAGTATAAAGGGATTATAAAAATAAATTACCTTATACCTTTTCCAAATTGTCAGTGTTGCATAACTAATAAAATGAAATTTGAAATCTACATACAAAATAAAATTTCAAATCTGGTAGTCCTATATTGTCTTCTTTCTTTTTCATTCTGCAGTAATTTGTATTTAATTCTTGATTTCTTGTCAAACAAATTTGTAAATATACATATTCTGCCATTGCTTAAATCAGGGGTATCAAACTCAAGGCCCAGGGGCTGGATCCGGCCCATGGGAGTCATAGATCTGGCCTCCAGGGCTACTCCAGAAACAGTGAAGGACCAGCCCATGATGCCTCTGACAGCAAAAATGGAGCTCAGAAGGGCCATGGGTGGCCCTCCTGAGCCCTGTTTTTCCTGGTAGAAGATTGCAGGAGGCTGTTGCAGCCAAAAACAGAGCTAGGGAACCCGTTTTCACTGGCAGAGCATTTGGGCCACCACAGGTGCTCCAACACGAATAATGTCAAGCTGGTCACACCTACCCTGGCCATACATTCCCTACCCTTCTCCAAGTCAAACACAAGACTGATATGCTCCTCAATGAAATAGAATTTGACACCCCTGGCTTAAATACTACACAAGTCATCAGTATAAATATTGTCCTGAATAAAAATGACATTCTAGGGCTAGGCAAACATTTATTTTAATCACAGAAATTCTTCCCAACAATGGCAGATACAATTTTCCTCATCAAATATCTGAAACAACATATAGTTAATATTAGTCAAGATAACACGAAATATTTAAGTTTTTTCTCAATTTTAAAACCAGATTTTTAAATAAAGCTTAATAGCAGTGCTGAACTACTTTAGATATCTGATCGTTAGACATATTAGACTTCAAGGATTGATGAGGACGTCGAGCCTGGCGCCGAAGGCTGGAGGCTAGAGACTGTAGCCAAAGCCGAGGCCGAAGCCGGAGCTGCCCGGATGATTTCCGAGTGGCGGGGGCCCTGCGCGGC
Organism: Bungarus multicinctus; assembly: GCA_023653725.1. Taxonomy (NCBI): domain Eukaryota; kingdom Metazoa; phylum Chordata; class Lepidosauria; order Squamata; family Elapidae; genus Bungarus; species Bungarus multicinctus. The sequence goes on from CM042850.1 coordinate 44,008,520, forward strand.
CGAGTTTCAGCTGCCGCGACTGTTGTGAGGCAGCGTGGACCCAGCAGGAACGTCAGAGGCGGTGAGGGAGCCTGCGGTGGGGCTGGAGACTGTGGCCAAAGCCAAGGCCGAAGCCGGAGCCGCCCGGATGATTTTCGAGCGGCGGGGGCCCTGCGCGGCCGAGTTTCAGCTGCTGCGACTGTTGTGAAGCAGCGTGGACCCGGCAGAGATGTCGGAGGCGGTGGTGGAGTCTGTGGTGGGGCCGTCGGTGGAGCCGTTGTTCGTGGCCACCTGGGCCGCCCTGACTATTGCTGGGGTAGGCCTCGGCGTCGGAGGCCCTGCTGGGGCCGGTTTCTAACTGCTGCGGTGGGAGTTGGGCGATGGCGGTCTTGCCGCGGCTGGGCCCGAAGGTTTTCCCCCGACTGGGCTCTGGCCACGGGACAGGCCTTGCCCGTCGTGACTGCCGTGGGTGGCACTGCGGCGGTCGCACAGGGAGGAGCCTGCCCCTGGCTGCCGAGGCAGCCGTGGGTGGCGCCACGGTGGCCTTGGACAACATCTGGCCTTGATCGTCGGGTTCTTCTGACTTGATGGCGGTGGCAGCAGTTCCGGCGGTGGCGGCTGAGGCTTCGGTGGCTCCGGCGACGACGGGGATCAGCTGGGTACGGGGTTTGGTGCTGTCCCCTCGGCGTCAACAGTGGAGGCGAAGATGGAGGCCAGGGGGGACAAGGACACCACCTGAACATTTTCGGATTAGACCTCGGTCCCGACCAGTGGGCCCCCTTCATTGCCGGCGTCGGTCAGGGGAGGCCCAGTTAAAGACGCCACTAAGATACTCTTCAGAAGACTTGTGGGCCTTGAGAAATGTCCTCCTTTCTCGGAAGTGGCCCTCCAAACTTTCTAAGACATTCCTCAAGGACGGATCCTGGGATCCGGAGAGATGGTGTGGCCGCAAGAAGCGCTTGAGGGAGGGTTCTTGTTGTAAATTTTTATCCAGATTTTTATTGGGGTTAGGGATGGCCGGGCAGGGTTGGGGGATAATCCGCCTGGGGCTGGGGCCAGGCCGCGGGTCGAGCACTGCCGGGAGGTGCTGGGGTCGGGTGGGGCCGTATTGAGGATGGGGGGCTGTTCCGGGGAGGGTGAAATACAATCTATTAGCACGGTGAGCGGGAGAGGCAGATTTGGCGGTTATAGGGGGCCACATCCTGTATTGGGAGCGCGCCCCCACTGTTTGTGTGTGGTGGTGCGCTCTGACCCCCTTGTCATGTCCTGTTCCCCGGGTGGTCTGGGAGATCGGGCCCTGGGCCTTCGGCTGATGTTGTGTAACGCCAGGTCTGTTACTAACAAGGCCTCTCTCATTTATGATTTTATCTGTGAGGGGGGAGCGGACCTGGTGGGTATTACCGAAACCTGGCTGGGCCAAGAGGGAGGAGTCCCTCTGGTGGAAATGTGCCCAACCAGGTTTCGGGTCTTTCATTGGCCGAGGGCCCAGGGGAGAGGTGGGGGGATTGCGGTGGTTATTAAGGAGGATCTGTGTCCTAGGGAATCCACTGTTTCTCAGATGACTGGATGTGAGTCCCTTTTTGTGAAGTTCAGTCCCAGGGTTCAGGTGGGCTTGTTGGTCACATACCTGGCTCCCTGCTATGTGACATCGGCCCTGCCTGAGCTCCTTGAGGTCATAGCCGGCTTGGCGGTTGGGACCCCCAGGCTTATGGTCATGGGGGATTTCAACCTGCCATCTGCCGGTGGGGCCTCGGGGATTGCTCAGGAGTTCATGGCTTCCATGACAGCCATGGGCCTGACCCAACTAATTCAGGATCCTACTCACTTGGGGGGTCACACCCTGGATCTGGTTTTTGTCTCTGATCAGTGGCAGAATGATCTTGGTATAGGGGATGTAGTTGTGGAACCCCTGTCATGGACTGATCATTCGCTCCTGAGACTCGACTTCCATTCCGCACCCCCTGGCTGCAGGGAGGTGGGGCTTATAAAATGGTACTGCCCCAGGCGCCTGATGGACCCAGATAGGTTCCTGATGGAGCTTGGGCCGTTTCCCGATGCTCACACACACGACTCGGTCGAGGGCTTGGTAGCCACCTGGGAAAGGGTGGCCGCTGGGGCCCTTGACTGGGTCGTATCCTTGCGGCCTCTGACCCGGTGCCGATCCCAGGTGGCTCCTTGGTTTTCTGAGGAGCTAAGGGAGATGAAGTGCCAGAAAAGACGCCTAGAGAGTAGTTAGAGGGCCAGCCGCTCTGGGTCTGACCGAACACTATTACAATCCTATATTAAGGCGTATTTAATGGTGATAAGGATGACAAGGAGGTCTGACCTCTCCACCCTTATTGCGTCTGCGGAAAATTGCCCGGCCGCCCTGTTTAGGGTGACCCGCTCCCTTTTGGAGGTGGGGGCGCGGGAGGATCCCTTACAGGGACGGGCTGAGGATTTTTCTAGGTTTCTGCAGGACAAAATCACTCAGATCCGGGATGAGTTGGACTCTGACTGGGCATCTCCGGGTGGGGGGACGGAGGTGGATTTCGGGGAGGTCATTTGGGATGAGTTCGATCCTGTTACTCTGGAGGATGTGGACAGGATACTGGGGGGGGCTTAATGCCACCACTTGTTTATTGGACCCGTGCGCCTCCTGGCTGGTCTTGGCCACTCGGGAGGTGACACGAGGCTGGTTCCAAGGGATTATCAATGCTTCCTTGAGAGAGGGGCTTTTACCCGCCGCCTTGAAAGAGGCGGTGGTAAGGCCCCTCCTCAAGAAACTGTCCCTGGATCCAGCATTATTGTCAAATTATCGTCCGGTCTCCAACCTCCGCTTTGTTGCGAAGGTTGTTGAGAGTGTGGTGACACATCAGCTCCCTCAGTACGTGGATGAAACGGTATACCTAGACCCCCTCCAATTGGGTTTCAGGCCTGGGCACAGCACGGAGACGGCGTTGATCGCGTTGGTGGATGATCTCTGGAGGGCCCGGGACAGGGTTGTTCCTCTGTCCTGGTCCTGTTAGACCTCTCAGTGGCTTTTCATACTGTCGACCACAGTATCTTATTGCGGCGATTGGGGGGGTTGGGAGTGGGAGGCACCGTTTTATGGTGGTTCTCTTCCTTTCTCTCTGACCGCTCACAATTTGTGTTGACGGAGGAGCAGAGGTCGACCCCGAGACCCCTACTATATGGGGTGCCTCAGGGGTCGGTGCTCTCACCCCTGCTGTTCAACATTTATGTGAAGCCGCTGGGTGAGATCATCCGTGGTTTCGGAGTAGAGTTCCATCAGTACGCTGATGACACTCAGCTGTACATCTCTACCCCGGGCCACCCCAACGAAGCTGTTGAAGTGATGACCCGGTGCCTGGAGGCCGTGCGGAATTGGATGGGTCTTAACAGGCTTCGTCTCAACCCGACCAAAACCGAGTGGCTGTGGTTTCCGGCGCCCAGATACAGCCAGCTTGTTCCGTCGCTGGCCGTGGGGGGAGAAATTTTGACCCCCATGGAAAGGGCTCGCAATCTAGGTGTCCTCCTGGACGTACGGCTGTCTTTAGAAGATCATATCACGGCCATCGCCAGGGGGCCTTTTGTCAGATTCATCTGATTTACCAGTTGCGGCCCTTTCTGGATCTGGATGCACTTCGCACAGTCACCTCCACCCTCGTCATCTCCCGCTTGGACTATTGCAACGCTCTCTACATGGGGCTCCCCTTGAAGAGTGTCCGGAGGCTGCAGTTGGTCCAGAATGCGGCCGCGCAGGTGATCTTGGGAGCTCCTCGGAGCTCCCATGTAACACCACTTCTTCGCAGGCTGCACTGGCTTCCTGTGGCCTTCCGGATCCGATTCAAGGTGGTACTGATTGTTTTTAAAGCGCTCCATGGCTTGGGACCTGGGTATTTATGGGACCGCCTGCTGCCATCAACAGCCTCCCGCCGCTCAGTGCGCTCCCACAGGGTTGCCCTCCTCGGGGTTCTGCCGTCTGATCGTTGCCGGTTAGTGACCCCGAGGGTGCGGCCCTTCTCTGTGGGGGCCCCCTCCCTGTGGAATGATCTACCCCCGGAGATACGGGCCATTACCGACATCCAGACCTTCCGGCGCGCAGGAAAGACCCTGTTCTTCCAGCAGGCCGGCTGGCCCAGTAAACGGTTTTTTGGGGGGTTTTAAATTAATTAGGTTTTAAATTTTTAAATTTTAAAATAATCCTTAAATTTTAAATTTTAGCAATATTTTGTACTTAATGGGATTTTGGCCGGAACAATTCTGTTTAATTTGTTTTTAACTGTACATATTGTTCATTTTTAGTAGGCTGTACACCGCCCCGAGTCCCTTTTTGGGAGAGGGGGCGGTATAAAAATTTAATAAATAAATAAATAAATAAATAAATAAATAAATAAATAAATAAATAAATAAATAAATAAAATAAATTAAGTTTAGAGATACAAGAAATATCAAGGAAATTTCTTCAATATTGATAAAAAAAAATTGGTTTAAAGTAGTTAAAACAAAAACGTTGATTTAGTATACCAGCATTTCCAAACCTAATGCCCTTCAGATGTGTTGTAACAATGTTCTCATTGTTCTTTTGTGGTCAGTGAAAATTACATCTTGCATCCAGATAAGAATAGATAGGGCAAAAATAAGCTTTAAACTTCTGAATAGAATAGAATAGAACAGAACAGAATAGAATAAAATAATATAGAATAAAATTTGTAATTGGCCAAGTGTGATTGTACACACAAGGAATTTCTCTTGGTGCATCTGCTCTCAGTGTACATAAAAGAAAAGATACAACTATAGAATGAAGTGCAGTTATGATGTGATAGATCATCTGACAGATTATGCAGGTTGGATTATTATTTTTTATTTTTTTATTATACACATGCCTAACACCTACATATCACAATATGAGGTGATAAGATTATCTGAATTAGTTATAGTTTAATCTTCTTTGGCTATCTTTTCTGTTCACATTGGTAGCACCCCTGCAACAGTCTTTTGGGGAATGTTGATGACAAACCTCCTAATAATTGTGCCCTTGAACAATATAATAATGAAATCCAATTCTCTGAGTCATTTTTTTTTCTTTTCTAAGGGCTTTAGCTACATTCCCAGAAATATATTTTTGACTTTGTGAATTTAATGTTTGATGACTGAGACCAAGCAAAACGACACTAATCTCAATTCATTATCAATCAGTTTTTTTCCAACTTGACTTTTCTTTTTCTCAAATGGCAAAATCATTAGTATAGGCATTATGCTGAGGTAAGTATTAGGATCAGTGAGTTACCAATCTAAAAAGAACAAACAAAAGCAGAACAAGTACCAAAGTTAAGTATTATATATTTTTGAAATAAACAGAAATAAAAAGAATTTTTGATGTATCAGGTAGGGAAGTTGTGTAACTATTTCTTAAGAATCTATCTATCTATCTATCTATCTATCTATCTATCTATCTATCTATCTATCTATCTATCTATCTATCTATTATCTATCTATCTATCTACCGTCATCATCATCTTAAACATTATGATAAAATGGCAACAAAATCATAACAATAAAATACACTGGGAAATTATAGTGAGAACAATAAAACATGTATACAAAATGTTTTATGAATTGACAGTTGGCTATCTGTCAGGATTCCAGCAGTTACTCAAATTAAATCATGAGCCTCGAGCCACAGTCCCACAACTGGAAAGGATTTATTAGAAGTTAACATACCAGTGCATAGCCGACTCTGAGATATGTAATTCACTGTCACCCTTGATCCTGCTTTTCCACCAAACCCCTCTGGGTCTATCATCCAATGAAATGCATCCATAGCCAAGAGTCATCAATCATGCTCTTCAATTAGATTTTTTTGTGAGCATAAGTTTCCATACCTGCAATCAATTTGGGTTTTTTATTGAAGTTTTTATTTTTTACAACAAACATACAAACAAAACATAAAAATATAAAACCATCTTTCAATTATACACATACAGTTGGTTGCATCAGTTGATTACAATCTTTTGTGCTGTCCTTTTTTTTTTGCCATTACTCACAATTTGTATAAATTCTCACCTTATCAATCTAACATTTGCTTATGTAATATCAATCATTAATCATTCATTTAACTAAACTATTTTTCCATCATTCTATGCGAGATATTTTAAATTTCATTATAATTTAATCTTATACATTCATCCAATGATTATATATTTTATATTGTATTCTATATCAATCTATTAACTTTTTATTGTAAAGCTTCCTAATCTATTTCTTTACCATGTCTTTTTATCTAACCATTGATAAAATAAATCCCATATCATAAAAAATTGTGTGTCTTCTTGTTCTCTGATTTCAAATGTCAATTTACTCATTTCAGCACAGTCCATGATTTTCTTAATAATTTCCTCCTGCATAGATATTTTTTCATTTTCTTACCAAATACAATTCTACCTCTGGTAAAACATTTATAATCAAATATTTCAATTCTTTACTGTATATTTCCGGTATAATTCCCACTAAAGCGGTATACCTAGACCCCCTCCAATCGGGTTTCAGGCCCGGGCACAGCACGGAGACGGCGTTGGTCTCATTGGTGGATGATCTCTGGAGGGCCCGGGACAGGGGTTGTTCCTCTCTCCTGGTCCTGTTAGACCTCTCAGTGGCTTTTCATACTGTCGACCACAGTATCTTATTGTGGCAGTTGGGGGGGTTGGGAGTGGGAGGCACGGTTTTATGGTGGTTCTCCTCCTTCCTCTCTGACCGCTCTCAATATGTGTTGACGGGGGGGCAGAGGTCGACCCTGAGGCCCCTACTATGTGGGGTGCCTCAGGGGTCGGTGCTCTCACCCCTGCTGTTCAACATTTATGTGAAGCCGCTGGGTGAGATCATCCGTGGTTTCGGGGTAGAGTTCCATCAGTACGCTGATGACACTCAGCTGTACATCTCTACCCCGGGCCACCCCAACGAAGCTGTTGAAGTGATGACCCGGTGCCTGGAGGCTGTGCGGAGTTGGAGGGTCTTAACAGGCTTCGTCTCAACCCGACCAAAACTGAGTGGCTGTGGTTTCCTGCACCCAGATACAGCCAGCTTGTTCCGTCGCTGGCCGTGGGGGGAGAAATTTTAACAACTTGGAAAGGGCTCGCAATCTAGGTGTCCTCCTGGACGTACGGCTGTCTTTAGAAGATCATATCACGGCCATCGCCAGGGGGGCCTTTTGTCAGATTCGTCTGATTTACCAGTTGCGGCCCTTTCTGGATCTGGACACACTTCGCACAGTCACCTCCGCCCTTGTCATCTCCCGCTTGGACTATTGCAACGCTCCCTACATGGGCTCCCCTTGAAGAGTGTCCGGAAGCTGCAGTTGGTCCAGAATGCGGCACCAAGGGTGATCTTGGGAGCTCCAAGGAGCTCCCATGTAACACCACTTCTCCGCAGGCTGCATTGGCTTCCTGTGGCCTTCCGGATCCGATTCAAAGTGGTACTGTTTTTAAAGCACTCCATGGCTTGGGACCTGGGTACTTACGGGACCGCCTGCTGCCATCAACAGCCTCCCACCGCCCAGTGTGCTCCCACAGGGTTGCCATCCTCGGGGTTCCGCCGCCTGATCGTTTCTGGTTAGCGACCCCGAGGGTGCGGGCCTTCTCTGTGGGGGCCCCCTCCCTGTAGAATGATCTGCCCCCGGAGATACGGGCCATTACCGACATCCAGACCTTCCGGCGCACAGTAAAGACCCTGTTCTTCCAACAGGCCGGCCTGGCCCAGTAAACGGTTTTTTGGGGGTTTTAAATTAATAAGGTTTTAAATTTTTTAAATTTTAATATAATCCTTAAATTTTAAATATTTTGTACTTAATGGGATTTCAGCTGGATTAATTTTGTTTAATTTGTTTTTAACTGTATATATTGTTTGTTTTTAGTAGGCTGTACACCGCCCCAAGTCCCTTTTTGGGAGAGGGGGCGGTATAAAAAATAAATAAATAAATAAAATAAGAATATCTCAGGTTTAAAGTCTATGTGTTGTTTTAACATTTTTTCCAACCATGTGTAGATTATAATGCATCTTTTGCATCCAAGCATGTCCACCACATATGGTAATATGAACCAGGTATCTGATGCCATTTCTAACATTTATCTGATTTATTCTTGAATATTCTCGCAATCCGCGCCGGGGGTAAGTGCCACCTGTAAAACATCTTATACAAATTTTCTTTATATGCAGTTGACATTGTCATTTTATAATTTTGAGACCACAATTTTTGCCATTTATCTAGGTCAATACCATATCCAAAATTCCCTCCCCCCAAGCAATTATTGTTTCTTTAACTTGTTCTTCCTCTAATTTAAACTCCAGCAAATGTCCATAAAGTTTTTAAATTACTTTTTCATCAGTACCTGTCAAAATTTTTCTAAGTCAGTCAACTTATCATAGATACTTTCTGTTTTAATATCTTTATCAAATCTAGATTGTATTTGCAAATATGAAAACCAATTCATTTTACACCTTGTTCTTCCAACCCTAGCATAGATTTAAGTTCACCCGTTTCATTCAATATCTCACCATATCTAACTGTTTGTTCCTTTTTATATATTATTGGATAAGAAAAACCTTCAATAGTAGATAACCATAGTGGAATTTTTAGATAATATTGCTTTTTTTATCTACTCCCAGTTTAAAAACAATGCTTCTCAAATAGACTGTCTTCTAAAATACCCCTGCATTTTAGTTCCCTTATACCAGAGAAAGGCATGCTACCCTAACGGCAGGTCACCTCCTTCTAAATTCAAAAGTCTAGTATTCCTTAGTGATATCCACTCCTTTACCCACATCAAATTCGTCGCCTGATAGTATAATTCCCAATTGGGCAAAGCAAATCCTCCTCTTATTCTTACATCTTGTAACAGTTTAAGTTTTATTCTCGCTTTCTTCCCCTGCCAAATGTATTTTAGCACTATTTTATTTAGATTTCAAAAAAGTCTTTTCCTAGTCTATTTGGAATTGGCTGGAATAAATATAAGATTCTAGGCAATACATTCATCTTTAATAGTAGATATTCTCCCAATCAATGATAATTGTAAATTTTCCCATTTTATCAAATCTGTTGCAATCTGTTGTTTGAGTTTAAGATAATTGTCCTCCTTAAGTGTGCTATATTTTGTTGTTATGTGTATCCCTAAATACTTAATCTTATTTGTGACCTGGAGCCCCCAAACTTCCTCCAATTCTTTCTTTCGTCTTGCTAATATGTTCTTTGTTAAAATCTTTGTTTTATCTTTATTTATTTTCAGACCTGCTACTTTCCCATACTCTTCTATCTTTTCTATCAGTTTAGGTGCTGACTCCAATGGATTCTCTAATATGAATACCATGTCATCTGCAAAAGCTTGCAATTTATACTCTTCTTTTTAATATTTTCATTCCCTTTAATTCTATTTCTTCTCTGTTCCTATTCAGCACTTCCAGTGTTAACACAAACAACGGAGGTGACAATGGACAGCCTTCTCTAGTCCCTTTTCTTATATCTATAAAGTCTGTTAACTCTCCATTTATTATAACCTTTGCAGTTTGTTTATAATATATCGTTTCTATGGCTTGGATAAATTTTTTACCAAAGCCCATTTATTCCAATTGTAGCAGCATAAAATGCCAATTCACATTATCAAAATTTTTTTGTGCATCTAAAAACATTGAAGCCATTTGTTTTTCGGGATGTGCCTCATAGTATTCCAGTGTGTCTAAAATTATTCTCATATTGTCTTTAATTTGTCTCTTCCGCAGAAATCCATTTTGATCAGAATGAAAAAAGTTGTTTAAGTATCTTTTCAGTCTTTCTGCCAGAATTGAAGCAAAAATTTTATAATCTTAGTTTAATAGGGATATAGGTCTGTAATTTTTAACTTGCTGTGGATCTGTGTCCTCCTTCAGTACATGTGTAATATATGATTCTGACCATGTTTTGGGTATTCTCTTCCTTGTCATAACTTCATCCTAACTTCTAATAAGTGAAGATTCAATGTTTCGTGAAATGTCTTGTAAAATTCCACTGGCAAACTGTCCGGACCTGGTGCTTTCCCAATATTTTGCTTTTTTAAAGCTTCTGTTAATTCCATCATTGTTATGTTACTTTCTAACATTATTTCAATATATTTGGGTATCTGGGGCAGATTTGCTTGCTATAGGTATTGTTGAATTCTTTCTTCCTAAACATTCTCTTGGTACAATTTTCCATAATAATCTTGAATAATTTTTTTCTTCTCCACATTTTCATGGCATACATGTCCTTGTTCATTTATCAATTAATTTATCCTTCTTGAATCTCTTTCCTTTCTCAATTTATATGCTAGCCACCTGCCTGATTTATTTGCATCTTCAAAATAGTTCTGCTTAGCATTTTAAATTTTTTGTGCTATTTCCTCTTTTTCCATTAGCCCTGTTTTATGTTTAGTTATGTCCATTTTAATTTTAATGTCCTTTTTTGGTGGAAATTTCTGTAGCTCTTTTTCCAGCCTCTTGTAGTCATCTTCCAATGTTTTAAAAGTTTTTTTCTGTTTCTTTTCCTTGTATAGTCCATTATCAAGCCTCTTGTATAAGCTTTTATCGTGTCCCAGAGGTTCTGTAATGATGTATCCTCTTTTGTGTTTTCTTTAAAGAAGAAAGTCAATTCTCTTCCAATTTTCTGTTTAAAATCTTTTCCCTTTAATATCATATTATTTAGAGTTCCATCTAGATCTCCTTTTTTGTCCTTTCCTTACAACTGTTATTGGATTATGATCTGCCCAGGTACTTGTTTCTATTTCAATGTCTTGTATGTTAGAGAGCAATTCTGTTGACATCCATATCATATATATTCTGGACCATGATGCATGTCTATTTGAATAAAAAGTATATTGTTTATTTTCTGCATTTCTCTCTCTCCATGCATCTTTTAGGTTTATCTTATCTACCATTCAAAAGAAGACATTTTGGCAATGTCTTTCTAGTTTTCTTTGCTGCTTTCTGTGTTTTATAATCCAATTTGTCATTTATTATTCCATTAAGATCTCCCATCAGACAAATATTAGCGTAGTCCAGTTCAATTATTTTTATATGTAATTTCCTGTAAAAATCTTCTTGATTATAATTTGGAGCATAAATTGCTATTAAAAGTGTCTTTAGATTATTGTCCATTATCTCCACCATCAAAATCCTTCCATCATCATCTGTATATATTTGTTCTGCAGGGATTGTGTCTCTAATGTATAACACCAGTCCTCTCTTTTTACACTGTGTCAACGCTGTAAATAATTTCAATAATTTTTGTTGTTTCAATATGTGTTCATGTTGTTTTTTAATATATACTTCTTGTAGGCAGATTATATCAAATTTTAATTTCTCTAATTTATGAAATATTTTTCTTCTTTAGTAGTAGAATTAAGTCCATTTATATTAATTGTAATCAGTTTTCTCTCATCCATTTTACACTTTATAAGAAGGATTTGTTGCTCTAGTAGATCTTGGTTCTTGTTGCTCTCTGGGTACACCATCAATGGCTCCTTCTTCTTTTTCAATTTCTGTCTTTTTAATTTTTAATTTTTATTTTTTCATCCTTTCTCCATTTTACATTTTTTTTCTTTTTCGTTTTACATGATTGGAACCAATTGGATTAAGGTACTCAAATGCCTGAAGATTTTGTCCCTTTCCTTTTTTATTTTTTTATTTTTTGCTTTTACTTTTTATTGGAGTGGCAGTTGTCTGCTCTTGTTTTTTCTTCCCATTTTTCCTATTAAGTATTGTAAGATGAGCAGAAAGATACCAGCCTCAGCTTCTTCAATCCTGACTTCTTCCTCCTCACCATCTGGAGGACAACGATCAATACAGATGATGTTGCAACAGGAGAAGGAGAAGGAAGTGACACTGCAGATGATTATGCAAGGAATTCAAAAGATACAAGCAAAAACAGATAATATTGAAAAGAGAATAGAAAATATTGAAAAGAGAATGAAGAATATCATGCAAAGAATCGAAAAGACAGATGAGAAAATTGAAAATATCCAACAGATGATGATGCAATATGAGGACCAAATTAAGAAAATTGAAGAACAAGGCATACAAAGAGATAAGAAGATTGGAGATACGGATACCCGACTGAGTGAAGTTGAAAGAGACAAGAGCAGATCCCTGGGATTACTGGGATGGGAAATTGATAGGTCAGAATTCTATCTTAGATTCCAAAATATAGAAGAAGAAAAGGGTGAAAACCTTGCTGAAATGATGACAGAAATCTTGGCAGAAGCATTAGAGATAACTAAAGAGAAGATGATGGATGGAATGGATGAGGTTTTCCGTATATACAGAAGATATGCGATGAGAAATAAACTACCAAGAGAAGTTCATATCAGATTTACTAAGAAAATAATTAAATCACGAATACTTCAGGTGGCAAGAGAGAAAACACTAAAGTACAAAGATAAAGAAATAGTGGTACTGAAACAGGTACCGAGAAGAGTGAGAGAGATAAGAAGAGAATATTTATCTTTGACCAAAGTGCTACTCAAGAGAGGAATAAATTACAGATGGGTGATACCAGAGAGTCTCATGTTTACCTAGCAGGAACAAAAACACAGAACTGATACAGTTGAAAAAGCTGAGTTATTCTATCTAGAATAGTTCAGAGGAAAGGAGGAAGATACAAGAAAAGAAGAGTCATTAATTGAATTTCAAGAGGAATGTATAGCAGTAATTCAATCAATTTGTTTTTTGTGTGTGTTGTACAGGTCACCTTCAAGAAGTGTGGGGAGCTGAATGTCAACCATAAAACATTTTGTATACATGTTTTATAGTTGTCAACAGAAAGTGGGACATTTTCAAAGAGTAGGCAGCAGTGTAGAATTGAAAGTACATTCTATTTATATTTTCTTCAGAGACTGATTAGATGACTGAAGCTTCTGCCATGAAAAAAATATAATTGGAGAGCATGATTGATGAGTCTTAGCTATGGATGCATTTCATTGGATGATAGACCCAGAGGGGTGGGTGGTGGGGAAACAGGATCTAGGGTGTCAGTGAATTACGTATCTTAGAGTCAGCTATGCCCATGTTAATGCCGGCATGTTAACTTCTAATAATTCCTTTCCAGTTTTGGGACTGTGGCTCGAGGCTCATGATTTAATTGGAGTAACTGCTGGAATCCTGACATATAGTCTATTTGGAAATATTATACAAAGACCAAAGTAAGTTATACAATATATATTATTCTGGCTCATGAAATATATCTCTTAATATATATTGTCAAGGTTGACTCAGCCTTCCATCCTTCTGAGGTTGGGAAAATGAGGACCCAGAAGGATATAAAGCACTGTGAAGTGTTAGTAACTCTAACTGTTACTGCTATTGCTATGATGGACTGCAGCCTATATTTTTTTTCTTTGTATTTCATTTTCATTAAAACTTCCACAGGAATGGATTCTTCTCTACCTGATTGACAAACATACACTTGCTATGTCAAGGAGAACATAGAATAATAGAGTTGGAAATAACCTTGGAAATCTTTTTGTTCATCCACTGCCCATGCCAGAAGATCCTATATACTATGCTAGACAAATGTCTGTCCAGTTTCTTCTTGAAAACCTTTAATAATGGAGCATCCATGATTTCTGGAAACAAGTCATTCATTGATAAATTGTTACACCTCTCAGAAAATTTTGTCTTAATTCTAGATTGGATCTCTTTTTAATGATGTTCCACCTGATACTTCTTATCCTGCCTTCAGGTGCTTTGGAAAATAAGTTGAGTTCTTCTTCTCTGTAGCAGTCCCTCAAATACTAGAAGACTGCTAAAGTATCATCTCTAGCTCTTTTCTTTGTTAGACTAGACATACTTAGTCCTCTCAGTTCTTAAAATGGTTTAACCTGCAGAGCTTTTATCATGTTTATTTTTCTTCTCTGCAGTCTTGGATTCTTTCTAGAATCTCAACATTTTTGTGTATCATGGTGACCAGAAGTGAACACAGTATTCAATATGTGGCCTCACTAGTGCAATATAGAAATACTATCACTTAACATGAAACCTAACCCTAACCCTCTGTTTATACAGACTAGGACAGCATCAGCTTTTTTGACAGCTGCAGCACATGGCCCAGCAAAAGAACATGAAGAATTTGCATAGATGCAATTGCATGAAGATGATCATATGTACTCAACATAAACTAGCATATGGTCTTTGGTCAATACCAAGTTATAAAACAAGTGAAAAATTTTGGGAGATGCCACCATGAACTGTCTTTGCTGCTATATTTTGCCTAGCTCTGGAGCTAGGCAAAATATATGCTCATTATCTCTGGAGTGTTTGCAAGCACTTTTAATGCAATAGCTAGGCCTTTTCACTTCTGGAATCATTCCCAGAGAAATACCATTAAAAAAGCAATTCCACAGTAGCTCTAGTAAACTCAAGGTCAAATTACATGCACACATAGGATTGAACTCTTGATCTACAGGTATATTTGGATCAAAGTACATGAGAAGGAAAAGGTCGACATTTTCTTTTCCAGTAATGATTCTCTTCTCATAGTCTGTCTGTCTGTCTGTCTGTCTGTCTGTCTGTCTGTCTGTCTGTCTGTCTATCTACTACATACCTACCTACCCCACATTGTAATTAATTGTGGAATAATTATAGTAATAAAATTTAAAAATAGTAATGGCATTTAAACTTATATACTGCTTCACAGTGCTTTACAGCCCTCTCTAAGTGGTTTACATAGTCAGCATATTGCCCCCAACAATCTGAGTCCTCAGTTCTTAAAATAGTTTAAGAGCTTTTATCATGTTTATTGTTCTTCTCTGCACTCTTGGACTCTTTCTAGGATCTCAACATAATAGAATAAAAAACAATAGCAATCACACTTATATCACTTCCAGTGATTTCCAATCCTCTCTAAGCAGTCAACCTCAGAAGGATGGAAGGCTGAGTTAACCTTAAGCCTGTTGAGTTTTGAACTGCCAAATTGCAGTCAGCTGGCAGTCAGCAGAGGTAGCCTGCAGTACTGCACTATAACCACTACACCACCGTAGCTCTTGGTTAAAATATGTTCTTTATGTATTGTATGATACAAATACAAGATAAGCTTTTTGTTGCTAATGACAAGATTTCTAGTGTATAAAACTTATATATTTATCTTGTGACTGTATGGTCTGACTTGCTGTATAAACTTAATCAAAGTTCAGTACATTAAATGCATCTCTTGCTTTAGAAAAACATTCTGCTCACAATTAAATCTGACTTTTTCATACTGCTTGAAGATGTTCCATTTCTAAGATAAGTAACAGCAACAAGGCCATGAACAGTTTTGAAATAAAGGAGGCATATAAGAGATTTTTCTGTATTGGCAAAGATCTAATGGGGCCAAGATTAGTATAATTTCAGCACCAGGTAAAGACTTTTCTATTTTCTTAAGCTTTTTAGTTTTATTGTAATTCATATTGGTTTAATTTTTTTAATAACTTCTATGTTGCTGCTTAATTTGTGTAGTGTTGTTATTGTATATTTTATTTTATCATACAAGTTTTTACTCAGATTATATTTTGGTATACTTTATTGTAAAGAAGAACTTCATCAATTTTGGGGGGAAAGAAAAAAGAAAGAGAAAAATAAATAAGAGAGAAGGGAGGGAGGGAGGGAGGGAGGGAGGAAGGAAGGAAGGAAGGAAGGAAGGAAGGAAGGAAGGAAGGAAGGAAGGAAGGAAGGAAGGAAGGAAGAATTTAACACTTATGAGGAACACATTAAAGCACTTTCATTTTTTCCTGACTTTTCTTCCCTGTGATTTCCAAAAAAGACTGCTTAAATTTTTTTTTTCAGGTTAAAAAAATTAAGCTTTTTCTACTAGCTACCACGTATAAAATATATCAAGTAAAGTATATAACACATACCTTGGTATCCCTGCTGATACTTCTATACCATGGTACTGGTAGTATTAGAATCTGTGTATTTTTTTAAATCAAACTAATTAGAATTCCTGAACATTTATTGGTAATACTTGCCATTTGCAACTTGGTGCTATTAGACTAGAGGGAGACTCACCACTAACTACAAGAAGGTGAACTCCAGAATATTTTAAAATTTCCTTCAGGTAGTTACAATTCTCACTTGCTAAGAATAGTTGAGTTAAAAAAAGTACATATTCAGCTCATTACTTTAATAGCATCCTGCCCAGGAGGATTATTATAAAATACTTTTAATTGTAACTACATGATATCACTATAACTTGTAGGGAATATTTATGCTAATTGGTGCAATACTAAAGTTTGATATCACAAATCATATCATTGAAATCAAATCCACACTTACTACATAATGCAAAGAAGTATAAATGCAGTTAAAATAACAAAGAACTTTCAGTTATCTTTGAAAGTGGAGCTAAATGATGAAGTAAAGGAGGCAAAATTATCAAACTTTTACAATACCGCAGTACATTAGCCATGCATGTAATAAACAGACCCATGTGAAACATTAACTTTTTGTCCTTCTACTTTGTTTTTTTTTTTTTTTCTGGTACCAAAAATCATTAAAAGCTTATGAATAATATATAATAATATATAAATAATAAAATGCTGAACAATAAAACAATTGCTGGACTGAGATTGGGAAAAATGATATGTTCCACAGTGGTGGAATTCAAAAATTTTTACTACCAATTCTGTGGGTGTGGCTTATTTGGTGGGTGTGGCTTGGGGTCACATGATGGGGCGGGCGTGACTTGGTGGTCATATGACTGGGTGGTCTTGTGACTGGGTGGTCATGGCTTGGTGGTCACGTGACTGGCTGAGCATGGCTTGGTGGTCATGTGACTATGTGGATGTGGCCAACTCAATGTCACTCACATCAAGGGGTGCCTCTCCTGGCCCCTCTCCTCCGAGCCATTCCTTATCACCCAGCCTCAACTTATCTATAGTTCAATAAAAATATTGTTTACCTTTTTTTTTAACTTTATTATCTACGTACTATAGATGTACTTTCATGGACCACTGAAAGAAGGAAATGGCTTACATGCTTTGCCCAAGAGGGTGATAGGCAACAGGCTTTTAAGGCACTGCCAGAAAGGGGGGGCAATGTATTTTCCAAAGCACCAGAAGGCAAACAATGTATTTTCCAAAGCACCAGAAGGCAAACAATATATTTTCCAAAGCACCAGAAGGATGGAAAGTAATCAAGGAAAGAAGCTACCTAAAAGTAAGGAGAAACTTCCTGACAGTGAGAACAATTAACCAGTGGAATTGCTTGCCACCAGAATTTCTGTGTGCTCCAACACTTGAGGTTTTTAAGAAAAGACTGGACAGCCATTTCTCCGAAATGGTATAGAGTTCCCTCCAAGGTCCCTTCTAAATGTTATTCTGTTATTCTGACACCTTTCCCAGGACTTCTATTCAGATTTTGGCATCCTCAGAGTTTACCTGCCTTAGCAGTCCCTTTCAACTCTGTTAAACGCACCTATATTTATGCTCTGGACTATTGACATGTAAACCCTGAAAAATACCTGGGCAAAAGAAAGGCAGTAAAATCACTCTAGGCGTAGGGACAGTGCAAAATATTAATATATGATAAGTAATGGAACAATTAAAAATAATAGCACAGAATTTTCTCTTCCCCCCTCCTCCTTCTTTTCTTTCTCTCTCTCTTTCTTTCTCCCCTTCCTCTTTCTTTCTCTTTCTCTCCCTTCCTCTTTCTTTCTTGCTCTTTCTTTCTCTTCCTTCCTTCCTTCCTTCCTTCCTTCCTTTCTCTCTTTCTCTCTTTCTTTCTATCCTTCCTCTTTCTTTCTCTCTTTCTCTCCCTTCCTCTTTCTTTCTTTCTTGTTCTTCCTTTCTCTCCCTTCCTTCCCTCCCTCCTTCCTTCCTCCCTCTCTCCCTCCCTTCCTTCCTTTCTCTCTCTCTCTCTCTTTCTTTCTTTCTTTCCTTCCTTCCTTCCTTTCTCTCTTTCTCTCTTTCTTTCTATCCTTCGTCTTTCTTTCTTTCTTTCTTTCTCTCTTTCTCTCCCTTCCTCTTTCTTTCTTTCTTTCTTTCTTGTTCTTCCTTTCTCTCCCTTCCTTCCCTCCCTCCTTCCTTCCTTCCTTCCTTCCTTCCTTCCTTCCTTCCTTCCTTCCTTCCTTCCTTCCTTCCTTCCTTCCTTCCTTGGTCTCCCTTCCTCTTTCCGGCTCTTTGTCTCCCTTCCTCTTTCTCCTTTCCTCTTTCTTCCTTTCTTGCTGTTTCCTTCTTGCCCTTCCTCCCTTTCCTTCCTTGTCTCTATTTCACACACACACACCTTTTCTGGGAAGAACTTATTGGGTGAAATCCAGAGCAGCGAGCAGCAGGACAATGAAGAAAGCAGAAGCCCTGGAACATCCTTTCAAAGCACAGAGGTGGTGGAGGTGGCGGGGGCGGCAGTGACGGCATTGGGGGCAGTGTGGCTATGTGAGAGAGGCACAGAAGAGTCCCGAAAGGGAAGGAGAGAGCCTTTGGCTTTCTGTTTATTTTCTCCCCTCTGCTGGGGCGGAGAGGGGTGTGGAAGAGCCCTGAAAGGGAAGGAGAAAGCCTTTGACTTTCTGTTTGTTTTCTCCCCTCTGCTGGGGCGGAGAGAGGCACGGAAGAGCCCCGAAAGGGAAGGAGAAAGCCTTTGGCTTTCTGTTTGTTTATACAGCCCTTTCAATAGTTAGTCATTCAGTAGTCATCTCATGAATATTACAATGTGCTCTAGATGGGGCTGCCCTAGAAGGAAGCCACATTTTCTCGAAATATAGCAGCTCAGGCAATGCTGGATGTGTCATATATGCCATATTGTTATATATCAGAATCTAAGAATGATCCTCCTTGTTGCATCTTGTCTCCAGAACAACATCCCTGCATAAATCTGTATAGCCATTATCCTGATGATGTTCTAAAAGTCTTAGAAAATTTGGCTTTGCTCACAGGGCTGGATTTGTTTCCCCTAGATACGCTGTTCCCCCCCTCCTTCTTTTAATATTTTTCAAGTACAATTCACCCAGAGTTGTTGGAATTAAGCAATTTATTAAATTAACACAAAAATCAATATGGCCCAACTTTGGGAAATAAAGCCCATATAGTCCAACACTGTATGTCATGAGTGAATTTAGGAACTTATAAGGATGGAAAGAAAGTGCTAGCCTCTTTTCCATATCATTAGCTAGAAACTGGTGTTCAAGGCATGACCATGGTTCAAGAACTAGTAACAGTGGTCATTGGTAGCTTAATCTTCCATGAACCTCACTAAGTGTCTTAAATAGCAAACCATTCGTATTAGCAGTCATTAGCACAACTGTTGGAATCAAAATCAACAATTAAATTATGCGTTGCATTGGGAAACAAAAGCCAATCCTGTAATCCTATATTTAATTTTAATAAGTAACTTCATAAGGTATGAACGAGATCCATCCTATCTGTGTCATTGATGGGATGGATAACTTCATATGGAGGAAGAAACCCATCCTATCTTTGTCAGTTATGAGATGCTTGATTTTATTTGAATTATTTGACTTTTAAAGTGCTAAATTTAATTTAGAAAAACTTCACTAGCAGTTAGAATTTGTTAATTCTAAGATGTACCTCATTTTTAATTTCACAACAGTGCAGTTTAAATATGCAATAAATGACTTAAATTACTATATTGGCATAAGAAAAAAATAAAGCTACTTGCTTAGAAGCCACCTACATTCATCACATCTTCTTTGAACCAGAGTTTAATTCAGTGCAGATGATAATAGTACTGCAATGAAAAAAAGAAGAGCTGCTGGAGGTTCATTCTATGCTTGGTAATAAAAACTTAATTTTATCATTAAAACTTTAAAATTCTTCCTGAAGAAAGTGCTTTTTCATTGTTGCCATGTCCTTATCATTGATTTATAAATGATAAACTGTAATATGTAATGCAATTGTGATTCATTCTGAAAAGATTCATAGTTATTTCAAAGCTGCATAATAATAATGAATACAGATAAGAAGTCTAAATGTGGACCTATATGTCATTTACCAACTTTTGTGGGAGCTAATGAGGTACAAATAAAGCCTATAAAGCCTCATAGCTATCAGACTGGCCCTTCCTTCCTCCTCTGGCAGTGTAATTCATAAAATCTCCTTCAAGTCAAATTTAAGCCTTGATGAGTCTACAGAGTTTACATAGATAGTCACGCAGTGGTATCCTCTTGTACTAAGATTCTTTTCAACTTTCTTGTTTACTCTAATCCTGATATTCCTCTAGTTATGTGCTAAATCCCACACTCTTAGATTATCAAACCTGACAAGGTCTTGCAGAGTGAAATAAAAATAGGGTAAAGCCTTATACATTCTTTGACTATTTGGGGCAATTTCTCTACAGTTGTCTTATCTGAAATGTGAGGTGCTCTCATCTTTTTTTGTGATGAACATGTAAAGTTCCACTTTCCTAACCAAATATCTGCCAGAAAAAGGTGGCATTTTTTGCTATTACTGCTGTTGTTGTTTATATACTTTTCACTCTCTGAAAAGTATATAATCTTTCACCCCCTAGGTTTCCCAAAAATAGAAGGGTAACTTGTTCAACTCCCTGCAATCAAATCAAACCACATCAATTATTTATTATCTTTTCTAGAAAAATTAATATCAAAAGTAACATACTCTTCTCAGGAAAAGGACTAGAAGCATTGGCTCTATTTCTCCCTCTTCCCAATGATGCTTGCTTGCTCATTAATTTAATGAGGAAGATTTAAGCGGTGTGATTATCATTTCGTACTACTACAATATGCTTTCTACATTTTCTTTTTTTCTCAAGTTCTGTGTTAGACTGCTGACTTTTATTTACCATTTGACTTCACAAACTGTCTTGCAATTTATGTTAATCTCCATCTAATTCTTCACTACCTCTTTCCATTTGAGGTTAAGCTTTACTGAAATACTTGAACATATTTCAATTCATTGAATAATCAATATTTTTTTCATTATTTACACATTCATTCTTTTGATGTAGCATTATGCAATCACAATAGTTTATATGCATAATAGTTCATACACAGTTGTTTTTCGACTAGCTACAATGAAAGATAACACTAGAAGACACATACATAATTGACAGATTGGTACTGTATGTTTCTCAAATTACAGAGAAAGAGAACCATTTTCTGGTTATCTTCTTCTTAGGTCTACGTTATGTTGGCCAACAGTGGAATATACTAAAGGGGGGAGTTGGAAAATATCAAGATTGCGGTCAAAACCTTACAATCCAAGCTCCATTTCTTAGAATGTGTATGCAATGTTGGCACAGATACAAATGAGGCAAGGCTTCAATTGCATGGTCATGATTGTGATTTGGGCGTCTTGATAAACTTTTTCCTTTCTTCTGTGAATTCTATTTAATTAAATTGAAATTAAATTGGACATGATTCTGGGTAAGCTTACCTGATTGGAAGAAGTGTCTCCTATGTTTATCTGTTATGTTTCAAAACTTCAGCTGCTGGTGATTTTGTGGTGTTAAGTCCCTAATTGTATGGATCTACATTTACTAAGTATGAAGTGATAATAATTAAGGATGGGAATGAAAATCAAGAGATTTATTTGGAATATGCTCTCTCTTTATAACAACCATCTCTTTCCTGTCTTACTACTCTATGTTGTCTAAATAATATCATGCCCAGAGGCTTTCTCTGTGGTGGAGCCTTTCATGTGAAAATATTTTCCTTTAATTTTTGGTTCATCAGCAAAATGAAATATTTCTCTTTAAACAAGTGTTGTTTTGCTTAATTTAATTTATTCATAGTTAGTTTTGATTCCTTGTGTTTTTGTGTCTGTAGCTGATTTAAATACATTTTAATTAGTGGTTATTGTTATTTTTATGTTATTTAAGCTCTACATAAAGTTAAAAAAAGAAATATTCTGTCAGCCTTTCATACTTCCCAATTAGAAGTATTTACTGTTCTTTTAAAAAACAATCTGAAGGAAGGTGGAACACATTAAAGAATTAGTATGTGAGTTTTACTGAAGTGAAAGGCTAAGATAAAGAAAATTGGGTTCAAGCCTTTGCTGAGCCCTGATTAGTATACAAACACAGTTTTCTCTGCAGAATTGATTAACCAGTATGTACACCTGACCTTTTGTTATAGTTTGTTACTTGGTCAAAGCTTCTATTAATTCTCCAGAACAGATTAAAGCTTTTTAAATGAACTATATACATTTAAGATTATGTGGAACATTGTACTTCATTACAGTTAACACAATATTGGAATTAAAGGAAATCTGGATATATTTTTGATTTAAAAATGCATACATGCTCAGTTTAAATAGAATATCCAGTATGTATTATTAAATTGTGTGAACAGTTTCTCTACAGAAAAGGAATTGTTTTTCTGTATGGGTATAAATTTATGAATGTGGAAATTAATTTATGGGAACAGAGTGATGTTTTTGGCTACAGAATCTAAAATGGAGGGTCTTAAGCAAATACATGAGAGTGGAATTAATACTGAGTAGGCTATATTAAGGTTAAAAGAAAAATATTTGGGAAAATGAGTCCAGATTTGCATGTTCTTTCTTCTAGTGTTTATAAGTGCTTCAATTTGTCAGCCTAGCTGTCAAGTATTTCAGTTAAGTAAATGTTATTAGTTTTGGAGTCTATAGTGGTGGTCCAAATTGAAATATTGATAATGCTATACATTATTTCTCAGAAATGTTAGCTGTCTATAAAGCAGAAATGAGATATAAGGATGAGCAGGTAGGTGAAATTTAGCTTCTAAACACAAATCTCAGGCCTCAATTCACTTTCATTGAATTCACTACAGCTATCACTTTTGAGAGCTGGCATGTACTAAGACGAGATATAATTTCTTTCTCTCTTCATTTGAATGATTTAGGGGATTGTATCTGGGCTGAGAGTCAATTTGGTGTAGTAATTAAGACACCAGCCTAAAAACCAGGACACTGTGAATTCTAGTCTTGTTTAAGGCATATGCCAGCTGCGTGGCTTTGATTAGGGTTAGGGTGAAAAACTTGCCAAGAAAATTTCCAGGGCTAGTTCAACCCCAAAATTTTAATTTAAAAGAAGCCATATAAAAGTAAGTCTTTTCAGACTTAAGATGACCCTCTTGTATGGTTAAGATGACCCTCTTCAGAATTGGAAAGAATGCAACAGGACTATGTGATGTTTGTGAAAATATATCTTATCTTTTGTTATTGTATGCCTTATTATGACAGAGGTTTATTATTGTAGGGTGTCAGCCTTCAAGACTCTTTTCCTTTCTCTTGCATCTTTCGGCAGCCATAGTAACGGGATGAGGGGGAAATAATTGGGCTTTGTGGGTGTGGAATACATGCTGGAGGTTTTGGAGAATGAACTGTATAACTTGGGGAAAAAACTTTATTGTTTATGCTTATGCTTACGCGCTAGTTTTCATGCTTGTAAGTGACCCAGAGTCATCTCTGGACAAGAAAGCTAGTACATACATTTAATATATAAATAAATAATAAACTCACCTATTTAATTGTAGGTACAATATAAGAGGATAATGCACATGTTGATTTAAAAGTGATCTTGTGGAGACTTCCAGTTGCGGCACCGTGGTGGTGTGGGGAGTGTCAGCTATGGAATTCATTGCTGCCACATAGTGAAGAAAGTGGAAGGGGGTGATGTTAATTGAGAGCTCTTAGTAGACAAAATCTATTATTTTGATAGTTTAAGGTTACAGAGTGTGGCACAGAAAGAATTAAAATTTACTTTGGGATTGGTGCACGTGATCTGGTGATGAAGGAAAAGGGGATGGGTTGTAGCTTGGGACTTTGTGGGGAAGCCAGGAATATTTAGTTCCGGATTTCCCCAGTATGTGCCAGGTACTGTTCTAATAAAAGTACTTTGAGATGGCATGTGTCTTGGAGTTACTGACAGGAATGGAATTTTCCTGAAATGCTGACAATAATCCCGAACTGTAACAACTTTCAGCTCTCCCAAGAGGGAGCTATCAGGGGTGCTGAACTCCAGGATTTGTTCGATCAATGGATCAATCGGAAGAATCAGCCAACATGGGAGGGTATTGGGAGGGACCCACTGGAAGATTAATTGAATCCCCCAGCCCCACTTTGGAGAGGTTAAGGCATGTGGAAGAGAGGCAAGATTTAGGAGCCCAGCCCAAAGAAACAGATTCCTGGAGAAGTTGTCAGACGGGACCAGAGAAAAAGCTGCCTGGAGAATTCATTGCATCAAGCCTTTTACATGCTGCAAAGGAGGCATATTGGAGGTGTGGAGCTCCAATTGTATCAGAAGGCCAACAGGATCAAAATGCAAGGGAGACATGAGAGATGCAGACTACAAAAGGTATATTGCAATCTCCAAGTCCTTCTCCCCCACACCCAGAAGGAAATTTACCCCCTGCAGAAAATATCCCTCTATGGTCAAGGATGGATCCAGTATCAGTGGATGCCAGTACCAGCAATGCCCTGGCCCCAGAGAGAATCAGCAATCCCTTCCCAACAAAGGAATCTGTACAGGCAACAGGAAGCAGCCACCACCACCCTTTTCTCATGCACGGAATAAGGCAACTAGCAGGCTCTTCATGACAAGTCCCTGATCACCCCCACTCAGAGCAACTATGCAGAGGCCCTTCTTCCAGAGATACCAACCCCCAGACCAGACCAGATGCAGTTCAAGGCCAATTTTGACAGGCACCATGAACATTTATCTTATTTCCTCACTCAAATCTGGTCTCACATAGACCAATTTGGAGACCAATAGGCAACCAACACGGTTTAGTTACTGCAATAACAGATGGGATGAATGTGTCGGGTTACCGTCCATTGCCGGGAGGCAGACCAAATACGTTGGTACCGCCCCAGGTGCCTGATGGATCCAGATAGGTTCCTGATGGACCTTGGGCCATGTCCCGACGTTCGAGCACACAACTCGGTTGAGGATCTGGTCGCCACCTGGGATAGGGTGGCAGTTGGGGCCCTGGACCCCAACTGCCCCTGGTCGTGCCCTTGTGGCCTCTGACCTGGCACCTCTCTCACTCGGCCCCTTAGTTCTCCGAGGAGCTGAGGGAGATGAAGCGCTGGAAAGGACGCCTGGAGAATATTTGGAGGACTACTCGCTCCGGACCCGACTGAACACTATTACAGTCTTATATTAAGACCTATTTAGTGGCGATAAGGGTGGCAAAGCATTCTCACTTTTCCACCCTTATTGCGTCTGCAGAAAACCGCCCGGCTGCCCTGTTTAGAGTGACCCGCTCCCTCCCGGAAGGGGGAGCGTGGGAGGACCCCTTGCAGGGACGGGCTGAGGACTTTTTGAATTTCCTGCTGCATAAAATTACTCAGATCTGGGATGGGTTGGACTCTGAATGGCAACTTTGGGTGGGGGGTCGGAGGCGGAATTTGGGGCAGTCATTTGGGAGGAGTTTGATCCTGTGACCCTCGAAGACGTGGACAGGTTGCTGCGGGGGCTGAATGCTACCACATGTTTATAGGACCCGTGTTCCTCCTGGCTGGTGTTGGCCACTCGGGAGGTGACATGAGGTTGGTTTCAGGGTATTATTAACGCTTCCTTGAGTGAGGGATATCTGCCCGCCGCCTTGAAAGAGGTGGTGGTGAGACCCTTCCTCAAGAAACCGGCCCTGGACCCAACTTTGTTATCTAATTATCGTCCCATCTCCAACCTTCATTTTGTGGTGAAGGTTGTTGAGAATGTGGTGGCACGACAGCTTCCCTAGCACCTGGATGAAGCTGTCTATTTGGATCCACGCCAATCGGGCTTCAGGCCCGGGCACAGCACGGAGACGGCATTGGTCGTATTGATGGATGATCTCTGGAGGGCCCATGACAGAGGTTATTGCTCTGTCCTGGTCCTCTTAGATCTCTCAGTGGCTTTCGATACTGTCAACCACAGTATCTTATTGCGGCGGCTGGGGGGGTTGGGAGTGGGAGGTACTGTTATAAGGTGGTTCTCCTCCTTCCTCTCTGACCGTTCGCAATTCGTGTTGGCAGGGGGGCAGAGGTCAGCCCTGAGGGCCCTGGTCTGCGGGGTGCCTCAGGGGTCAGTGCTCTCGCCCCTGCTGTTCAGCATTTATATGAAGCCGCTGGGTGAAATCCGTGGCTTTGGGGTAGAGTTCCATCAGTACGCTGATGATACTCAGCTGTACATCTCTACCCCGGGCCACCCCAATGAAGCCGTCAAAGTGATGACCCAGTGCCTGGAGGCTGTGCGGTGTTGGATGGGGCGGAACAGGCTTCAGCTCAACCCATCTAAGACTGAGTGGCTGTGCTTCCCGGCACCCCAGTACAGCCAGCTGTTTCCATCTCTGGCTGTGGGGGGGAAACTCTTGTCCCCACAGAGAGGGCCCACAATCTGGGTGTCCTCCTGGATGTGCGGCTGTCATTCGAACAACATGTGGCGGCCATCACCAGGGGGGCTTTTGGCCAGGTCTGTAGGATCTACCAGTTGCGGCCCTTTTTGGATCGGGATGCGCTTCGCACGGTCACTTCTGCCCTTGTAACCTCCCACCTAGACTATGCCAATGCTCTCTACATGGGGCTGCCTTTGAAGAGCATGAATGCTTTGAAGGCTCCAGCTGGTGCAGAATGCAACCACGTGGGTGGTGTTGGGGGCTCCTTGGGCTCCCATGTTACGCCACTTCTGCGCGAGCTGCATTGGCTCCTGGTGGCCCTCCCGGTGCACTTCAAGGTCTTAGTTATCATCTTTAAAGCGCTCCATGGCTCGGGACCAGGATATTTGCGAGACCGCCTCCTGCCATTATCGGCCTCCCACCGACCGATACGCTCCCATAGAGTCGGTCTCCTCGGGGTGCCGCCAGCTGGATGGCTGGCGACCCCGAGGATGTGAGCCTTCTCATTGGGGGCACCCTCTCTCTGGAACGAATTACCCCCAGATATGAGGACCATCCCTGATCTCCTGAACTTCCGCCGTGCATTGAAAACTCATTTATTTCAGCAAGCCGATCTGGCCTAGGAGTTTCTAAATCTTTTAATCTGGTTTTAACTTTCTTAATTCCCTTATTTTAATCTTTTGAAAGGGCCAATGTATTTAATTCTTTTAATTTTTAAATATTGTATATGTATTTTTATATGTGTATTTTATCTTGGCTGTTCACTGCCCCAAGTCCCTTTGGGAGAGGGGGGCGGTATATAAATTTAAATAAATAAAATAAATAAATAAATAAATAAATACAGAACTTTTTTCCATTCAATCAGTAAGAATGAAGTTCTGAAAACCAAACGTATCAAAAGGAATCCTTTACTGAAATGAGGCAATTCGTGTAGGAGTTCAAAGCAGCATCTGACGTCCCTCAGGCATACAGTGATAAGTAAGGGAGTTTAGAACCCCTCCCTTTATCTCAATGTATATTTAGTGAAACAAAAGCCAATATGTTAATTCCCTTCCCAGCCCTTCTGTAGGAATGATCTTTCTCACAGTTTCCCAGGGCACACCTAATTTTCCCCCAACGCCTTTTTAGAATGGACTTTTTTTTGGAGATTCCCCGAAACACTTCACTGTGGAATTTTTAAGATTTTCTCATCTCCTGGCTATGCCTCACAGAGGTATTAGGTTCTGGCCATCTGGCTTTTCTCCCTCCATTATATCATGTGTGGGTATACAAATTCGATGTAAGGTTAAATATATTCAGGTTACCTCAAGAAAGGATTTCTTTATCAGTTCCCCCCCACTTTTTTTCTTTGACTGAAGAAATGACAGATACACGGATCTGACATCCTGCCCTCCTTAAAAAACAGGTCTACCTGGAAAAAACAAAAATCATGCATTACACATGCAATTCAGGATGGTTTATCAGGGTATGTTAGGTGAAACTTTCGTAGTAAGGTGGGTGCTTTTACATGTCATTTGGCTACCCACTCATTTTCTGAGGAAGGAAGGTGTTTCCAAGCTACTAAATTTTGTGTGGATCAACGGTGAATGCGTGAATCAAGGATATCTTTAATTGCAAAATGTTGTTCTCCATGTACCATGATGGGGGTTGGAGGTGTGAGAAGGGGGGGGGTCTGAGATTTGAAGTGATGTCCGGTTTTAGCAAGCTACAGTGAAATACTGGATGAATCTGCCTAAGTGTTTTTGGAAGTCGAAGCTCTACTGTCAGAGGGTTGATAATTCTGAAGATGGGGAATGGGCCAATGAATTTTGGTTCTAATTTCTGATTTTAAGAATATACACGGTTCCCAATCTTGAAAGGTTTAGGTTTGCAACGGTTTTTGTCTGCTTGAGTTTTGTAAACTGTTCTAGCTTCCTGTAAAGATAATCTTACCACTGGCCACATGGCTTGTAAATTATCCATCCACTCCTTAAGGGAGGGGATTTCAGGTTCTTTGGTGGATAGTTCCGGCATGGGGTTGAATTCTTGGCCCATGGCTACCTGGAATGGGATGAACCCCATGCTACTATGGACTGAGTTATTGTATGCTACCTCTGCAAAAGGAAGAAGATCAGTCCAATTGTCCTATTGATGATTAATAAATCATCTTAAACATTGTTCTAATACACTGTTCACTCTCTCTGTTGATCTGTCAGTTTGGGCATGACTTCCTGATGATAACCCCTAGGTGGAGCCTAATAGGTTTAAAAATGCCCGCCAAAATTTGGATGTGAACTGAGCACCCCTATCTGAGATAATCCACTGGGGGGCTCCATGAAGGTGATAAATGTGTATTAGGAACATCTTTGCCAATGCCTTGCAGTTGGGATCTTTTGGCATGGAATAAAGTGAATCTGTTTGGAAAAAAGATCAGTTACAACCAAATGACAGTATTCCCAGCGCTCTCGAAGAGCTCCACTATAAAGTCCATAGAAATCTTCTTTCCAGGGAGCAGAAGAGTCTGCCACTGTTTGTAAAAGTCCAGGATATTTTCCTTGTCTTCTCTTTGCAGCAGCACAGGTGGGGCAGCTCGCAACATAGTTTTCAATGTCCTTTTTGAGGGATGGCCACCAAAATTGTCTTTTGATGAGATGCAGGGTTTTTACAAACCCAAAGTGTCCTGCTATTTTGCAGTCGTGGCAGCGTTTCATGAGTTCCATTCGCTGGCTTGCAGGGACATAAAGCTTGTTTTCTACCCAAATCAGTCCATCTTTGAGTAAGCAAGTGTTTTTGTTAGCCTGGAGCCAGTCATCCTTAAGTAGTGCCTCCTTAAATATTGACGTGTCTTCAGTCAGGGATGATTTTTTTTTCTTTTGTGCGTGGGTGATTACCTTGGCTGCTAGTTGAGTTGGTTGGATCATCGGTTTTATAACCTCCATCTTTTTGCTGTTGTATTGGGGTTTTCTGGACAGTGCATCTGCTAAGAAATTCTTTCTCCCAGGAAAATATGTGAGAGTGAAATTAAAATGTTCAAAATATTGAGCCCACTTTGCTTGCTTTTTGGGGAGTTTCCATGGATTCCAAAAATCTTCTTCCAGATTTTTGTGATCAGTCCATACTTCAAAGGGGATTGGTTTCCTTTCAGGAAATGTCTCATTGTGAGCATTGCCCACTGCACAGCATATGCCTCTTTCTCCCATATGGCCCATCTTTGCTCAGTTTCTGTCAGTTTCTTGGCTGTATAAGCGCATGGTTGTAATTGTCCACTTCCATTCTTTTGGAGGAGGACTGTCCCAACTGCAACATCACTGGCGTCTGCTTGGATAACAAAAGGTTATTCAGGATCTGGGTGCTTAAGGACCTGTTCTGCTGCAAATAGAAGTTTGAGTTTCTTGAATGCTGCTTGGCATTCCATTGTCCAGATAAGGGGTTGCCTAGGTTTGGGTTTCTCCCCCCCCCCTTCATTTTTAGCAAGTTTGTGATAGGGAGGGTGATGTTTGCAAAAGCTGGAATGAATTGTCAATAAAAGTTTGCAAACCCCAGGAAGCTTTGCAGTTGTTTACGGGTATACGGTGGGTTCCAGTCCAATACAGCTTTTACTTTCTGTGGGTCCATCTCTATTCCCTCATGGTATATTCTATACCCCAAATAGTCAATTTTCTCTTGGTGGAACTCGCATTTAAAGAGTTTTGCATATAGCTTAGCGTCTAAGAGTTTTGTGAGGACTGCATGGAGTAGCTTGATGTATTCTTCCATTGTTTCCATGTAGATTAAAATATCATCAAGATACAATAAAACCCCTTTATATAAAAATTCATGAAGGGTTTCATTGATCAATTGCATAAACATGGCAGGCGCTCCTTGCAGTCCAAAAGGGAGCACTTTAAGTTGGTAGCATCCTAATGGTGTGTTAAAAGCTGTCTTCCACTCATCCCTTTCCTTTTTTCTGATGTGGTAATAAGCCTTCCATAGGTTTAACTTTGAAAAACTTTTTCCTTTCGAGAAACATGTCCTTCATGAGGGGAGTGGATACATATTCTCTATGCAAATGGTGTTCAATTTTTTGTAATTGACACACAGACGCATGGAGCCATCTTTCTTTTTGCGGAATAACACTGGGGCAACTATTTTTGGTCGGGCGGGTTTGATGAAACCCCTTTTTAAGTTTTTATTGATAAATGCTCTTTCAGTTCTCTGGGAGACATGCAGTACATTTATGGTTTTGGGAGTTTAGTCCCCGGTAGGATTTCGATAGCTCAGTCTGTGGCTCGATGGGGTGGGAGTTCATCACAAGCTTCCTCACTAAATGCTTGGGCCAGATCCTGATACTCATTGGGGATGTTAATGGGTTCAGCCGACTGTCCGGTCATAGTTGATTCTCTGTTCTCTGTCCCTTTTTTTATCCTTTCCTCTGAGCTTTTTGCAATTATTATGTCTCTCTGGAATTGTATGGTTCCTTTCCTCCAATTTATTTTTGGATTCCATTTCTGTAGCCATGTGAGACCTAGGACTAGTGGCTCTTCCATTCCTGGGGCTACAATGAATGTGAGCATCTCCCTGTGGTTTCCTAGTCTTATTTTCAATGGTTCTGTGGTAAACCTGGCTGGCTCCTCCCTCCCCTGCTATAGTTCCATCTAATTGGCAGAAAGTGATGGGATTTTCCATTTCTTTCAGTTGGATTCCCAATTTATCTGCAAGGGAGGGTTTGATTAGGCATCGGGTGGATCCCAAATCCAGCAATGCTGCAACTTCCCCCCCTTCCCTTGGCTGGGGATAGACAGTCTCAGGGGTAGGGTGATTGGTTCAATTGGATTGCTTACCAGTGGGTTGTCTTCTGGATCACTTTCGGACTGGCTCAGGTACCCTCGGAGCATTTGGGATTCTTCCTCAGGGTTGGGGGGGATCGGAATCCCACATCTACTTCTTAGGCTAATTTCCTTTCCTCGAGGGCTGGATAGAATATGGGGATGCTTCTGACTGGGTGGTGCAATTGCACTATGAACAGGCCCCAGAACTACAAGATGTCAATGTGTTTCTTCAATTGCTGAGACTCAGATTTGAGAATCGAGACAGAGTGGCTGAAAATGATGACAAATTAGTGGAAATGAAACAGTGCAAGTGACTTTTATCAGATTTTATATGGGACTATAGAAGGGTTGCAAGCCACCTCATAATTGGCCTGAAAAATTAATCTTTCACTATTTAAAAATGCCATTGACCCAAAAGTAAAAAAGGCCTGTGACATTAGGGGAATACCAGACACCCTGCAAACATGGTAAGTGGCCACTCTCAATTTAGACCGCGACATCAACCAAAAGACTCCTATCTGAAGGAACTCCTAGGAGAGCTGTGGCCTGGCAATCCACCAGAATGATAAAGTGTTATCGTTGTGGCCAGCGTGGCCATAGAGCAGCCAACTGTCTGGCCCCCACACCTGTTCCACAAGCTCCACAATTGAGGTTTGATACAGCTGCCAGGGGACAGAAAAGTCAAAGAAAGCCCCCCAACACTAGCCGCTTTGCTAAGCACACCATAGAAGGTCCTCTCCATGCAGAAGGGAGCAACAAACTTCCAGACCAACACAGCCTCCCTGGACAACCCACTGATGAAGATGATCCTATGGTGAGTGTACCCATCACATCTTTTACCATCAAAGTGAAGTTAGTGGTCCTGATATGGGGAGGCAGGGGAATTAGAAGCTGTCTTAGATATAGGATGCCCTAGATGCCTTATTGGGCTTCCCATCATTGAACAATTGGGCATAAAAACTAAACCACTAAAATCTCTATCAGATTTGAACAAGTGGATGGATGCGACATTAATTGGGGGGACCCCAGCCACCCAAATGACAGCATTAATAAAACTGGAAATGGGTCTTCACTGCAAACTCATATGTTTTATAGTAGCTCCAAGAATGTCAGAATCTGTCATATTGGGACTTGCTTGGCTAGATAAATGGGTCCCTACCATCAAGTGGAAGGATGGATTACATTATTGGAATGGGGCCACTGCCCCCTTCCTCCCATTAAGAAACCACCATCCAAACTGGGTCCAGAAACTGAAGCAGCAACCACCACCTCGGACCTTCTTCCAGGTACTCCCCAAGTGCCCAAACAATATAGGGTGATAAGGAGTGATGAGAAGATTAATAGTAATAGTAGTGTAAATAGTTGAACAGTGTTGAGGGAATTATTTGTTTAGCAGAGTGATGGCTTTCGGGAAAAAACTGTCCTTGTGTCTAATTGTTCTGGTATACAGTGCTCTATAGCGTCGTTTTGAGGGAAGGAGTTGAAACAGTTTATGTCCAGGATGTGAGGGGTCTGTAAATATTTTCACAGCCCTCTTTTTGACTCATGCAGTATACAGGTCCTCGATTGAAGGCAGGTGGGTGGTACTTGTTTTTTCTGCAGTCCTAACTATCCTCTGAAGTCTGTGTCTGTCCTGTTGGGTTGCAGAACCAAATCAGACAGTTATAGAGGTGCAGATGATAGACTCAATAATTCCTCTGTAGAACTGGATCAGCAGCTCCTTGGGCACTTTGAGCTTTCTGAGTTGGCGCAGAAAGAACATTCTTTGTTGTGCTTTTTTGATGACGTTTTTGATGTTAGGTGTCCATTTTAGGTCATGTGATATAGTAGAACCTAGAAATTTGAAGGTCTCTACTGTTGATACTGTGTTGTCTAGTATTGTAAGAGGTGGTAGTATGGGAGGGTTTCTTCTAAAGTCTACCACCATTTCTACAGTTTTGAGTGTGTTCAGTTCCAGATTGTCCGGTTACACCACGAGGCAAGTTGTATAACCTCCTGTCTGTATGCAGATTCATCGTTGTCTCGAATGAGACCAATGACTGTTGTGTCATCAGCAAACTTCAGTATTTTAACAGATGGATCATTTGAGATGCAGTCAGTGGTATATAGGGAGAAGAGAAGTGGAGATAATACACAGCCTTGGGGGGGGGGGGCTGTGCTGATTGTACAGATATCGGATGTGATTTCGCCTAGCTTCACCTGCTGCTTCCTGTCTGTTAGGAAGCTTATGATCCACTTACAAGTGTGTTCAGGTACTTCTAGTTGGTTTAGTTTACTTAGAAGAGTGTCTGGAATGATGGTATTGAATGCTGAACTGAAGTCTACAAAGAGGACCCTTGCATAGGTATTTGGAGATTCGAGGTGTTGTAGGATGTAGTGCAGAGCCATGTTAACAGAATCATCTGTCAATCTATTTGCTTGGTATGCAAACTGCATGGATCCGTGATGGTTTTCA
The DNA here is from genome assembly GCA_023653725.1 of Bungarus multicinctus. NCBI lineage: Eukaryota > Metazoa > Chordata > Lepidosauria > Squamata > Elapidae > Bungarus > Bungarus multicinctus. Next base: position 44,042,025 of record CM042850.1, read on the forward strand.
GGTGGAACAGCACAAGCCTTTCAAAGATTTTCATAACTACGGATGTTAGAGCAACTGGTCTGTAGTCATTCAGTTCCTTGATGGAGGGCTTCTTTGGCACTGGGATGATGGTAGAACGTTTGAAGCAGGAAGGAACATAGCACATCTCTAGTGATCTATTGAAGATTAGGGTTGAAGATGGGGGCCAATTGCTCAGCACAGATTTTTAAGCAAGAAGGAGTTATCTTGTCTGGCCCTGGTGCTTTTCCTGGCTTTTGTCTGTTTAATAGATCTTGCACTTCTTTTTCTGTGATCACCAGAGGTTGTGAGCCCAATAGATTGGAGCCAGTTGTAAGAGGCTTGTCTATTGTTGGTGTGTTTGAGATGTGTGTTGTGGAGATAGATGGATATAGTTTCTTTTCAAACCTGCAGTAGAACACATTCAGGTCATCTTCTAGCTGTTGATTTTCTTCTGCCTGGGAAGGAGATTTGCTGAAGCCAATGATGTTTTTAAGAGTTTTCCACATGTTTGCTGGTTCATTTGTTGAGAATTGGTTCTTTAACTTTTCAGAGTAGCTTCTTTTTGCTGCTCTGATCTCTCTTGTTAATATGTTTCTGGCCTGGTTGTATAGCATTCTGTCACCTTTTCTGTATGCTTCCTCTTTGGAATGACGTAGCTGCTTAAGTTTAGCTGTGAACCAAGGTTTATGGTTGCTATATATTTTCAGGTTCCTTGTTGGTACACATAAGTCTTCACAGAAGTTAACATATGATGTTACAGTATCTGTGAGCTCATCTAGGTCTGCAGAGGCATCTTCAAAAATATTCCAATCAGTGCAATCAAGGCAGACCTGGAGTTTCAGCTTTGCCTCATCAGACCAAATGTTGGGGTGGCTGTCCCCCAAGGCCAGGACTTACTGGATAAAAATTAAAGATTGGATACAAGATATTAGGGACACCAAATGGAATTCAAACCGGAGCTCTACCTACTGGGATAATCAAAAAACAATATCCAAAAAAGTTAAACTGTATAATATTACACATACTGACAGTGGCCAGAATAGCTTATGCGCAAATGTAGATAGAGCATAAGGTTCCAATGGAAGAATTAATCTTACAAAAAATAGCAGACTGTGCAGAAATGCTGACACAAAAAATGAGGAAAAAAGAAGACTCTAGAAAAGAGAAATAAGAATGGATAAAGATGATTGTATAGAAGAAACTTCAAGAAAGTAATACACAGATAGGTAGAAAGTTGAAATAGATAAAGATAGATAATAAATAAGAATTATAAATAAAGACAAAAACTACTAAGGTTATGTACGAATAAATGATGGAAATTTGGATTAATACTGAATGTTGATGCAATGTTGAAAATGTAATTAAGACATGTACTGGTGGAAAACAATAAAAATTATTTGGGCAAAAAAAGTGATCTTGTGGTAACTTTTATAGTATTTAAGTTTCAAATGAAACATTTTCTCCAACAATATGATAAATTGGATGACAGCAGGAAAAAGAGCTGGCCATCAAGCAAACATCTTGCACTGTAAGTAATGTGATATATTTTAAATAAACTAAAGCCATAAGCTGTCTCTAAAATCAGTCAGCAAGCTTATGCATGTTTGAAAATATTTTCCTACTACAGCAATGAATATCTGGATTGAACAAAGTAAGTAAAACACACTGACAAATTCTTTAAAAGACAACTTTAATCAATTAGGTATTGATTAAATCTACATGAAATAAACGTAGAAGATAGAAGATCTTCATTTAATTAGAGTAATATGAGAAAAATCAAAACAAAGTAATATATTAACATTATTTCTCATGATGAGGGAATAGAAGGGGAACTTACCAAATTTACAGATGATAAGCTGGCAGGTATAGCTAACAGCCAAGAAGGTAGGCTCAAGATCCAGATTTTGACAGACTAGAACGCTGAGCCATATCTAACAAAATGAAATTCAATGTAGAGAAAAGTAAAGTCCTCCACTTAGGCAAGAAAAACCAAAAGTACACATATAGGCTGGGTGAAACCATGTTCAAAGCAGTAACTGTGAGAGGGATCTTGGAGTCTTAGTGGACAACCAGCTAAATATGAGCCAGCAGTGTGCAGCAGCACCCAAAAAAGCTAATGCAACCCTAAGTTGCATTAACAGAGGGATACAATCAAAATCAAGTGAGGTACTAATATCACTTTATAAAGCCTTAGTAAGACCACACCTAGAGTACTGCATCCAGTTTTGGTCACCACATTATAAAAAAGATGTTGAGACTCTACAAGAAGTATAGAAAAGAGCAACCAAGATGATTAGGGTACTGGAGACTAAGGCATAAGAAGAACGGTTACAGGAACTGGGCTTGGCTAGTCTAGTGAAAAGAAGGACCAGAGGAGACATGATAGCAGTCTTTCAATATTTGAGGGGCTGCCACAGAGAGAAGGATTTAAACTATTCTCTAAAGCACCCAAAGGCCAGACAAGGAATAATTGATGGAAACTCAGCAAGGAGAGATTTAACCTGGAAATAAAGAGAAACTTTCTGATAGTAAGAACAATCAACCAATGGAACAGCTTGCCCTCCAAAGTTGTGGGAACACCATCACCTCAGACTTTCAAGAAGAGATTGGACTGCCATTTGTCTGAAATGGTGTAAGGTCTCCCGCTTGGGCAGGGGGTCGGACTAGATGACCTACAAGATCTATTTCAACTCTGATTATCTGTATCTATATCATGGCCAAATATATCAATTAAGAAAAAATCTCAGGAGTAAGTAATTCAATTTGATATAGCCCTGAAGGTGTCCAGTAACTGCAATTTTTTTAGTGTTCGTGAAATGTTAGGGTTTTTTTAAATGTTGGCTTTACTGTTCTGATGAGATTGGTTTTGTGATTTGTGATGCATAAGATAGGTGGTCAGTTATGTCAAAAAGTAAGAAAAAAGGAAGGAAGGAAGGATATTCTTTAAATTTTCTTAAACATAGCTAATCAAAGATTTGTTTGTCTTCTTTTACTCTTTGTGATGGTTCAATTTTTATAACCATATATTATATTGGAAAAATTCATTGCTTGTCAGGATGTATCTTTGTATCTGAATAATGCTACTCACTATAATATTTTGTCCAGATAAATTATTTTCTCAATAGCAAGTATATCTTTATGTCATCATCCCTATAAATTTCTAAACCAAGAAAATCAAAATCATTTTTTTAACTTCTTCACTTCTTTGCATTAGGTTGATGCTGCATGTTGATATAATGGGGGGAGAAGATCAAAGGGAACAGCAGCAGCAGCAATCCAGCGTTTGCATTCTCTTGGTTTGTATTCAACTATAGATTCCCCAAGTCTTCCTCAATTTCAGCTATCAAATTGTTCTCAGCAGCATATTTTAGATTATTGATATTTCTACCAATGAGCTAAGGTTTTACATCATTATTCAATTCTTGTAGTCTAGTGTTGTGATATAGCATGCACATGTTAAATCAGAAAGTTGCTAGTATTCAATCTTGGTTGAATTTCCAAGTTTTAAACCATATTATCAGAGAATGCAAGAGTAGAAATATATCCTGAAAATGATCTAGTCTATTTATCTGCTCAATGCAAAAATCCATTATTACAACATTCATGGCAGATGACCATCCACCTCCATTGAAACACTTCTAGTAATGTAGAGCAACAGCCATTTTGTTTCATTTCTGAAGAGTTCTTATCATTCAAACATTTTTTCTATGTTTAACCTAAATACGTATCTTCCAATTTAAACCCCTCATTCTGGGCTTGTGATTTGGAACAACTTGAAAAAGTCTGCCTAATCCTCTATATGACATTCCTTCATGTTCTTGGAGAGAACTATCAGGTCATTTATCAGTCTTGGCTAAACCTATGCAGTGTCTCTAACAATCTCTTATTAATTTTTCCTTCCAGTCTACTTGTATATTTATTGGTATCCTCTGGATGTAGCTCCCATTTGTCAATGCTCTTTTTATAATGTAGTACCCAGAACTGGATACATATAGTGTACCAGGTGTGGTTTGATCAATTAAGAATATAAAGGAATTATGACATGTCTTGATTTTGACACTGTACTGTTGATGCACACTAAGAATGTATATGCTTTTTTTCCCCTTTTTTTCTTTTTGCAGCTATATTGCTGGCTAGTGTTTAGATTTTGAGTCTTTAAGATCCCATTTTCTTACACACATGCTGCTGATTGATATTTTCTCTCATCCCCCTCCCCTCAGCAATATATGCTTACTTGAACACATCTGCAATCAAAAGTATATACATGTGAATACTGCATAACTGTCTTGATATGTTTGAAAACAAATAAAATAAACTCTGTTATGAATAAAGGCATGAACAGTAACTGGTCACTTATGTTCTGAATATGATTATTTCCCAAGAACCCAATAATTAGTAATAAATTTGGTGGCACTGGCAGAATAAACAAACAATCTTGTGAATAACTGTTAGGTTTCTTTAAGAACCTGAACTATATAGGTTTACTATATACGGTTGCAAATCATAATGACTCAGCACTTTACTGAAGCCACGATACTGATTGGCTACAAGAAGCAAGATTACTATATAGCAAGAAGCCAGAGAGCACATGTTTGGCTTTTACTGAGGGCTTCTACTGTGGATGCTACTTGGCTACTGCTGCTTCTACTCGGCAAATATCTTCATCACTCTGTAACTATATCTCTCCATTGCTGCATGGATATATTGAAAATGCTGTATTGCTGTTATGCCTACTGACTATGATGGTTAGTTATATACTCTATTGATTGATGAACTGTTTATGAATATTGGACTGAATCTTGTACTGTGCTTATACTCCTGTATATAAAATCCTTTACCCTTCAACTTCTGTGCTTGTGTGACTCTATACTCACTGCTACAATTTTGCACACTACTTCCGTTTGCTGCATACTTCTTGAAGACAAAGAAAACTCTGCTAATACTTATCAATAACCATCCATGACAAACTGAGTAAGACAAGGAGATAATATAGGTCACAAATTTTGCTGACATCCAGAGAACCATTTGAAACTATGGAACTTGAAAGACAATTGTTAGTGCTATCTGCTAATCTAACAAGGGATGGACAAACTAAAACTTGAGAAAGGTGTTACTATCCAGTGGAGGAAGGAGAATGGTCTAAGCTAAGACACAAATGTTTAATTCTGGGAAGAAGAGTATCTTTAACGTAAGAGCTGTGGGAGTTGGACAATTCTTAGCAGTCAATCCTAGTAAGAAAAATAGCATTATAATAAAACTTTCTAGTGAAAGTGACATGTTTTACTGACATGTTTCCCATTCCCTTACATTTTTATTCCATCTGCTAAACACAATTTAGATATTTATAATTTAGATATTGAACATTAACAATTGTTGCTAGGATCTACTTAAGTACTTTATTTTGTTGTTTTTAACTGCTATCATAACTTCTTCCTAGCAACCATATTCCAAATGGCTAAATTTCCTGCTGAAATTTAATTCTGCTTCTTTTATAGATATTTCCCATCTATTTTGCCATTGCTATATATTATTTTGGTCTCCCAAAATAATAATATCATTGGCAAGTTGCTCTTTTCTATTTTTCAAAGTAATTTTTATTAAGAATTTTAATTACAATATAAAATATATATTAATGTATACAATATAAAATAATATTAATTAATGTTGGAGAAGGAAAAGGAAAAGAGAATGGAAAAATGATAAAAAGTGAAATAAAAAATAAAACACAGATACACATATAGAAAGAGAGAAAGGGGGGAATAACACAGGTAAATATATATAAATTCAGCAGATAATAATACAATTTCAGGAATTCAGGAATTTAAATGTTAGAATCATTTAGGCTAAATTTAATTATATAAACATTCAATATTTGAAATTAATTCAACATTTATTTTAAAAGTCTTCCCTCCATATTTATGACCAAAATATTTATGCATAAATATTACTTTTGGAATAAAAATGCATAAAATATTCATATTTCTATAAGTACGGTTGATATGATTCAACTTTCCTGTGCCACTAGCTGTTCCTTGTGTCTATTTGGTAACTCATTAATATAATTCTTTTTGTGGAGTGAGCCATTTGCCAGCATTAAATTATCTGATTCATTTAGCAGTGGTTAGAATACAGTACTGCAGGCTACTTCTGCTGACTGCCACCTGCCACTAGTTCAGGAGTTGATTTTCACCAGCTCAAGATTGACTCAGCCTTTTATCCTTCTGAGGTCGATAAAATGAGGACCCAGATTATTGAGGGCAATATGCTAACTCTATAAACCATTTAGAGATAATTGTAAAGCACTGTGAACTAGTAAATAAGTCTAAGTGCTATTGCTGTTGCTATTTTGTTTCCAAATCTAATATGAACCAGAAAATTTTATCAGTGGTTTGTATTAATTAGTATATTATCATGTGCCAATTGTGCCCATTCCTTGACCAGGAAGCTCTGCTCATAATCATGCATGCCCCGCTCACTCTTGAGTACATTACTATAATGCAATCTAACCTTAAAGAGCATCTGGAACTTGCAGTTACTATTGTAATAGTCTAGAGAATAACCTGTGAATTTAGGAGATTATAGCCTGATAAATGAAATCTGAGTTTAAATGAGGAATGGGGTTGGAACAAGCATCTCAGAAAAAAACCATTCCTACTTCTCCAGAAAATAAAGGTCAGAGAGAGGAATGCTTTCATACTTAAAAAATTCTGTTAATCTAACTTTTCAATAAATGTAGTATTAGTAATCATGGGTTTGAATTTTTGTCTAGTGAATCTCAAAAGTCTGACATGTACAGAATGTGATGTCAAGAAATTTATGTGTGAGTCTTGATCAACACATGTTATACCTCTATTCCATGAGTTGTGCTACTTGCCAGTTTACTTCTAGTTAAGTTTAAGGTGTTGGTTATGACATATAAAGTCCTATATCATATGGAACCAGGCTATTTAGGGATGAGCTTCTCCATAGTTACATCTATTTTCCAATTAAGACCAGCTGGAGAAGTATGTTATAGTTCAACCTACACAAAAATCATGTAGTGGGATTTAGGTATAGACCCATTTCTGCACTGGTATCCAACATCTGAATCATCATCCTCCCAGAATGTAAATTGGTCCTATTTCTCCCAAACTTCATTAAGGCACTGAAGAAATGGAACTGCTTGGAGAAATCTAGTGTTCCAACACTGGGGGTTTCTAAGGAGAGATTGGATAGCCATTTGTTTGCTTGGTCAATGGGTTGGATTAGAAGACCTCCAAAATCCCTTCCATCTGTGTTATTCTGTTATTTTGTTATGCTGTTATTTTACAATAGTTTTGTAATGTTGATGTAAAAAGCAATTCTTCCGCTTATCTTGATTTTTTTCCCTTTGAATTGATTATGATAATATTTGATAGTTAATAGTTTTAAGTTGCTTTACTGGATTGGTTTTTATCTATTCTAATTCACCCAAAGTTGAATAGATCAGATGAACATTATTATTATATAAACAATAACAGTAATAGCTTCCAGTTCTTTAGTTGGTGTTGTCTTCATAAGCATTGAGTTCTTCCCAAGAACCTAGTACATCATAATGCTAGGACCCATTGCTATTGGGACCTAAGCAGTGGTAGGATTCAATTTTTTTTTATACCAGTTTTGTGGGCATGGCTTCGTGGACAGGGCAGGGGAAGGATTCTGTAAAATCTCCAGTCAGAGGTGGTATTTGCTGGTTCTCTGAACTACTCAAAATTTCTGCTACTGGTTCTCCAGAACTGGTCAGAACCACCTGAATACCACCTCTGGGCATAAGACATTGCATATGTTTCTTGCCCTATTTTTAGGTCATGGATATTTTTTGATTGCTAATTCTTCAGTTATCTTCAACATTAACTTCCCTGGTTTAAATCTTTTTCCCCTTTAAAATGAAAATCAGTAATCAAAAGCTAACTTTTGTAGGACATATATAATTTTGACTTTTAATTAAATGTGTTAGTATGAAAGGTGCTACCAGATGCCTTCTGATTTAAGATAGAACCAGTAATTGAAATTCCTCATCAAATCTGTGTTTATGTGCTGGAAAAGACATCTCTTTTCCTGCTTTTACTTTGCAGGTTGTTGGTGACAAGTTTAATAATAAAATGAAATTATTTTTTATTCTTTACTCTTTATTCTATAGAAATGCCTCAAGAAGCTATTACAAATTAATCTCCTTTGTAATCCCCTTGTAGAAGGCAATATAGTAGCTATATGATTATTTTTGCTACAAAACCAACTTCGAAATATGCCTCTGTCAGTCTGTCTGTCGATCTCTCTTCTCTCCTCCCCCTCATTTGTTTTTCTTAGTATCTGGAGAATATTAATGGGAAAATGTCTGTGCTATTCATTTTTTTCTGAGAATAGAGAGATACAAATTTATTAGTTTTGAAATCATAGTGGCTCTGGGATTCATTCATTCTAATTGTCTGATTTTTGTGCATTTAAATTCTCAATTATGGTGACGATGCCTATTAATATATCTTTCCTGCAGTGTATTTCTTGGGAAATGTAAAAGAAAATGGCTGTATATCATCAAATTACATACCTGTTCAGAATTCCCAGTTCTTTACCAGATTCAGAAAAGAGAAAGAAAAAATAATTCCCAGTTCTTTACTATTCAGAAAAGAGAAAGAAAAAATAGATAAGAGGTACTTTATGTTTTAGGTGAAAATGAATTACACAGAGAGAAAGAGCTCACATGAGAACATTGTTACATATTATGATGTCATATGAAAAGGATATGTTCCAGTGAATGAGAAATAAGAATCAGAACATTTTGAATTGGGTTTAATATTTCTTTCTTTTCTTAATAACTTTTCATTTTGGATTTCTTTTTTAATTTTCCAAAATAGTGCATTTTCAATATGTATATCATTATTCCTATAGTAACAATATATTATTAACTTAGTGCTTGGGGAAAAATACTGAGTTACTGTCCTCCTTACTTTAGTATTCATATTATTAGTAATGCATAATAAATCGAGTCATTGCTCAATTGTTTCATATTTATGACTTCGATGATTTCATTTGCTTGAGTTTTTGCTTCATTTTTGGCCTTAATGAGTTACATAAACTCATTAATTAGATTGGAGTTTTTTTGCCCCATTCACCACCAAGTTGGCATTAATGACTTACACAAATGATATTTTTTTCCAACTCAACATCATGTTGGCATTAATGAGTTACACAAACATATCTACCCATCAAGATTCCAGTAGCTTTATTCAAGTTCTGACACTAACGGATGGGTGTGTCAAATGAAGAACATAGCCACCTGGCTGCAGTTCTGCTTGGAAGAATTTTATCTCTGTTTACAATTCATTCAATTATAATTGGCAGTTCTGTCACCATTTCTTCATCAGTTCTGGAGTGTATTGTTATAGCTGAATACATATAATAGCTGTCACTTTACTTTTCTCAGCATACAGTTCTATTTGTTATTTTCCTCTGCTTTTAGTAGCTTAAGTCATGTCACTTATATTGCATGTGCATTGACAGGTTTTTGACTGATGCACAAATTAATTCAAAGGAAAAGAAAGGCAAAAAAAAAATAGATTCTCTTTTCTTGACACTTTTATTTTTATGTTTGCACGCTGCCTTTGACAGGCTTTAAAATGCTGTTCACATATTTAAATGCATATTTACATGAAGAGAAATTTGCTACATGAGAAATGTATTGCTCATGCTTTTTGCTCTTGAATTGGTTTTTGGCTATATGGGAAAGATGGAGTCACTTGAAAAGCCATCTCACCCCCATCCCTTTATATTTATGATTATTAGCAAAAATACTTAAAATGAAGTACCAGCATTTTATAATGTTAAATACTACAAATATATAATCACACAATATTATGTTTTGTAATAGTATCATCTGAGGAATGCAAAATGTGGATCCAGTTCTGGGATACAGTATGTTCAAATCCTAATGTCATGGAGATGACATTAACATTTAAGATAGTAAAGGTCACTGATATCAATCATTATTGATGAGGTATGTAACTTAAGAGATTGCTATTATTTAAGAGGAGGGGGTATTCCAAAAGAAGGGAGGTTTTCCTTCAGACTAAAACAGTAATCTCTTGAGTATACTCTACCTCAAGATTTTCTGCCAAAAGTAGGAAGTTAGATTTGGATTTTTAAAAGACAAAAAAAAAAAACCCATTTAATTCTATGGCATGTTCCCTCTAGCCACCTTTACTATTGTGAAGACATCTCACTAGCCATTTCCAGGTAACATTTCAAGCCAGTCCCTTAATTCTCACCCTTTATGTACAGCTGAGATCATGCAAATTTGGATTTTGACACTCTTTTGGGATGTATTCCTTCTTATCCTGGTACAGTCATGCATTTGCACATCTGTACTAAAGTACCAAAAATATTAGCACTTCATCAACCTCTACCCAGGTCTTAAAATGTTAAGAAAACAGGCCTAGAACACCTCAAATTTTAATTAGTACTATCCTGAGATATTGGAATAAGGAGCTTGTTTATTACAAAATACACATATTAATGTATTATAGCTCTGACTAAGAATTATAATAATATGTGGAAATTACTTTGGGAGTTAGAAGAAAGAATAAGAGTTTCACAATTATCACAAGGGTGTGATGAATGAAATTTCAAAATAAATATAGTGGTGCTGACAAAAGTGGCTCAGAAGAGACTCTTCCTAGTTTCCAAGAGAAAATAAATCAGGGATTGGAGTAGATTTTCACACTTGCAAGGTTCTGTTAACATAACCTTCCATTAAAAAAGAGCTTGTACTCCTGGGTGTCCTTCTTGCTGGGACTACCTCACAAGACCGACATCATTCAGTCTCAAAATTGTTGTTCTTGAAATAATATACTCAAAAATCCTCATCAGAATTTTCTTATATAAACTATGAATAGCCATAGATTTAGATGTCAGGATATGGAGCTAACAATGTTATTATTATATTCACTGATAATAGCTATATATTAAAAATTTCTGACACACATAGAAGTTATGTGGAACTTTTGTAGATTTCTGTAAAATTGTATTCATTGAGCAACCATTTTCTCTTCCCTGAAAACTATGGATTTTTTTATGGGATATGGGTTGAGAGCATGAAAATAGAACATGAAGACCCATGTTCCTTAAAAAATATTGGCTTAGTCTATTTACATTTCAAATACTTGTCCTACAATATTGAAAGAACTATGATATTGTCTGAAGCCAAAGTAAGATTTTCACAGCATTAATAACTGTGTAACATAGGGAACATGAACAAGATAACCGCAATTCCCTTTCTTTCACAACTGTTAAAAGATTTGGAATTCCTGCCATCTAGCTTTTACCCACTGAAGTCTGAAAGGATTGGTGGACTTTAAACCTAAATAATAAAGGCTCGCCTATTATATATACAGAACTTACAAAAAAAAAATCTGATAATATCTCAGAGGTGATATAACAAGTATATTAGAGAAGGCAAAGTATATTTGGATTGTACTTATTAATTAATGGTTCAATTTAAAGCATTTGGTTCTTTCCGATGCAAATAATTTTATCAATTATCAACAGGTCTTAATGTAGGTAATAAAGTATATATTTGAATGGTTTGGATAATTAGATTTATTTTATTTATTTATTTTATTTTAGGTACTTATATACCGCCCTTCTCCCGAGGGACTCAGGGCGGTGCACAGCCGATCCTACCCCAATACATTATACAAAAATTAAAATGAATTAAATAATTTAGGCTGTTATAATTAAAAGTTTACCCTCCCCCATAACTAATTAAAAACCCCAAATATTTAAAACCCAATTTAAAACGGGAGACAGTTAAAATCTTGTATCAGCTTAGGCCAGCCTGCTCAAAGAGCCAGGTTTTTAACACACGTCTGAAGGCTCTCAGGTCCGTGCTGGTGCGTATCTCTGGGGGCAGACTATTCCAGAGGGTAGGGGCCCCCACAGAGAAGGCCCTACTCCTGGGTGCCGCCAGACGACGCATAGAAGCCGACGGCACCCGGAGAAGGCCCTCCCTGTGGAAACGCACAGGTCTGTTGGAGATCACCGGCAGAACGTGGTCCTGCAGGTAGCCTGGCCCAATGCCATGGATCGCTTTAAAGGTCAAAACTAGAACCTTAAAGCGAACCCAGAAAGCCACCGGCAACCAATGCAGCTCGCGCAGGAGAGGCGTCACATGGGAACTTCGCGACACCCCCATAATCACCCGCGCGGCCGCATTTTGCACCAGTTGAGTCTCCAGGTGCTCCCCGCAGGGAGCCCCATGTAGAGAGCGTTACAGTAATCCAGGCGAGAGGTGACAAGGGCGTGAGTGACCGTGAGTAAGGCGTCCCGATCTAGGAAGGGCAGCAACTGGTAAATCAGGCGAACCTGATAAAAAGCCCCCCTGGAGACAGCCACAATGTGGTCTTCTAGAGACAGCCATGCATCCAGGGGGACACCCAAATTGTGAGCCCTCCCCGTAGGGGGTAGAATCTCTCCCCCAATAGCCAGCGAAGGCGTCAGCTGGCTATATCGGGCCGCCGGAAACCACAGCCACTCGGTCTTGGATGGGTTGAGTCGGAGCCTGTTCCCGCCCATCCAATTCCGCATGGTTTCCAGGCACCGGGATATAGCCTCCACAGCATCGTTGGGGTGGTCCGGGATGGAGATGTACAGCTGGATGTCATCTGCATACAGATGGCACCGCACCCCAAGACCACGGATGATCTCGCCCAGCAGCTTCACATAAATGTTGAACAAGAGAGGGGAGAGGACCGATCCCTGAGGCACCCCACAAATAAGGGGCCTAGAGATGGACCTCTCCCCCCCCGCCAACACAAATTGCGAGCGGCTGGAGAGGAAGGAGGAGAACCATCGCAAGACAGTTCCCTCAATCCCCAACCCCTCCAACTGCCGCAATAAGATACTATGGTCGATAGTATCAAAAGCCACCAAGAGGTCTAACAGGACCAGGACAGAGGAAAATCCCCTGTCACGGGCCCTCCAGAGATCATCGACCAACGCGACCAATGCTATTTTGGTACTATGCCCGGGCCTGAAGCCCGATTGAAACGGATCGAGGTAGGTCGCTTCCTCCAGGTACTGGAGGAGATGATTTTAGCACATTTCAGAAGCATAATTCCAAACCAACTTCTCATGACTTTTTAACCTTAACAACATCTTGATGAATTTAGCCATAAATTACATATATAATAACTATCTGTATTCCATTATTAGCTACCCTACCATCTTGAAATCCTCTCCCTTATTGACTCGGTTATACAATTTCCCTCAATTCTCTGCTCCTTGAATAACAGGTGCCAAAATGCAAAATATGTTGTTCTTTCATTTAATAACCATTCATAATTACAATGGTATTTAAAAAGCGAGTTATGGCTGGTTCTCATATTATGATCATTACAGTGTTCCTATGGTCACATGTGTCAGGAATCCAACAAATCCACTCTCATTCATATCTACGTGTCAACTAAAAAGATACTCCTTTGGTCTTTTTACCTGCCAACATAATCAAAATTTGAGTGCTTGGCAACTGGCATGTGTCTATGTTGGTGGCAGCATCCTGATTTTTATTTATGAGTTTCCCAGAGGGGTTTGAAGCCAAGATTCACTTGATAACCAGAAATATTTGCTTAATAGCTACAGCAGAATGGATTGTAAAATAGGGTGCAACTCATTTAATGACTGCATCACTTAGCGATGGATATTCCAGTTCCAGTTATGATTGTAAGTTGAGAGCTCCCACTATTAAATTTGACACTATTAATTATTAATGAACCAGAAAGTACAAGACCTCACACATGCTTGCCCACATGTAGAACACAATTCTATATGTGGATTTTAGAATAGTCTTCTTCACCAGCAGTTAGGAGGAACAATCCTTCTCCAGGTGCACTGTTATATTCTTCTTCATAGATTATGTTTTGTTGGAAACATATTGTCCTGCTATCTCAGATTGGTCTTTGTGAGATGCCAGCAGTTTTTCAAGTTGCATAGGTGACTGCCATCCTGACCATCTACAAAGTTATTGCCAATGACAACAGAACTGTGATTGCTAAGTGGTTACTCTATTCAGAAGATGGAATGGAATAATGTTTATGTAAGAAATAAACAGTCTATATGCTTAAGTTGAAAACAAAAAGGGAAGCAACCAAGATTGACTTTTTAGACAACAACATCTATGCAAGTTTAGTTTTCTGCTGGTTTACACCTGGGAGGCAAGTGCACTGTGGAAAACATTTTAAGGCTATGATAAATCTGAGTAGCAATCTTTGTCAGTAGAAAGACTGAAGTAATACAAAAACCGGAAATGAAATGGCAATTAAGAACCAGGATGCTCTGTCCTCAAAAGTAACTAAGAGAAAATAGAGATAGAACATTAAAATACTTCAGATACTTAATTTAACATTTTCTTTTTTGAATTAAAACATTTCTTTGATACCATAGAGACATCGTAATCAGTTACCATTTGTCTGTATGAGATAGTTGACCCTTTCAGATCCCACTTATGTTACATTGGCAGCTCTCCAACAGATGTGTCCATTGTATGAGCCAGTTCTCAAGAAACAAATGACATTCTGAATTGTATAGACAGACAATCAGTTGCCCGTGTGGGTTTTTTTTTTTAAAGAAACTTAGAACAAGCTATTAATCAGGTATACAGCTCAGTCTGGACTGCTTGACAATTTTTTCCCCCGGACACCCCCAACTAGAAGGAAATAAATCTGACTTAGAATTCTTATTAAATGCATTTGTTTGGCATTCAGTCTTTTCAACATGTTTTCCAGCCAATATTTTCAACACAAATCAAACTTGTTTAGACTCTTGCACCATATCTGCACTATAAAAAACATCTATATTGCTTCCTGCAAATCCTAACTCAGCATTATTTCAACTCTTTAATGCCAAAAAATAAAAAATATCTATGTGTTAAAATACCACTACACACATTCTTCTCTTAGATGCTTGGTTCTTGTTTTTTTTTTTTAAATAATCATAATATGACAAATAGAGTTTTGGAAGGTCAACTATTGTTGATTATTCAAAAGAACCAATTATTGATGTAGAATCTAGGATAAAGTAATATTCTGCTGTAAGGTTTGGTGTTTTTTTTTCTAATGCTAGATGTAGAATCTTATGCTCTATGCTAGGAATACCCAAGAGCCATGGTCCCAAATCAGGTTTCTGATTTCCAGTGAGGAATGGTGAATTAATGCCCAACATTTTCCCCTTCTCTAGATTGTGAGTGGCAGGGAAGTATTATGGCCTCTTTAGTACCAATAAGTACTCTGGATTGCTGCTTTTTTATGAATAGACAGAAGAAAACAATATATTTGCAGATGTTTCCAATCAGCTGACAGTTGTATGTTCCATCATGCTCTGAACAGATTTTATTGATCTCAAGATTTGGTCAAAACTCCTTATTTTAATCGCTTTGGAGCTTCTTAAAAATTGTTTTCTTAAGTTTGAAAAATATTCAGAACTGTAAGTTTAATAGTTGCTGAATGAGTCTTTCTTCAATCTCTTTCAAAAAGAAATATGATTTTTGCCTGATCTTTATTTATTTTTTTGCAACATGCAGCAAAAGAATTAATATAGTGTAATTTTGGGAAAGTTTTTAAATATTAAGTGTTCAGATGAGATTTATTTAAAGGACTATGAGTTTAATTAGAAATAACCTCATTTTTAATAATTTTAAATTTTTGCAATGTTGAATTATTAACTGGGATTAGATTAAATGGAAAGGGGGATTATATACTTATATTGTTAGAGCATTTACTTAACTGCCTCAAATTTGCCTATTACTATTTATTGATCTTCTGTAGAGAGGGTACCAAAAAAAATGAGCTAGTTATTCCTCTTCTTCTATAGGTCAACTGATGTCTATATCTTTTCTTTAATTAAATTAAGGGTGTTATGCTTCCGGTGTTTATCTGGATCCAACTTTGGAGTTTGTATTACAGTTTAGGACAGGGGTGTCAAACTCAAAGCCCACGGGCCAGATTCAATCCATGAGGTGATTAGATCCAGCCCATGAAGCTGCCCTGAAGTAGGGAGGGACTGGCCCAGAGTGTCTCAGCCTGGCCCAGCCCAGGCCAACCAGGTGTCAATTTACAATCTGCTGACAGCCATCTAGTGGCAGCCTGGAGCCGAGGTGGCAGGGTAGCCCCGCAGGTCATATCTAAGTCTGGATGCAGGAAACAACACCTTTGTTCAACAATACATCCATATTTTCTGAGGGCAGGAACAAGATTTGCCCTGCAAAGTTACCCTGAAGACAGTGAAGGACTGATCGCCCATGCCAGATACTTCCTTGGAGTGTGCACAGGAAGCAGTGAGTATGCAGTGGGTGACCCTTGTGGGGTTATATTGAGGCAGCCTACAGGTCACTGCCATGCTGCAGCCCCTGTGCCCTCATTCCCTCCCTCAAACCTTGTCCTCCAGTAAGCCTTGTCCTCACCCTTCCCATCGCTGGAGCCATTGGGGTAGGATCTCCTTCCACACTCCATTTTGGCTGGCAGAGCACTTCAGAAGGTTGTCCTCATTCTCTAGGCCATCGCTAAACAACATTAAACATAATAAATTTTCCTGACCTTGCCAGTAGCCCCACAGCTTTCCAAACTAAGCTAAATGGCTGCTCTAGGCCAAGAGGGCAGGGAGGGGGCAGGGAGGTCGCTCACCAAGGGGAGACAGGTAGCATGTCCTCTCCTTTCCCATTCAGAAAGGAAGGAAAGAAGGAAGGAAGACAGGAAGGAAGGAAGGAAGGAAGGAAGGAAGGAAGGAAGGAAGGAAGGAAGGAAGGAAGGAAGGAAGGAAGGAAGGAAGGAAGGAGATTATAATGAGAGTGATGGAAGGTCTCAGGGAAGTCCTGCCTTAGCACTAGGCCACCACAAGTGCCCCTGACATGGTTCCTGTGTCATGCCCACCATGGCCATGCCCACCCCGCCACCCCCTCTCCCACCTCCCTCGGCTGTCTGAAGTCAATGCAACCCTTCAATAAAATTGAGTTTGACACTCCTGGTCTAGGATGTAGGTAGTTACTGACTGATGTTACAAACTATGAGCCTTATGCTATCCTCCATTATGTGCTTATATCTCCTCAAGTCTAGAATCTTAGAAAATACATATATAGGTGGCTTCAAATCCCCTTAGAAATTATTTATGTTTAAAAATCATTAACATGCATAAAAGTCAACATTATTCTTTCAAGTCCTTGCCGTCTGAGAAGCGAAGAGATTTCTGCGAGCTAGCTAGAATATACTTTGCAGTGAAGTTGTAAGAAGTATAGTACTACTCATCTATTTTTTTCACCTGCTCTCATTAAGAGGATTAATTGCAAGCTGGGCAAAATCCTGTGTTGCTTAAAGACTAACTCATCCATTAACAATTTCCATACATGTAGTGTATCCTGCAGAATAAGTTTTGAGTAATTGTATTTATTTTACTACCCTCCAGCTGTACTTCCATTGAAAAGTTGTCATATTCAATTCTCTGCAGGATTGAAAACTTATATACTTCATATATTTAGATTTATATTTATATCATTCATTTCATCAATTAAATGTTAACTGTAATAATAATAATTATTTAATAATTTTAAAGACATGGTGCTGAGAAAAGCTGGCCTTATTTAAATTACAGTTGTGCAGATAACAAATAATTATGACATATTTTACTCTTCTGATAATTATATTAATAGTTGAATTTTCTTCACTTACAGTCTTCCTTATAGGAGTTGAGATTTGATTTAAAAACGATTGTTTGTAATGCTTTAATTTTAATTCACCTAAGTCAAGTGGTATGGGATTTTCATATATTAACATAAAAACTTTGCTTGTTATCCATTAGGAAATAGACAAATGTTACAAAATGGGCTTTGACATTATACAGACTGAAATTTAGATATATTTTTTTTTGGTGGGGGGAACAACAATCTCTTAAGGATTGTTTTAAATATCTCACAGATATTTACTTTGTATTTATCATTCAAATATATTGACAGATTTTCAGAGGGCTTGTGTTCTATATTACATCTGCTTAAAAGTGTTGGAAAATTTGGTATATCTTGTGAAAAGTAGCAATAGTGACCACCAAGGAGGTACATAAATATTCCATTAAATATACTGAAAAATGTATTTGCAAATTGAATATAGTGGTCTAAAAATATTGGGCACTCAATATGTTTATTTTTGTTCTTTCACTTTGTTCATTATGCTTCTCTTCTGTCTTTAGATTACACTCAGAATTCCATTAGTTCTGCATTTTCCATTTTTTCTTACATTAATTATCTGGGATAAGCTAAATTTATAAACTGTGATTGACTAATAAAAATTTAACCAGACTATTAAGATCAGGGATTCCCAAAGTACAGTGTACCTCCCTTGAGGAAGTACGTACAGAAGCCAAGGGAGATGTCAAGAACATTTTATTTACAGTGTTACAATTAATACACCTTTTCCAAAGATTCATTTTATTATTTTCATTGTTCATTTATGATAAGATCAGTATTTGGAGGTTTAGAGAAAATATGTACATTAAGATTGCACTTTAAGGAGGTGTGAGGATAAACAGTTCAGAACTCTTGCTATAAATAAAAGGTGAAAATTGTTTTCGTTTCAAGAGTTTCAGTAAATAAATTGATAATTAGAACTATCACCAATATCCAATCATATACATGTGAATAGATGTGCAAACATCCCTTCCTTCTCTCATTGCCATTCCACCATGCTGTAAGGACAGTCCTAACATGAGGTATAAAACATACACTTAAATGAGTACCATTGGGACCATATGTGTATTGTCTCATGAACACCACAGCAATTCACTATGCCTAAGATGTGGTCTTGTCTCCATCTCTATGTGCTAGTTGTATAGAAAATTATAATGAGCAATTAACAAATTACTGTTCTGAATATCTTTTTTAGTATAGAGTAAATGTTTGGTTGATCTGTCACTATGTGTTTGGAAGATCTAGAACTGTATCACTTCCCCATTGCCAATAAAGATTAGAATCAGCACTGGAGGAACAGGAAGGTTCATCACAATACCATGCCTCCACCTTCTTATCCTGTCCAGAAGTAAACCATGACTGATATTATTGAAAGCACAGATAGTTCAAGAAGTATCAGAATTGATACATTGTCCTTATCCCAAGAATGCCAGTTGACAGCCACAACTCTATGCTTTTTAGTATTATATTCAGGCCTGAAACCAGATTGAACAAGATCCATGTAATTTGGGTTGATGGAAAGGTTTCCACTTGAAGTCAGAATCTCCTGTGCCCAAAATTTGGACAACGAGCTTTGCTATTGTCTTTATATGGGAGCTAGAGTATTATTCTTCTAACAATCTGAATGTTTTTCTAGTGGCATTGAAGTTTATTTGAAGAGGATTCCAAAAAATTATACCTAGTTCTGGAACAAATGCATATCGTATTCTATCTTTAATTTTTCTTCCCTATTTCCCCTTATTGCTGACTGGTATTATTCTAATATCTGACAGTAGTTCATCAGATAATAATGTGTGTGACAGGTACCTTGTTTTTCTATATTCCTGGCAATAGTTTATTTCAGCTTATCATACAGTATCTACACCACGTAAAGAGGTAGCAAGATTCCAAGATGCTATGGACAATATTTCAGTAGTTATTGTCTATATAAAAGTGGAGTTGTCTATGGCTCCCCAAGAGTTTTAAACTATAATTCCAAATTGCCTTTTAACTGTCCAGGCTGATGGTTGATAGAAGCCAAGATGTTTGACAAAGATTAAAATTACCAATTTGTTCATAGAATATTCACGTGCAAAAAACCAGTTAGTGACAACATGATTTATGTAATATGATAATATAATATAATTTCATTTTACCAATATATATGTGGTGGCAGCCCTGGATCCATCTTGAAGTATATTTAGGTCTGCCATTAGGGGGAATGGGCAGCTGTGGGAATGAGAAAATAGTGAGAAGGAAGGATAGCCACAACAACATTCTTTCACCCGAGCTCAAGGCTGAGTCACTGAAGTTGGAGGAGAGTGATTGGATTTGGCAGGAATTAAGAATTGAGGTGGATTGGAGAGCATGACTTTAGAACTATCAACAGGGACTCGGTGTGAGCTTTAGTATAGCAGGGGAAAATGCAGGAATTCAGATTCAGGTTTTCCCCAGATGTGCCAATATGACTTCTCTAATGAATTCTTATTTGGATGGACTTTGTTTTTGAGTGCTGAATTTGGGATGGAGAGTTTGGTTGGAATGCTGACATGTGGAAAATCATAGATATTCATTTGCCAGGAGGAATATTATTTATTATTTTTACCTCTTGTAAAAAACTGTATCTGATAATTTGAATAAAACTCCTAAACAGGCAGTAGGTTTTTGAATATTTTTTGGAGTTGCATTGCTAATAAACAAAAAGTTAATTGGATATGCAGGCTGTTATATAATTAAGCTAACTGCCCATGTGATCTGCAATAATTATGTCGTTTTTCTTTATATTGCTTAGAAAGCTGCCTGTGCTTTTGAATGGTGAAAATTATTCACAATTTAAGCCAATTGTGTTTAATAATGTATGCTTGATGCATAACATCAATTTCAATTTGTTTTCCAAAATACCCCATATCTGTTTTTATGAGTAAATATGAGTCTCTCAAATCTGAGATCACAATGTCCAAGAAGCTGAAAATATACCCTCACCCAAAAAGGCAGAGTTTGAATTTACTAATTGCTTTGAAGGATTATTATATAAATTCAAAACAAATGAATATTTGTGAATAAAAAAGAAGAAATAAAAAAAGGTTTCCAGTACTTCATGATTTAAAATTCTTTTTAACCCAGAGCCATATTTTTTGTCAATTTCATCAATGTTGTGTTCATAATTACAGGCATCAAGAAAAACTACAGGGAAATAGGGAAGGGAGTTGACTACCTGAAATTTTCAATTTAACTGCATGATTTTGAGATATCTCCCATTCTAATACATACAGTATATAGTGATAGATTATTGTAGTCAGATAATAGAGACAAGATATGGGCTTATTTTCTAGATATGTAGATCAATTTTACCATGAGCTCATTTCATACGTGCGAGTTATTTAGCAAATAGATGCCACATTATATCTTTTTCCTATCAGATTTCATGAACTGAATGAACAAAATAAAATGAGAATATATTTGATATTGGCCATGTACAATATCATTTAAGAGCTATGCTTTTAAATATTGCATTAAGACTGGACTTTGGTTGTAAAGGAGTCCCTCAAATTATTTTGCTCACCATGTCCAATTTTCAAATAAAATATGCCTTCCTAATTAATCCTCTCTGGTAGTAAATCATCCTGTCAGAACTAGAACTTCCATTGCTACTCTATCTTTCCAGAACTGATAAAGCTTCTTGGATGAGAAGCAAAACGTCTTCTTCTTCCTCCAGGAAAAAAAATACTCCAGTTGCCTTTAAAAAAATCTTTTTGAGACAGTCTTCACATCTTCACATAATAATATATGTCACAGCATTTCTCTCACTCGCTTCTTTCCTCCCTCCCTTCCCTTATATTATTACATCATCTATGATCTGGCAAATAAATGTTTTTAGGGGTTAAAACAATATAACTTTTTCATAGAAGGGTGTTCTAGCAGCACACAGGTCAAATTCACTGAAGCAAAAGAATATGCATCTAGACAATTTTGACTAAAAATATTTTAAACAGTATCTATATTTTATGAATGAAAAAAGAATAAATGTGTTACCTTAGAAATGACAGCTAAGTAGGATATGTTGCTATAATGTTAATTGAAGATGATGAGTTAAATTCCAAAATCATTCAACGTGTAATGCAGTCTCCTCCTCCTCTCCTTTCCTTCCTAATTCTCTTGTTATTATGCTAAAAATTTTCATAATTACGCTTTGGATATTTAATTAATTAATTAATTGACTGCCCATCTTATCTCAAGGTAACTCTGGCTGGCTTACAATAATAAAAAAATCAATATAAATTAAAAACATAAAGCAGTTAATAAAATCCAAAACATTATACTACATATTAGTGAATCATGTTCAAAAAGACATGTCCATCAGCTGTTGCTAGCCTTCTGGCATAAGAAAGGTAGAGGCAGATTCTCTCTGCTATTCATAACTCTAGGACAGGGCAGTAATAAAATATTCCTGGGTAAAGCAAAACTACAGCAAGTATTTTTTGTGCGTGTGTAGAGAAAGAAAGTATGCTATCTACTTACTAGGTTCTGTAAGTTATATTTTCACTAGTATATATTAGCTCACACTATTTTATTAGTATATATTTCATCTTTTTGTACCAGCAATATCTTCAAATTAATTTCTGGGAGTTCCATCTTATGATGTCTATGTAGGTAGGCATCATTTTTGTTTGTGTTAGTAATGAGAACTACGTTATCAGTGAAAGCTGTCTTTGTAATGAAGATATTGTTGGATTGACAGAAGTTGATAAATCATTCTCCTGCTTCATTTCTGTTTCCAGTGTTATACAAACCAATTTTCCTCCTCAATACTTATACCTCTAACATTTCACTTTCCAACAGTAAGCAGCACAACTTGCTTGCATGTTGTCTCAAATTTATACTAAACCATAAAGCCATTGTTTCTTATACATCAAAGGTTGAAGTATAAACATGAAAATTTCAAATTAAAGAGTTGTCCATAGAGTTTAATTATTTTTTTTGTCATTAAGTTTGTTGTATTCAACTAATGCTCTTGTTATCAAAGCAATGTTTCCTTCTTTGTTTTTCATTTACTAAGTAGTAAATAATATTATCTTTTTGATTGAAAGTGTCTAATTTCAAATTGATAATGATTAAGAAATCAATATGTAATTAATTTCTCTTTTGTGGTGTTGAGCTTTCCTATGTTCATACTTTTTACATCCTATATTCCAATTGTAATTTTGTCTTTGAAGCCTCAGATGTTTCATGGCAACCTAGCAACTGAACATTATGAATGTTTTAATCAAACCAGATCATGATTACTATTAGCATTCTGAATGATCCTTAGTTTTTCACATATATTGCAAGTATATAAAATAGGATGTCTACCATTTAAAGTCCACAAACATTACTGATCTCATGATTGTGGACACCTCAATTCTACCAAATTTGAATAAAATCTGCAATATTTCCTGTATTTTTTAAAACTATAATATAAATGTTTAGAAATACAAAATAAGATTAGTTTTTATCTCCCCACTTTCCTTTAATATTGTCCCAGTTTTCCAGGAAAAAAAAGTATAAGTTCTTCCCCACTCCAAGAAACCCAACTTTACACCTTTCACAGGAAAGGACTACTTATGAGAAAGTATAAATCAAATTTCAGAAAAACATAAACTGACAAAAAAGACCCTATACTATTCATTTTACAGTTAATAAAACTGATACTCATACCAAATGGCGTTTATGTCATCACTATCTTGATCATAATGTATGGTGTTTTATTTATGTTGTGAAACATGAATACTGTCTTTAAAGATGAAAACTTTTTAAATTGTTGTTTTCAATTAAAGTTTTTTTCCTTTCTGGAATACGTTAGTGTGGTGATAGCACACTAATGCAGTTGAATAGTTTTTATGAAGGGGCTATTTCACTCAATTATAATTGTATAATTGTGTGTGTCTTAGGCTGTTGCATGTATGCACCTCAGAGACATCTGGTTGGCTATTGTCAGAAAAAAATACTAGACTAAGATGGTTCTTTTCTAGCATGTTCATGAACATTTTTATAAAGATTTGTTGAAATAATTATTTTGCTTATTACTTTGTTAAATGATTTTAAAATTATTTTCTGCCCAATTCTCTGGATGTGGTTTTTTATTTTTATTATATACACAGACAAAAACATACTTTATTATTTCATTTGTTCTTGCAGTCTAGTTTTAAATGTTACTCAAAACTTTACAATATATTATAAAATAAATATTAAGACAAATATAAAAAGAAACTAGATTTTTAAAGTAATAGCTATACTCAATGAGCATAAAATTCTGAAGTATCATTCCATAAGTTGTAAAAACATTTTCATAAAATAATTTCATTTCCAACTGTGAATCAAAATAAGTTGTATTCCATATAAAAGGATAAGCTGTACACTGAGCAGCCACACTTCCTTTCAAATCCAGCTTTAAAAAAAATAATTGCTGCCATCTTCAAAGAAACTGAAGAATAACCAGAAGCTAAGAAATAGATGCATTTAATAACTTCAGCAAGTGCAATCTCAGAACACTGAAGGGCTTTAACAAGGAGCTAATGAAGGCACCTGAAGTAATGACTGGATCTGCTTTGCAGTAGCTCTATTAATTTTTGCAGTGAAGAAAGCCAGGATAGAACCCTTGTTTACTATTTCATTAAAGGATAATTTATTTCCTCTACTTTGGCAAATTAATTGGTAGTGTACAATTTTGGTGGAATGCAGTAATTCTAGCATTCCAGCATTCCAAAGGGAAATAATATAACCTTGGACATCTCCTTTCTGTTTAACAATCCCCATGCTTCATTTCATTTTTCAAATGTTTAGATATTATTTTAATTGGAATTAAAGGAAAATTAAGAAAGCTACATGCTGAAAATAATACTTATCTATACTTATCTTTATTGTCATAATGTCCTTGAATCCCACATACCACATTACAGTAGCTATATTCTCTACTTACAATTTGTTGTCAAGATGTCCAATGTGACCATTTTCTTCCCCAAGCTGGACATATTTGCATTAGTACTTTATACTAGTTAAAAAGTATTTAGCAAGTTTTAGAATATAATATTTAGTAGTTCTTCTTACTTATTGTAATCTTTTTAAATCATGTACTATCCACTTCCAAGTAGAATGGAAAGATGAAGTGGATGGCTGTCAAAATAGTAAAAACTGTGATTCATGCATATAGTATCACTTCTGTGAAGGCAAATCTCCCATTTGATAAAAATTGTCAAAGCGAAAAAATTCAGCTTCATAAATTAGAGGAAATGAATTGTGTTTTTCTGTTGCCAGTATACTTTATTTACACATAACTAGAAAGAACAAAGAAAAGCAGTACATTCTAAGAAGCAAGCAAAAGTAAAGTAAAAGTAAAAAGTAAAAGTAAATTTCTCAAATGTTTAATACAATCTTTTATTTATTGATTTGATTTGATTTGTCAATCACTTACAAGATAATAGGTATAAGTATATACATAGTTATGAATACATGAAATGGGTACATATAAGAAAAATAAAAGAAACAATAGTATAGGGATGTTAGGCACATTGGTGCGTTTATGCACGCTTCCTACAGACCTCTTAGGAAAGGGTTGAGGTCAATAGTAGACAGTCTAAGGTTAAAGTTTTTGGGGTTTGGGGAAGAAACCACAGAGTCAGATAGAGTATTCCAGACATTGACCACTTTCTTGCAGAAGTCATATTTCCTGCAATCAAGTTTGGTGTGGTTAACCTTGAGTTTGTATCTATTATGTGCTTTTGTGTTGTTATGGTTGAAGCTGAAGTAAGTCATTGCAATGTATGATTTTATGTAACATACTTAGATCAGACTGAAGACGGTGTAATTCAAGGTTTTCTAGGTCTAGAATTTCAAGTCTGGTGGCATAAGGTATTCTTCAATGAGTAAAGGAGTGGAGAACTCTTCTTGTGAAATATTTCTGGACTTTCTCAACTGTGCTAATATCAGATACTTAATGTGGGTTCTAGACTAATGAGCTGTATTCTTCTGCCTTTTCATGGTCAATAATAAAAATGATAAATTAATAATGCTAAAATAATCCAATTGTGACTGATTACTCCAAAGAAAAAGTTTATCCACTACACTTTTCTAGTATTCAAAACAAGAAACATAGCCTTTACCCCTTTTTAAGTACTAGGTGGCCTTTATGTATGACTGGGAGCCTACTTGGTCTCAGTCAAAACCTGTAATCACATATCATCATATCTATACTTGGAAATATTTCCCTTATTTTTGACTTCCCAATCTGTGGAGATAGCTCAAAATTGGCATATGGTATTTTAAAATATATGCTTGGTCTAAGAGGATCCAACTTCAAATCCCAATTGACTGTGAATCTCTTGTTTAGAGATAAATCGTCACCTGCTTCATAAGACTTGACAAGAGGATAAAATGAAATGTGATCCTATGAACATCACCTTGAATCCCTTAACAGCATGTAATAATGCATGGACTTGTTAAATAAAAAATAAGCAAAAACTAAGCAGTAAGCTATGTTGTGGATTGTTGTTGTTGGATATTTTGGGGGAGAGGTAGTAAAGGGACAGTTCTTTTAAAAAGAGAACTTGGTCCAACAATTTCTTCCTCCCCAACTATGTTCACCTTTATTTTATCAACATCACTATAAATAGTTCATAATTTGCCACTGCTATTTACAATTTTTCACACAATGAATAAGTGAAACTATTTGTTTTTCTTGTTTAGAATTAGTTTTCCAAACTAGGATCTAATCACTTACAGGAATGTTGTCAGGTAAAGACTTTTTTGTGTTCTTCAAGTGAAATAATTTCAAGTCTTCGTCAAAGTTTGTGGTAGTTTGGCATAAATAACTTACCATGTAAATTATCTCAGCATGAGACAGCTTTTGGTATAAGAACAGCATATCTGTGTTTTTTCCTCTGATTGGTGGGAATGTAGATGGACAATCTGCCCTCTGTCAAATTTAAATTGGAAAAGGCTTTAGTATATTTGTTTCATAAAATATTGTTGGCATATGACATTATGAATAACTATTTTCTTGCATGTCTTTGTTATTTTACTGAGCATGGTGGTGGTTGATCATCTGCTGAAGATGAGTTTTCTCATATATACTTGTTTGCATTTTCCCAAGATGAATTTCAATTTGATATTTTCTGCCTACTATTCCAATTTCATTGGATCTCATTTATAACATTTCTTTGCCCTCTCGGTGTTCTCCTTGCTTTCTAATTTATCATCCACAAATTTCATTAACATGCTTTTCACTCCCTCTTGCAGATTATTAATAAAGATGTTACATAGAATGAATATCTTCAAGATTCTCCTAGACATTTTCCATTGTATCAAAACCAGTAAACTATGGCATTTTCATTCTAGATTTTCTGCAGTATACATATATGGATGAAGTGAAAACAAAGTTGAATAGACAATATGTGTAATAAATTTGTTTATTATCTTAAATTGAAACAAATATTTAACTGTTTAACACATGCACAATTGACTACACTTGCTGTATCCTATCTTATATATGGATTAATTTGGATTAATTACAACACTCATATATGTTGTCATTTTTCATTCATGTGACATATGTTTTAGGGTTTTGTCTCTGTGTGATAACATCATATTATGCTCCTACATTAGATGACAAGATCAGTTGGTCTAGCTTCTGAGAAACATCTAAGCTCCCAACAGCATTAATTGCAAATACAGTACGTACAGATAAGAGGGATGTGCCAGACTTGCTAAAGACAACAGAATCAATGAAATTGCTGTTTATTTTCCTACTTAAAATCTTGCCCAAGTGTGAGAAAAGCTCCTATTCATCCTCTGTATCAGAAATGACAGAATACATTTCTTCATTTTCTGTCATATTATTGTATTTTCTTTCTTATAATATTAATACACTGAGATTAACAATACATGTCTTCTGTATTATTTTATACATTTAGTATTTAGTATTTATAGATGATAATACAGAATATAATAGCATAGACCAAAGAAAATAAACCTCTGCTTTTAAAATTATGTATATAATATAATTTTATATTATATTTTTAATATTTTTAATTTATATTTTTATATTATATTTTTATAATTTATATTATATTTTTAATTTTCAAGGTTATTTCCCAATCTGCAAATATTTTTTGACAATTCCAAGAAAGTTGAAAATAATTCTTTGGAAAAGCAAACAACTGTAGGAAAAGAATTTAAATCTGATATTCCATTATTTACTATGAAGGCTCTACTACTTCCACTAACAACTTGGTAAAATATATGCATACATACATACATACATACATACATACATACATACATACATATACAGAGTGTAGATGCTCACAGAATCAGAAATCAATGTTGGTGGCGATATCAGGCAAGTCCAATTATATCATTTGGCTGCTAGCTAAACCTAATGAAGTGAATGAAGTTGAATTTTATAAATTTATCTGGAAACATTGGTTGTGCTCTTTAGGTTAGTTCCCTACCATCACTGAAAGCTTCTAGAATCTTCAGGAAGGCAAGATGAGGCTAGATTGGAGGCACTAGTTACTGCAGATGGTGTGATTCCATGTGTTTTGAAGGCGATCATGGCATATAATTTCTCAATGAAGCATCAAGAACCAGCAATATTGAACAAAATCCATTCAGTCACAGTAACCTTTGTTGTTGAATAGACGCTAGATCCATGGCTGCAAACAGTTTGCAAGAAAGGAATTATTTAGAGCCTTGCCCATTAGCCCTCAATATGGTAAGAAGACCACATTGATTACTCCTATGAATAATGTTTATTGAGAGCAGAATAATGCAATAATGATCTTGCTGGATGTCTCAGAATTTTTTTAAACCATCAGTAGTGGACCTTATCTGAGGGTTTGAAGTAAGAGATGTTGTTTTGTAGTATTTCTTCTTCTTAAAGTGGAGATTATAGATAGTGGAAGATGGGGTAGAGGTTAGGGCAATGGATTATGGGATGCTATGTGGTGCCACAAGTGGTGTGCATTTCCATTTTTTGTTAATAATTATACTGTTGTTATAGATTTTTGTTTGCTACACAGAGTTGTATACGAAATGAGTGGCCATAAAAATTGAATATATGAATGGACAAACAAGCAAACAAAGGTTTAATCTCAGAAAAATGGACTGTGATGTATGAGGTGTCTCTGATAGTACTACTATACAAAACAGACTGGTTTGTACTTTAAACATCCTCTTGTCCATTGTTTGAAGAGTAGATGACAGTTGTAACTAGGAGAACCTTTGCATAAATTCTTCTAGTATACTACTTACAATATGTTCTGGCTCTACTCAGACTGTGCAAATAACTCATTTTCCACTAAAGAAAGATGTTATATTTTAAAATGAATAAAGAAGATGAAAGAAACAGCTAAAGAAGTACAAAAACAGTTCCAAATCAGATATTATATTTTGTATTTCTCTTCCGTTAATTTCCTTTTCATGGATAATTGTAAACAAACCTGTTATAAATGCATGCTATTAAATGAGCTCATTTACTGATATATATTTTACTTTCTCCTAATTTATGCTCTATATTTTTTAAATCGAATTCATGCATACAAAATTCCAGAATATATAAGTTATGATTTCATAAAACAGAAAACACATTTATTTTCTATTTATTCCTTGGTATGTTTTACTTCTCCAGGCTTTAAATTGTATAGTATGCATGTCAAACCTGTTTTTCAGAAGAAGGAATCTAAGAAAACAAAATAAAGCTGATATTCTGTTGTTTTAGTATTCAGTTATAACCTCAGAAGTAATCTACATGCAGGACATAAATTGTATAGTATGCATTCTTAGGTGAGGGACAGGATAAATCTATTACAATTCAAGATTGAGTTATTTAGCATTTCTCCTTGAGTACCCATTTTCTTTCTTCAATATCGTTTGCTTTTTGTAAGTTTAGTCAGTTACACATTTTTTGAATGTTAATATTCAGAAAATGTAACAATGTATTTCAATAGTTGGCAGTCTTTTCAGACTTTTAAAGATCTTGTGAGAATGGTAAAATTACATGAGATTTCATGAGAAAATGACAAGGTATTTAACCATATGTAATAACATGTTTTGGGGCAATGAAGATGTTATTTTAGAGGACAACTGACACCCAGTCACCATGATTACTTCTTTTTGACTTCTGGTACAACTGAAACAATATAAGCTTTAAAGGTTAAAAAAAAATCTGACATGAATTATTTGAAGAATGGTCCAGATTTTATAAGCAATGTATAATTTAAAATTCTTAAAAAAGAGAATCTTTGTCTGCCACCACCTGTGCCAAAAGAGAATGAACTATGGTACAATTTCTACATTTTTTAAACAAAGCACTTTTGTTTTCATCATGAATAAAAATGTGAGGAAAAGAAATGTATGGATTTAGTGAAACTAAGGAAGGTTTTAAAATATAAAAAGATATGAAGAAATATAATGAATATTGTTTAAACTACATTTAGATATATTTTATTTTTCTCATCTCAAGTCTTGCATTTCTTGGTTTACTATTTTTTACTCCTCTTAGTACTTGTTTGAATATTATTTCCTTCAAAAGGGAATAGTGTGAATATATGAATGTACATATAAGGAAATTACTTATTTGTAAGTGGTACTAAAATAATTTATCCAGAGATATGTATATAGATGTATGGCCCATGCATGTATTTGTTATCTATGCAAGTTACATAGGTAATAAAATCAAATAAGCAGCTTGGAAACTATATAGAAATAGTTTTTTTGCAAATAAAGTTGAAAATAGATGCTGCCAGCAAATATATCTATATCTGGTGGCCATGGTGCTCTCTAAGCTTTTTATTTATAAATTTATTCATTCATTCATTCATTTTTTTTATGCTGCCCATCTTCCCTACAAGATGACTCTGGATGGCTTACAAGTTATAAAACAAGTAAAAATAGTTAAAAGATTAAAACAACACAGAATTAAAATATAATTTTAAATCCAAACTAAGAGAGATGGGGCTAAGGTCTTCCTATTCCATCAGCCACCTCAGGATATGAGACTCCACTTGGGGCCCAAAGCCAGTCAGAAAGCCAGGTTTTGATTCCCTTCCTGAAGGTCAGTGGTAAAATGTTCCACAGAGATAGGACCACAGCAGAATAGTTTTTCTCCTTGATCTAGCCTGCTTCAATTCCTTAGCAGACATGATCCATATCAAGCCTCTTCTGCTGAGTAGGATTGAGTTGTCCCATCAGAGAGAGATAGCTTCTCAGATACTTTGGGTCAATGCCATATAGGGCTTTAAAAGTAACAACACTGAATTGGATCCAAAAGCATAATTGTTACCAATGCAACTCACACAATAAGGTGTTGTGTGTGCATCCCTATGAGCTTCCAGGAGTGTGCATACTGCTGCATTCTGTACCAGCTTCAGTTTTTGAATACTCTTCAAGGGCAGTGTCATGTAGAGCACATTGCAGTAATCCAACGAGAAATGAATAGGGCATGAATGAATGAATGAATGAATGAATGAATGAATGAATGAATGAATGAATGAACGAACGAATGAATGTACAGGGCCACAGGATCCAGATAAGGGGGCAAAACCAAACTAAAAGTATACAACTCAGAGTTGCACAAAGGTTCTCCTAGCCATTACTGCCATCTGCTGTTTGAGCAGAAGGACCCCAAAATTGCATGCACTGGATTTGTCTTGGGTAGTGCAACCCTATTTAGAGTTAATGAAGGTAAGCAATTGGAACCAGAGGTCCCTTGCACCCATAGCCACTTTTTTTACCTGGGTTCAGCTGACGTTTGTGGTCCCCATGCAAACTCTACAGTTTGGTTGTTTTCTTATAGATGTTTCATTACTCAACTAGATAACATCCTCAGTGCTTACCTATAACAGCCTTACCACATTTGTAAATGAAAAAAAATGAGTCAAACATGAAGTTTCATCACTTGCCCTCAAGAAATAATGAAAGGATCACATCTGGAGAAGCAGTAATGGATAGCTTCATCAGAGTGAAGCCAATACACATGGAAAATATATCAGCTCTTCAGAACTCCAGATGAAGAAGTGAATCTAGAATTATCAATACCATTTGCTCCATACAGAGTCTGGCAACAAAAAGATAATAAAATAGCAGTCTCCAGTGGGTTCAAAGGTTTGGGACCTGGAGGGAAATCATGCTACCTATGCTGTAATTCTGTGCCTTTGAA
The DNA here is from genome assembly GCA_023653725.1 of Bungarus multicinctus. NCBI lineage: Eukaryota > Metazoa > Chordata > Lepidosauria > Squamata > Elapidae > Bungarus > Bungarus multicinctus. Next base: position 44,073,929 of record CM042850.1, read on the forward strand.
TGGGCATTGTCTTTGACCATTACTCCTCTTAACAACTTTAGAAAATTGCTCAGTGTTGATTTTCTGGATGGTAAGAATCTTCTGAGTGGCAAATTCTATCATACAAGGACACTTTCCACTTATCCTGGATGAAAGAAATTTTGCATAAGTTTAAGAATTAAAAAGAAAACTTTACTAAAGTGGGACCAGAATGTTGATTTGGGAAAATTAAAGGGCAAGATGGACTTGAAATAATATTTCCCTATGCAGTATTTAAAATTATATGAAAGAATGTAGGAAGATTTTTAAATCAGCTGCATAAAATCCTGTGGGAATATTTTGCTGATTAGAAAATAATAACAGATAATCAGAGTTGGAAGGGATCTTATAAGTCATCTAGTCCAACCCCCCACCCAAGCAGGAGACCTTACACCATTTCTGACAAATGGCAGTCCAATCTCTTCTTGAAAGTCTCAAGTGATGGCACTTCCATAACTTCCGAGGGCAAGCTGTTCCATTGGTTGATTGTTCTCACTATCAGAAAGTTTCTCCTTATTTCCAGGTTAAATCTCTCTTTGCTGAGTTTCCATCAATTATTCCTTGTCTGGCCTTCAGGTGCTTTAGAGAATAGCTTGAATCCTTCCTCTCTGTGGCAGCCCCTCAAATATTGAAAGACAGCTATCATGTGTCCCCTGGTCCTTCTCTTCACCAGACTAGCCAAGCCCAGTTCCTGCAACTGTTCATTGTATGTTTTAGCCTCCAGTCTCCTAATCATCCTGGTTGCTCTTCTCTGTACTTTTTCTAGAGCCTCAACATCTTTTTTATAATGTGGTGACCAAAACTGGATGCAGTACTCTAGGTGTGGTAAGGCTTTAAAGAGTGGTATTAGTACTTCTCTTGATCTTGATTGTATCCCTCTGTTAACACAACTTAGGATTGCATTAGCTTTTTTGGCTGCTGCTGCACACTGCTGGCTCATATTTAGCTGGTTGTCCACTAAGACTCCAAGATCCCTCTCATAGTTACTGCTATTGAACCTGGTTTCACCCAGTCTATTTATTATTTATTTATTATTTAAATTTATATACCGGCTCCTTTCCCAAAGGGACTCGGGGCGGTGAAGAGCCAGAATAAAAATACACATATAAAACACATATACAATATTTAAAAATTAAAAGAATTAAATATAATTGGTTCTTACAAAGATTAAAATAAGGGGATTAAGAAAGATTAAAAACCAGATTAAAATTTAAAAACCCCTAGGCCAGACCGGCTTGCTGAAATAAATAAGTTTTCAGCGCACGACGGAAGGTCATGAGATCAGGAACGGTCCTCATCTCCGGGGGTAATTCGTTCCAGAGAGAGGGTGCCCCCAATGAGAAAGCCCGCATCCTCGGGTCGCCAGCCGTCCAGCCGGCGGCACCCCGAGGAGGCCGATTCTATGGGAGCGTATCGGTCGGCGGGAGGCCGATAATGGCAGGAGGCAGTCTCGCAGATATCCTGGTCCCGAGCCATGGAGCGCTTTAAAGATGATAACTAAGACCTTGAAGTGCACCCGGAGGGCCACCAGGAGCCAATGCAGCTCGCGCAGGAGTGGCGTAACATGGGAGCCCCAAGGATCCCCCAACACCACTCTCGCAGCTGCATTCTGCACCAGCTGGACCCTCCGGATGCTCTTCAAAGGCAGCCCCATGTAGAGAGCGTTGGCATAGTCTAGGCGGGAGGTCACCAGGGCGGAGATGACCGTGCAAAGCACATCCCGATCCAGAAAGGGCCACAACTGGTAGATCCTACGGACCTGGCCAAAAGCCCCCCTGGTGATGGCCGCCACGTGGTCTTCCAATGACAGCCACACATCCAGGAGGACACCCAGATTGTGGGCCCTCTCTGTGGGGGCAAGAGTTTCCACCCCCCACAGCCAGCAATGGAACCAGCTGGCTGTATCGGGGTACCGGGAAGCACAGCCACTCAGTCTTAGATGGATTGAGCTGAAGCCTGTTCCGCCCCATCCAACACCGCACGGCCTCCAGGCACTGGGTCATCACTTCGACGGCTTCATCGGGGTGGCCCGGGGTAGAGATGTACAGCTGAGTGTCATCAGCATACTGATGGAATTTTACCCCAAAGCCACGGATGATCTCACCCAGCGGCTTCATATAAATGTTGAACAGAAGGGGCGAGAGCACCGACCCCTGAGGCACCCCACAGACCAGGGGCCTCGGGGCCGACCTCTGCCCCCCTGCCAACACGAATTGCAAACGGTCAGAGAGAAAGGAGGAGAACCACCGTATAACAGTGCCTCCCACTCCCAATCCCCCCAGCCGCCGCAATAAGATACTGTGGTTGACAGTATCGAAAGCCACCAAGAGATCTAAGAGGATCAGGACAGAGCAATAACCTCTGTCACGGGCCCTCCAGAGATCATCCACCAATGCGACCAATGCCGTCTCCGTGCTGTGTCCGGGCCTGAAGCCCGATTGGCGTGGATCCAAATAGACAGCTTCATCCAGGTGCTGGGGAAGCTGTCGTGCCACCACACTCTCAACAACCTTCGTCACAAAATGAAGGTTGGACACGGGACGATAATTAGATAACAAAGTTGGGTCCAGGGACAGTTTCTTGAGAAGGGGTCTCACCAACGCCTCTTTCAAGGCGGCGGGCAGATATCCCTCACTCAAGGAAGCGTTAATAATACCCTGAAACCAACCTCATGTCACCTTCCGGGTGGCCAACACCAGCCAGGAGGGACATGGGTCCAATAAACATGTGGTAGCATTCAGTCCCCGCAACAACCTGTCCACGTCTTTAGGGGTCACAGGATCAAACTCCTCCCAAATGACTGCCTCAAATTCTGCTCCCGCCCATTCAGAGTCCAACCCATCCCGGATCCGGGCAGTTTTATCCAGCAGGAAATTCGAAAAGTCCTCAGCCTGTCCCTGCAAGGGGTCCTCCCACGCTTCCCCTTCCAGGGTCACTCTAAACAGGGCGGCTGGGTGGTTTCCTGCAGACGCAATAAGGGTGGAAAAGTAAGAACGCTTTGCCACCCTTATCGCCACTAAATAGGTCTTAATATAAGACCGTAATAGTGTTCGGTCGGTCCAGAGCGAGTAGTCCACCAAATACTCACCAGGCGTCTTTTCCAGTGCTTCATCTCCCTCAGCTCCCCGGAAAACCAAGGGGCCGAGTGAGAGTGGTGCCAGGTGAGAGGCCTCAAGGGCACGACCCGATCCAGGGCCCCAGCAACCACCCTATCCCAGGTGGCGACCAGGTCCTCAACCGAGTCGTGTGTTCGAATGTCAGGACATGGCCCAAGCTCCATCAGGAACCTATCTGGATCCATCAGGCGCCTGGGGTGGTACCAACGTATTTGGTCCGCCTCCCTGCGATGGGGAGGAGCAGCCTAGAAGTCCAGCCTAAGGAGCAAATGATCTGACCATGACAAGGGCTCAACAAAAATGTCCCCAACACCAAGATCATCCTGCCACTGTCCAGAGACAAAAACCAGATCCAGGATGTGACCCCCAATGTGAGTGGGTTCCCTAATTAATTGGGTCAGGCCCAAGGCTGTCATGGAAGCCAAGAACTCCTGAGCAATCCCCGAGGCCCCACCAGCCGAAGGCAGGTTCAAATCCCCCATGACCATCAGCCTGGGGGTCTCAACCGCCAGGCCGGTTATGACCTCGAGGAGCCAGGCAAAGCTGATGTCACATAGCAGGGAGCCAGGTATGTGATCAATAGGCCCATCTGAACCCCGGAACCACACTTTACAAAAAGGGACTCATATCCGGTCGTCTGAGGAACAGTGGATTCCCTAGGTCCCAGATCCTCCCGAATAATTACCGCAACCCCGCCCACCCCTCCCCTGGGCCCGCGGCCAATGAAAAACCTGAAACCCGACTGGGCACATCTCTACTAGAGGGACACCCACCTCCTATCCCAGCCAGGTTTCGGTAATGCCAGCCAGGTCCACACACCCTTCCGTGACAAGATCGTAAACAAGGGGGGCTTTATTCACTATGGACCTGGCATTGCATAGCATCAGCCGGAGGCCCGGGGCCTGATCATTCAAACAACTCAGAGAGTGAGACATGACCTGGGGGCCGGAGCACACCACTGCTTGTAAACAGCGGGGGCAGGCTCCCATAACTTGATAAGACCCCCTGTCAACACCATACCTGCCTCTCCCACCGATCGTAGAGATGGCCTTTTCCTTCCCCTCCCTAGAAAAAATCCCCATCCTCGATTCGACCATCCCCAGTCCCAAGACCTCCCGGTCACGTACATATCCCGGTCTGGCCTTTTTCCCAGGTGGGTTGTCCCCTAAACCCAGCCTGGCCCCTCTCCCTAACCCCAATAAAAATTTAGAGATAAAAGAGTGTAATCACACATGCTTCCCACAACTGTGCCATCTCTCCGGGTTCCAAAACCCGTCCTCGAGATATGCCCTGGGAAGAGCGGGGGACCACCTCGAAGAAAGGGGGACTTTTCTGAGTGCCCACAAATCAACCGCTGAGTATGTAATCAGGCAAGCACGCCCGTGTCCAAACAGTCGTGTCCTTAATGCTGTTAATATCTGACTTTGGGGCTGGGCAGGCGAAGGCTCACCAAGTATCCCGATGTCCTGGGCAACTGATCGTGGCCTCCACCTCCGCCGTCATCGTCACCAGCCTCGGAGGGTACAAGGTTGAGGGCCTGATGGTCCAATTAATAATGTCTTCGACACCCCTACAGCCGGTCCAGATGATACCAGACCGGGCCGACCCCGCTGCTCCCACCAACACTGTCGCCATCGTCGGTGAAGCTTCCGAGATCTCCCAGTCTCCATCATCACCACCGTCTCTGGAAGGGTCACTCTGGTCAGGGTCGCCGCCACCACCGCCATCCGAGGGCCCGCTATAGAAATTGTCCTTGGCTCCATCAACATCGGGGCCACTCGCGGGGTCTTCCAGGTGGCAGGTGGTGCCCCCCAAACCGGCACTCCCAAATGGCTGGATGGTACCCTCCTCAATGGGTCCAGCCATTTCCAACCTCACATCCATCGCCCAGGTTGACCAGGCCCAAGCTGTGGCTCTAGTTGAAGCTCAGAACAGGGCCAAAAACCAACCTGCCCACAGCCAATAGGTTGCTGCTGACTGCAGTTGGAATAGCCGGCTCCAGCACTGGAAAGCACCAGCCCCACCAAGTCGGGCCGCGTCAGGTCACGTCATACAGCAGCAGTCCTCATCAGCGCCAACATCACTGCCGCCCGAGATCTTGTAACACCGGGCCAAGCCATCGCCCACAAATCAGCTGGGCGAGGCACGGAAGAATAAACCAAGCGACAGGGCTCCAGCAAGCCAGCCAAGTCCTCAGGAAGCCCGAAAAACAAAGTCAACAGCGTCAATCCGCCCACCAGATGAAGCGTGACGAGGTGAGATAGCAGCCACCGTCAGCCTCGTCTGCCGACCGGAACATCCACACGGCCGTCCGGGCAACTCCACCACCTCCTTCTCACCCCCACAGCCGCGCTGACTCCCCCCACCCCCTAGGTCCACAACTACCCTCACCCAGGGTCTGGGGGGGAGCCAGGCACGGCCCGGAACGTGGAGCGGATGCCGGAGCTCACCGGCTAGCATCCGCCCGCCATCTTAGTCATGTGCCATATATGTGTACAAATATGTGTACTTTTGGTTTTTCTTACCTAAGTGTAGGACTTTACTTTTCTCTACATTGAATTTCATTTTGTTAGATACGGCTCAGTGTTCTAGTCTGTCAAGATCCATCTGGATCTTGAATCTATCTTCTTGGTGTTAGTTATTCCTGCCAGCTTAGTATCATCTGTAAATTTGGTAAGTTCCACTTCTATTCCCTCATCTAAGTCATTAATGAAGATATTGAAGAGGACTGGGCCTAAGACAGAACCTTTTGGAATCCCACTGCTTATTTCCCTCCATGTAGACTTAGACCCATTAAGGACTACTCATTGAGTACAGCTTGTCAGCCAGTTGTGAGTCCATCTAGTGGTGGTGCTACCTATTTCACTTTTTTCTAGCTTACTAAGAAGTAGGTTGTGGTCTACTTTGTCGAATACCTTGCTGAAATCTAAATATATTATGTCCATAATCATATGAGAAGAGAGGATTTTGAAGGTTGACTGGAGGGAACCAGAGAGAAATAAGGATTATAATTAAAGAAGAGACCCATTAATACAATGGAAAATACAATTTGAATACAGAAGATATTAACACTGTTTGGGAGCAATGTACTATAATGAAATGTATAATGTAATGTCAGATACTATAAACATGCATTTAACAGAGAAGAACGTATTTTATTAGATAAAATGCACTTTAAAAAATCACAGTTTACAAGACAGGTATGGAAAAAGATGCCCTAATGGATTTGCATTTGAAACCATCTGATTTCTGAATAATTAAAGGGGACATACAAATGATACATCCAAATAATGATTTGGAATTATTTTGTATCTTGGATTTACAAAAATGATATAAATTATTGAAGTTGTTCGTCGAAGGAATATTTGTTGGAATTAAAGATTAAACTTCTTGAAAGTAAATGGAAGAAATACAAAGTGAATTTATCTGTTTCTATGAGAATTGAAGCAAAAGAAATTTCTCACATTTATAAACAGACTTTTTTAAACAGACAAAGACTGGTCCATTCAGTTCTGCTTAAAAGAAAAATCCATTAATACTTACCAGAAATCAAACAAATAAGCCGGAATATCAGAAAGATTTATTTGACTAAGGTTAAACTATATATGTTAACATTTCTGATAGCTCTTAGTAGATTTTTCTTATTAGAACTGAATAATGAAGTTTTATAATTTGATTATTGATAAGGAATGAAATATGGGAAGAAGAAATGTATTTTTGAAGTGCTAGAGAAAGTGTTAAATAACTAAAATAGTTGTAGTCTGGTAGAAGTGAGATCATTTGTATTTATCTTTATCTTTTTGTTTTTGTTTTCTTTTTCACTGCTTTTTTCTTTTTATATTTTTTCTTAGTTTTTATTTTTGAATTTTTGTAAACTTTAATAAAATGATATTTTAAAAGTAAACAACAAAAGAATCAGCAAAGTATCTATCATCAATAGTGCAAGAATTATTAATAGTATCAAAGAATTTTTTCAAGGAAAGTAATTATATTGCCACAAGTCATAATTAGAGGTACTACTGGCATTGTTTATGCACATACATTTTCGACAGAACATCATTCAGACCTGACTTAATAATTCAGTGTGGCATTTTCAACTGCCAAGCAAGGTAAACATTGCTTGGCTACTCACAACTAATCATCTTCAATTGCAACACAGAATAGACTCTTGCAGATTTAATTCTCAAAATGTGATGTGTTCTCTAGACTATATTAAGATAATTGACTCAACTGTTGAATTAATAAGTTGCAGTCTGGTTGCATAAATAGTCTTGCTACTAAATGGTTTTTCTAATGCTTGAGAGCCATTTTATGCAAAAGTTGAAAGAAGCTTATTATTTATAAATACAACTTATTTGAGTGAAGACTATAATTTAAAAAATAGGTTAAAGAAAAAATAAAAATGCCATTGTAATGATCTTAATACACAAATCTATGGTGTATTTGAATCTGGAATGCCATGTATAGCTCTGGTTACTACATTTGAAAAAGTATGTAAAACAGCTAGGGAATGTAATGACAATGTTAATGGGATGACAACAAGCATTATAAAAGAGTTTTAACAATTTCCATAAGAGAAATTACTAGAATTTTGGTACTCTAGTCAGCTTGATATGAGACTGAAATGTATAAAAACATGCAGAAAGTTGTCAGGGATCTTTATTTTTTATCCTTTTCTAAAAACACAAGGATCAAGATCCTTTCAGTGAAACTTATGGAAGTAGATTCAAAAGTTTAAAAGAAGCACTCTTTATAGAACATATAATTCACCTGTGGAATCTAATATACATGATGCATGATAACAATTGATTTTGGGTGGCTTACAGTATTAAAATAATAAAATATAAATATACTGTATACTCAATAAAATCCCAGTACAAATATCATTGTCAAGCATGGGAAACCCAATAGTTCAGAAGAATCTGAATTATTAATAGTCAAAGCAAATTGGTAGTAGATAACAGTCAACAGAATTCAAAATGGGCTGGACTTAGATCTCTTGTGGGTATGAAGTGACTCAAGACTGATGACAGATTTGACCTTGGGCTCAGCCTGGTCATTTTGTAAACTTGTAAGTATTATTTTATCAATAATCATTGACAAAAGATGGAAAATAGGCAGTTTGATGCATTGGGTGGAATTAGGTCTACTTGTTCAATAAGCTCCAGTTTAAAACTCCCCATGGGGATCAAGATTTAAAAGTAATAACCAACAACTTAAATAGCACCTAGAAACAAACCAGCACACAATGCAGCTCACAGAGCAATGGTGTAACATGAGCCATTCTAGGGTCCTAAGAACTTTCTGTGCTGCTACATTCTGTACCAGCTGTATCTTCCAAATGGTTGTTAAGGGTAACCCCATGTAGAGTGCATTGCAGCAGTCCAAATGTGAAATGACTAGAGGCTGAATGACTGACTGCAGGGATACCTGATCCAGATAGACTACAACTGGAACACAAGACAAAGTTGTGCAAAGGCTTTCCTAGCTGTGACTGCCATTTGCTCTTCAAAAAGGAGTTGTGAATCCAGAAGACCCATCTCAATATATGGATTTTTTTTAATGATGCCACCCCATCCAAACTAAAGTTGTTAAGTCCTAGTCAAATCCACTCAGTCTTGCTGGAGTTTGGCCAAAGCTTGTTTATTTTTATTTATTTATTTGATTTGTTAATCGCTTACAAGATAATAGGTATAAGTTTAAACACAGTTATGAATACAAGAAATGAGTACATATAAGAAAAATAAAAGAAACAATAGGACAGAGATGGTAGGCATTTAGTGCATTTATGCACGCCCCCTATATACCTCTTAGGAAAGGGATGAGGTCAATAGTAGAAAGTCTTAGGTTAAAGTTTTGGGGAAAGAAATCACAGAGACAGGTAGAGTATTCCAGAAACTGAACACTCTGTTGCTGAAGTCGTATTTCCTGCAATCAAGTTTGGTGTGGTTAACCTTGAGTTTGTATCTATTGTTTACTCCTGTATTGTTATGGTTGAAGCTGAAGTATTCATTGACTGGTAGGACATTGCAATGTATGATTTTATATACTATACTTAGATTAGACCGAAGATGGCGTAGTTCTAGGTTTTCTAGGTCTAGAATTTCATGTCTGGTGGCATAAGGTATTCTGCAATGAGTAGAGGAGTGTAGAACTCTTCTTGTGAAATATTTCTGGACTTTCTCAACTGTGTTAATATCAGATACATAATGTGGGTTGCAGACTGATGAGCTGTATTCAAGTATTGGTCTGGCAAATATTTTGCATGCCCTAATTAGTAGTGTGATATTGCCAGAGAAAAAACTACGTAGGATTAGGTTAACAACTCTTAATGCCTTTTTGGCTATGTAGTTACAGTGGGCTCTAGCACTTAGGTCATTAGAGATGAGTATTCCAAAGTCCTTGACAGAGTTTGGACTTGACTATTCAGCTTGTATTTTATTTTCTGATTTTTTTTGCCAATATGTAAGAAAGAGCATTTATTTGTTGAGATTTGAAGTTGCCATTTGTTTGACCATTCTGATACATCGTCTTTTTGAAGGTTAGCAGTATTGTCTGTGGTGTTGAATAGCTTTACATCATAAGCAAAGAGAACGCAGTTGCTCTTAATATGATTGCAGAGGTCATTTATGTAGAGTATGAAGAGAGTTGGTCCTAGAACACTGCCTTGGGGGACTCCACTGTTGACAGGTACAGAATTTGATAAGATGCTCCCAATTTTGACTATTTGCTTCTATGCAGGTGTCCAGAGATACCATAAGATTTTAGTTTTAGGAGTAGTTTGTTGTGTACCACTGAATCAAAGGCTTTACAGAAGTCTATGTAGATTGGGTCTATTGCTTTGCCCGATTGAGTTGTGTAGTCCATATGTTTTTGCAGTGTAAGAGTTGCAGATTACAGGATAGTTTTTTTTCTGAAACCAAATTGTTTATTCGAAAGTAGATTGTTTGTCTCTAAGTGGAGAATAATGGATTGATTAATAATTGATTCCATGACTTTACAGGTGACGCAGAGCATACAGAGATTGGTCTGTAATTTTCAACTAGGCTGGGGTCTGCCTTTTTGAAGATGTGGATGACCGTGCCTAGTAACCACAGCAAGGAGCTGGTCCTGAAAGGTTTTCCAAAGATTATGCTTAGAGGTTTGGCTATGGCAGTGGATAGCTTTTTTAAGAAGTAGGCACATATTCTATCCAGTACAGTAGATAGAGATTGTTTTAGATTGCTTAGTGCTTTTTCAACATTGTCTTCTGTAAAATCGATATGTATTAGATCATTATAGTTGTCTGTGGTTTCACTAGGAAATACTGGGCATGATCCATTGCTGTTTACAAATACTTTGTTGCCCCCATCCAGGTCCCCACAGCCTTCAGGCACTGCAAGAAGTTCACACTAAACAACAGCTTCACTTAAAAAGTGAATTGCCACTAGTAGTCACTAAATAAGCACTAGCTCTGAATTAACTGTCTACCGAAAATTTCAGTGTGAGTGTTATATTCAAACATGATCTTATTTATAAAACCTATGTCTAAATTTGGACAAATCCTATTGTAAAATTTGAAATACCTTGAAAAAATTTTGTGAAATTATGCAGCTGCTTCCTTCGGACAAAAACAATTAAAGGGAATTTAATAAACACACACGTATATATACAGATATACAAAGGTTTTTTTTCTACTTTTCCTTGTAATATATGCACATATATATTTATTTGCTTTAATTTGGGGAAGTGATTCCCACCTAATACTGGCTTTGGCATTCTTGGTACAAAATGTATGTCTTTGTTTTTAACAAAAAAAATCTAACCACATAAATAATAGTATTATTCTGAAGGTTATAATCAAGTTAATGGTGGCACACCTGAATTCACAGGCTTTTCTATTAATAGATAGTTATGCTGATTGACTTTATTTTCTTTTGTTTTACAATAATTTTCACAAGAAGCCAGAAGAATATTGTATTTGTATCTTTGGTATTCAATCATTAATGTGTTACATTATATACTTGAAATTGCATTAGAATTTTTTTCTATGTTTTTTTTTTTTATAATATGGCGAAGTCCCACTTGCCATCTTCAGGCTGGTACTTTCGGCTTCGTGCTTGTGCGAGCAAAGCGTGATCGAAGTGGCCATATCTCTGTAAATACTGGTGGGGAGGTTGGCTGTGTTGTCATTTCTTGATTGGTTGATGGAATTGATGTATGCAGATTGGCTGGCTTTTTCGTAAGAACATGTGTGGCTGAGGTATTGGCTGTGCGTCTATCAGCCTCCTGTGTTGTAACGACCTGGGTATTGAGCTGTGTGATGACCTTCTGAGTTCTATTGTTTTGATATCCTGGGTCTTGTGCTGTAATCTCCTGGGTCGTTGGCTGTGTTGTAACATCCTGAGGTTTTGTGGTGTAACCTCCTGAGTTCTGTGATGTGATATCCTGAGTAGGTGGCTGTGATATGATGTTCTGGGTTTTGGTTTGGCTCCAAGTTTGAGGCCTGGCTATGTGTTCATGGCATGTGTCAGTTTGCTTGGTTTTGGGGTCGGGGTGTGGCAGCTGGTGATGCAGCCATGGTCTGATTTCTGGACGGTGGTTGCCTTTCATCTATGGGGTGGGTTTGGGTTTGAGTCTGGTAAGGGAGATTGGTGGTGGCGTCATGTGTGGTTTTTGTGGCTGGGACTCATTTGTTGATAAGGGCTAGTTTCCAGATGTCTGGTAGGCAGGAGGTATCATCCCATTTATTCATGTTATGGGAGTGTTTCTCTATTTCAATGGCTTCCCTGATTATTCTCTTGTTCCCTCAAAATTAATTTCATGTCCTGTGGCTTTAAGCTGCTGGAAAAGGGAGGAAGTATTTTCTTCTTTTCTGACTGCATTCTTGTGTTCTGCGATGCATGCATTTATTCTCCTGTTGGTTTGTCCAATGTATTTGGCTGGGGAATTGTTGCATGGTATTTCATAAAGTCCTTGGTTTTTAGCTAGATCTTGTCTTTGGGGTTTCTTAGGATGTTGGCTATTTTTTTGGCAGTGCCGAAGGCTGTCCTGATATTGTGTTTGTGGAGAATTTTGCTGATTTTTTCTGTGGTGCCTTTGATGTAGTGGAGGAGGGCGATGCCATTGTCCTGTTCTGTGTCTTGGTTTCTGGGGGGGGGGGGTGTCCTTTAGGATTAGGTTGGTAATTATGTTTCTTTGGAATGCGTTGGAAATTAATATGTTAGTGAGAGTTCATGTTATGGGAATGTTTCTCTACTTCGATGTCTTCCCTGATTATTCTCTTATTGAAGTGTTCAGTATTGGAGATTAATTTGGTTCCCTCAAAATTAATTTCATGTTCTGTGGCTTTAAGGTGCAGGAAAAGGGAGGAAGTATTTTCTTATTTTCTGACTCTGTTCTTGTATTCTGCGATGCATGTATTTATTCTCCTAAATCCGAACACAAATCTAAACTCTGGCTTAGATATGTAGATGACACTTTCGTAATTTGGCCACATGGGAAAGAAAAACTAGATAACTTCCTCACACATCTCAACAGCCTACACCCCAAAATACAATTCTGAAAACAAAAGCCAACAGCCAACATCTCTTCCTGGACGTCCTAATTTACAAAACACCCAATGGCTCCCTAGGACACACCATCCACTGGAAGAAAACACACACCAACCACTATTTAAACACACAATCCCATCACCATCCTGCACAGATCAACTCCGTAGCCAAGACCCCCATCTCCAGAACCAAATGCCTAGCCGACAAAGACCACCTGAGAACAGAATTACAAACCCTCACTAACATATTAATTTCCAACTCATTCCAAAAAAACACAATTACCAACCTAATCCTAAAGGAGACACCCCCCAGAAACCAAGACACAGAACAGGACAATGGCATCGCCCTCCTCCACTACATCAAAGGCACCACAGAAAAAATCAGCAAAATTCTCCACAAACACAATATCAGGACAGCCTTCAGCACTGCAAAAAAATAGCCAACATCCTAAGAAACCCCAAAGACAAGATCCAGCTAAAAACCAAGGAGTTTATGAAATACCATGCAACAATTGCCCAGCCAAATACATTGGACAAACCAACAGGAGAACAAATGCACGCATCGCAGAACACAAGAATGCAGTCAGAAAAGAAGAAAATATTTCCTCCCTTTTCCAGCAGCTTAAAGCCACAGGACATGAAATTAATTTTGAGGGAACAAGAGAATAATCAGGGAAGCCATTGAAATAGAGAAACACTTCCATAACATGAATAAATGGGATGATACCTCCTGCCTACCAGACATCTGGAAACTAGCCCTTATCAACAGATGAGTCCCAGCCACAAAAACCAACACTGGACCCAAAACAACACATGACGCCACCACCAATCTCCCTTACCAGACTCAAACCCAAACCCACCCCATAGATGAAAGGCAACCACCGTCCAGAAACCAGACCATGGCTGCATCACCAGCTGCCACACCCCGACCCCAAAACCAAGCAAACTGACACATGCCATGAACACATAGCCAGGCCTCAAACTTGGAGCCAAACCAAAACCCAGAACATCATATCACAGCCACCTACTCAGGATATCACATCACAGAACTCAGGAGGTTACACCACAAAACCTCAGGATGTTACAACACAGCCAACGACCCAGGAGATTACAGCATAAGACCCAGGATGTCAAAACAATAGAACTCAGAAGGTCATCACACAGCTCAATACCCAGGTCGTTACAACACAGGAGGCTGATAGACGCACAGCCAATACCTCAGCCACACATGTTCTTACGAAAAAGCCAGCCAATCTGCATACATCAATTCCATCAACCAATCAAGAAATGACAACACAGCCAACCTCCCCACCAGTATTTATAGAAAGACAGCAGCTCTGATCACGCTTTGCTTGCACAAGCACGAAGCCATAAGCACCAGTCTGAAGATGGTAAGTGGGACCTCATAGAAATGTCACCAAGATACTCTCACACGGGAAAAGACCTGAACACGCCAAGACCTGCATACCTGTACCTATGAAAATCTACGAAAACAACTATATATATATATAGTACACACACATACACACACATTTGTATAAATATGAACTCTACATCTTCTTCATTACTTTGTGTACCATTTAGAAAGCTCTCTAAATGTTCTTCAGCTGTTTAATAAATCATTTCAGGTGAGATTCGTTGATCTCCTCTCAGATGATTTTCTTTTCTTTTTTCCACTTCTTCACAGGTTGTTTTGGGCTTTGCTTTTGCTTCAATGTAGAAATTTGGAACATGTAACCCTTCAGCTTTTGTAATATTCCAATATCCAGTAGCAATTCCAGCATAGGAATTTTATTTTGAAAATGAGTGGAGGTCCAGGATATTTGCTACTCTTTTAATATCTGCACAATATTTCTTCACATACCCAATGAAAACTCTGAAATATCTACTCAGGAAAATGTTCTTCTTGGGGACACTTTGCATAGATGAATTTGTTCATATTGTGAACTCAATGGCTGAGTCAAGAAGTAGCCAATTAGATTGGAGTAAGCCAATGTCTGAATCAGAATGTCTACTACATGAGACAGTTTGCTAGAGCTTTTCCAAGATTGGGGAGACGATTAAATTCCCTGAATGTGTACTGTGTACCCTTTTAATTAAATAGACTTTCAGGACACTGGGATCCAATTTCCTCATCCTCTGTCATAGTTATTACGAGAGACTATTATCACTAAACAATCTGGATTCCAAAGTAATGTTGTTTAATAGTATACTTATACTGAGTATGTTAGAATTTGCAACATAAATTCTTGTCCAGAAAATACACAGATGACTGATTCAGTAGGATCATTAATTTCTTTATAAACATAATAAGTAAATGTACAATACCATTTGTAGATTCTTTCAACTGACATAAGGAAAAACAAGCAGCAGCAGCTCAGAGCAGATATCAGTTTCAGTTTGCAAGCAAGTTAGTTTCTTTCACAGAGCTGAGCACGGAACTGAGATCAACCATGCACAGTTTCTCTCTTTAAGTGTCAGCCCCCAATAAAGCTCTCATTGGCTGACCTTGTTACTAAGCTCTATTCTAGTTCATGAATATACTCTGACAGAATATCTGTGTAATAATATGTATAGAGAGAAAAATATAAAAAATTTAGTGACCAGGCAGAGATCACAGCAAGGAGTTCGCCCAAAATCCGTCAACAGCAGCCTACCACTGTTATTTCTCCATATTTTTCTTTTTCAACCAGAAATCATTTTTCTTTGTTTTTCCACAAAAAGAACAAAAAAAACCTTTTCTTTGTCTATTTTCTGTTCTTAAAGTAACCTGGCTGTTGCAAAGTGCTCCCTTTGGTGTTTTTGTGTAAGAAGTAAATTTATATCAGTTATCCTTTTTGCTGTAGCAAAAATATTTGATGCTGTGTCTTTAAATTATTTTCTTTATTTGTCTTGAGAAAATCCTCAAACTTTTTCAAGCTTATTCTGAACATTTCATGCTCTTGCTCTGACAAAGTCTTATAGTATATATTGTATTTGCTGATCAGGGCTGAATGACTAGGCTTTAAAGTTTATAGATAAGAAATAGGCTATAGAAAGAAGAGATTATTGTATATTAAACAAAGGTGATAAGTTACTAAAATTGCCTATACTTTTTATGATGAAAAGTGAAGTCATTTCTTTAAATATTTTCCTTTTTCTTTACTATATTCTTTTTTCCTTTCTATTTTTTTTCTTTTCTGAACTTTCTATTATCTTCTTTTTTAACTTACATTAGCTTTTATCTTTTTAAATATAAAAATAAAATTATAAAAAATAAGTAGTGTGTTTAGTTTCTCATTTTATTATTGCTTTTCTTCACCTGTATGTTAACCTTTTGTATATAGTCCGTAAAATATTTTTCAGTCCCCAGTTTCTACTATCAGACAAATCTTTCCTTTATCTGAATGTATTAAATTCCCTATAGGCTATTATTTATTTAAATTCTATATTATTCTGTAAGATTTTAATTGTAATTATAGGATGCCAAGTAATTATTCCATTGTTTTATATGTTATTAATTCTAAATATTGTTTAATAAATATATTGATTGTTTCAAGCCAGTTTGTTGTGCTGGTTAAAGAAGGCTATAAAATCAGGAAACTGTAAATTTTTTTCCACCTTAGCCATAAAGCCAGTTGACTGTTCTTGGATCAATCATGTCCTCTCAATGCCAGGAAGCAGGCAATTGCAAACCACTTTTAAAACCTTACCAAGTAAACTGCAAGGACTCGTCTAGGCAGTAGCTATGAATCAACCCTAAATCAAAGACAGTCATGCACACATTAAAATATTTATTATTCATTATAGATTCATATTTATTTCTTATTAATTTGCAGTATCTGTTCTTAACAGAACAGTGCTGTCAGAGGCCCCACTTCTTAACAAGAGTGTCTGAGTAAGAGAGAAGAGAAAGTTATATAAATCTGTGCATTTGATGTATGCACAAATGCACAAATTTATGCTTCTCCTGTCCTGGATGCACTTCATTGGATAGAGAAAGCAATCTAGACTAAAATGTTCTTTATTTTGTAACTATATATAATCTATAGCCATGTGAAATGCACAAACATTCATTTGGTAACAAAGGTGGGGAATATGAAAATTAGTACATATCTTCTGAAAATATTCTGAAGAGCAATTTTCTTCTGTTCCAAAGCACTACTTCACAGAAATTTAAATTGATTCATATGATAGGAGTACTTTTCATTCTATTAATGATTTGAAAAAGATATCAAGAGTATAATGCCTCCCTAGTCAAACAGGTTTAAACTGCATTGAGCTTGTTCAATATGGTTAACCATGTATTAAAATAATCCTGTCAGTCTGTTTTTCTCTCTGTAACTATCTGTCATCACCAAATTTCACTTTCATTCTCTCAATTTAATACAGTCTATATGAGGTTCAGTATGCATTAGATATATAAAGCTGTTAGAAAATGTAGTTTGATGATAGTAAATTTGGAAGTTATAATAAATTATCATATTTAATTAAACTGATTTGAAAAATTGGGAGACCTTGTAGAAAATATGTTTTTTCCTCTAAAACTTAGATTGAACTATTGAATTAAATTTAAACAAATTTTCCTATTTAATCTATCTAGGTAGAATCAATGATCACAATTATCAGGGAAGGGCTGGGGGGGGTTGCGGTGGTTATTAAGGAATATCTGTGTCCTAGGGAATCCACTGTTTCTCAGACGACCGGATGTGAGTCCCTTTTCGTGAAGGGATTGCTCAGGAGTTCATGGCTTCCATGACAGCCATGGGCCTGACCCAATTAATTCGGGACCCCACTCACTTGGGGGGGTCACATCCTGGATTTGGTTTTTGTCTCTGATCAGTGGCAGAATGATCTTGGTATAGGGGATGTTGCTGTAGAACCACTGTCATGGACTGATCATTCGCTCCTTAGACTCGACTTCCATTCCACACACACCCCGCCACAGGGAGGCGGAGCCGATAAAATGGTACTGCCCCAGGTGCCTGATGGACCCAGATAGGTTCCTGATGGAGCTTGGGCCATTTCCCGAGACTCACACACACGACTCGGTCGAGGGCTTAGTGGCTACGTGGGATAGGATGGTGGCTGAGGCCCTTGACCGGGTCGTGCCCTTGCAGCCTCTGACTCGGTGCCGATCCCGAGTGGCTCCTTGGTTTTCCGAGGAACTGAGGGAGATGAAGTGCCGGAAAAGATGCCTAGAGAGTGGTTGGAGGGCCAGCCTCTCTGGATCTGACCGAACACTATTACGATCCCATATTAGGGCGTATTTAGTGGCGATAAGGACGGCAAGGCGATCTTACCTCTCCGCCCTTATTGTGTCCGCAGAAAATTGCCCAGCCGCCCTGTTTGGGGTGACCCGCTCCCTTTTGGAAGTGGAGGCACGGGAGGATCCCTTGCAGGGATGGGCCGAGGATTTTTCTAGGTTTCTGCAGGACAAAATCACTCAGATCCGGGATGAGCTGGACTCCGACTGGGCAACTCAGGGCGGGGGGCAAGGACGATTTCGGTGAGGTCATTTGGGATGAGTTCAATCCTGTTACCCTGGAGAATGTGGACAGGATACTGGGGGCGTTTAATGCCACCACTTGTTTATTGGACCCATGCCCCTTCTGGCTGGTCTTGGCCACTTGGGAAGTGACACGAGGCTGGTTCCAAGGGATCATTAACACTTCCTTGAGAGAGGGCTTTTACCCGCCGCCTTGAAAGAGGCAGTGGTGCGGCCCCTCCTCAAGAAACCGTCTCTGGATCCAGCATTATTGTCGAATTATCGTCTGGTCTCCAACCTGGCGAAGGTTGTTGAGAGTGTGGTGGCACGTCAGCTCCCTCAGTACCTGGATGAAGCGGTATATCTAGACCCCCTCCAATCGGGTTTCAGGCCCGGGCACAGCACGGAGACGGCATTGGTCTCATTGGTGGATGATCTCTGGAAGGCCCGAGACAGGGGTTGTTCCTCTGTCTTGGTCCTGTTAGATCTTTCAGTGGCTTTTGATACTGTCGACCACAGTATCTTATTGTGGCGGTTGGGGGGGTTGGGAGTGGGAGGCACCATTTTATGGTGGTTCTTCTCCTTCCTCTCTGACCACTCACAATTTGTGTTGACAGGGGGGCAGAGATCGACCCCGAGGTCCCTATTATGTGGGGTGCCTCAGGGGTCTGTGCTCTCGCCCCTGCTGTTCAACATTTATGTGAAGCCGCTGGGTGAGATCATCCGTGCTTTCGGGGTGGAATTCCATCAGTACGCTGATGATACCCAGCTGTACATCTCTACCCCGGGCCACCCCAACGAAGCCGTCGAAGTGATGACCCGGTGCCTGGAGACCATGCGGAGTTGGATGGGTCTTAACAGGCTTTGTCTCAACCCAACCAAAACCGAGTGGCTTTGGTTTCTTGCACCCAGATACAGCCTCGCTGGCCGTGGGGGGAGAAATTTTTCCCCCCAGGGAAAGGGCTCGCAATCTGGGTGTCCTCCTGGACATACAGCTGTCTTTAGAAGATCACATTACGGCCGTCGCCAGTGGGGCCTTTTGTCAGATTCGTCTGATTTACCAGTTGCGGCCCTTTCTGGATCTGGACGCACTTCGCACGGTCACTTCTGCCTCGTCATCTCCCTCTTGGACTATTGCAATGCTCTCTACATGGGGCTCCCCTTGAAGAGTGTCCGGAGGCTGCAGTTGGTCCAGAATGCGGCTGTGCGGGTGATCTTGGGAGCTCCTCGACTCCTGCGCATGCTGCATTGGCTTCCTGTGGCCTTCTGGATCCGATTCAAGGTGGTAGTGATCGTCTTTAAATCACTCCATGGCTCGGGTCCTGCGTACGTACGGGACCGCCTGCTGCCACCAACAGCCTCCCACCGCCCAGTGTGCTCCCACAGGGTTGGCCTCCTCGGGTTTCCGCCGGCTGCGCGTTGCCAGTTGGTGGCCCCTAGGGTGCGGACCTTCTCTGCGGGGGCTCCCTCCCTTTGGAACGATTTGCTCCCGGAGATATGGGCCATTACCGACATTCAGACCTTCCGGTGCGCAGTAAAAATCCTGTTTTTTCAACAGGCCGGCCTGGCCCAGTAACGATTTGTGGGGTTTTAAATTTGGTATTTTTAAATTTTTTATCAGTTTTATATCTGTTAATTTTATATTTGGCCTCCAATTTAATCATTTTAAATTGTTTTTAATTGTATATACTGTTTCTGTTTTAGCTGGCTGTACACCGCCCCGAGTCCCTTATTTGGGAGAGGGGGCAGTATAGAAATTTAATAAACAAACATAAACAAACAATGAAATTTGTGCACCATTCATATCTCCTTAATGAATGTAAGATATTTTAGTATCCTCTGGTATAGCATGCTTAACAATTAATGTATCTGCCATGTATATTGGAAACAATGTGCTCCATTTCACACTGTGCTCCACAAGGCAAGATGATGTGATTTCTTTATTAAATTGATTTATGGCAGTCTAAGACTTTCATTCAACTATTACAATAGTTTAAAATAGTTTACATAGCTCAAATGAAGTGCCAAACAAAATTTCTGTACATATACAGACATTTATTTATTTATTTATTTATTTATTTATTTTAACATTTATATACCGCCCTTCTCCCGAAGGACTCAGGGCGGTGCACAGCCAAATCTACCCAACACATATACAAAAGTTAAAATGAGATTAAATAGTTTGGGCTGTTAGAATTAAAAAATCAACCCTCCCCCCTGATATAATTAAAAGCCCAAATTTAAAATCCAAATTAAAAAAGGAGACGGATTAAAATCTCATGTCAGCCCAGGCCAGCCTGCTCGAAGAGCCAGGTTTTTAACACATGCCTGAAGGTTCTCAGGTCCGTGCTGGTACGTATCTCTGGTGGCAGACTATTCCAGAGGGCAGGGGCCCCCACAGAGAAGGCCCTACTCCTGGGGGCCACCAGATGACACATAGAGGCCGATGGCACCTGGAGAAGGCCCTCCCTGTGGGAACGCACAGGTCTGCTGGAGATCACTGGCAGAACGCGGTCCTGCAGGTAGCCTGGCCCAATGCCATGGATCGCTTTAAAGGTCAAAACTAGAACTTTAAAGCGAACCCGGAAAGCCACTGGCAACCAATGCAGCTCGCGCAGGAGAGGCGTCACATGGGAGCTACGCGACGCCCCCATAATCACCCGCGCGGCCGCATTTTGCACCAGTTGGAGTCTCCGGGTGCTCCCCACAGGGAGACCCATGTAGAGAGCGTTACAGTAATCCAGGCGAGAGGTGACAAGGGCATGAGTGACCGTGCGCAGGGCGTCCCGATCCAGGAAGGGCCGCAACCGGTAAATCAGGCGAACCTGATAAAACGCCCCCCTGGAGACGGCCGCAATATGGTGTTCTAAAGACAGCTGTGCATCCAGGAGGACACCCAGATTGCGAGCCCTCCCTGTAGGGGGCAGAATCTCTCCCCCAATAGCCAGCGAAGGTGTCAGCTGGCTATATCGGGGCGCCGGGAACCACAGCCACTCAGTCTTGGATGGGTTGAGTCGGAGCCTGTTCTCGCCCATCCAATTCCGCACGGCCTCCAGGCACCGGGACATAGCCTCCACAGCATCGTTGGGTGACATAAAGCTGTGATGGAAGTAAGCAGATCTTCTACAGTACATATATGATTTTCTTCTTATAAGTAGTAAAGCAAGTTATTGAACTTCTTTGAAGTATGTGATGAAAACAAGTTGTTAATTATGAGGTTCAGTTTCTGGAGGATCAAAATTCATGGTTGAGCTTTATCTGAATTTTAATGCAAAACCACTTCAGTTCACTAGAAGTATAGAGACCTGTAGGAAACTTTTCTTTTGAAAGCAACTTAGCATTAATTTTCACTTAAGTGAATCATCCCTTTGTTTTGCACAGTCCTCCTACAAATCTTATATATTTATTTCCTCATTAAGATCTACCAAAATCATAGAAACATACATGCATAAGGGGTTTGAAAATGGGAAGAGTGTGCAGTCTTGCACATGATTTCATGTTTTATTCTCTTCAATTTCCCACTTGATCATTGGAAGAATTTAAGAAAAAAATCTAGTATATTTAATATATAATTTTTACTCTATAGGTCACACTTTTGCTTACTGTTACTTATCCCACTATCTTTTCACATTGGAAAAGATCTACACAATTCAATATTAACTGATTTAGATTTAGATGTAACCTAAATATTTAGATTTCAATCTAAATAGTTAGCTTAGTGTAATCTCTTTTTACATTAGTCAAGGAATCATATTGATCAACCATATGTCCCTTTAATTAGTTGTGCTAGGATTGAAGCAATGCAATAATGAAACAAGTTAATTCAATTTTTGATTCAATAAATCTATACAATTATTGTAGTTTGTATTGTTGCCTTCTGTGGTGCCATAGGCAAATATCCAAAAATGAAACAAGGGAATGTTCTATTTCCTGTTTTCTAACTGTATCCTTTACTGATGCTGAAGTTCATGTAAAAGCCTGAAGAAAATTTATATCTAACATCTGTGTCAGACATGTTATATAACAGATAAGCATTACATTCTAATTCCAAGAAATAAGCAATTTTAAGAATTACATGGAATGACTTTTTATAAATGAAAAATATCCAGCTTGCTTTTTTCATTTGGAAATATATTCACCATCATTATGGGATGTGACAAGTGTCTGATGTAGTAGGTTATTAAACGTCTTTTATTTCTATAGTAGTGAAAATGCCAATAACATCCTGAAGAAAAAAAATCCCCTAACCTAAATGATTTGTATTGTATTGGCATTTCTTTTTACTTTATATACATGCCTATATAAGATTGAGGCATTATTTATGGAAAACGCTTATTTCCAATTCTCAGAAAGTGAAATAAGACAAGCATGGCTTGAGCTGATTTGGAACAATGAGGCTCACTTAGCAAACTTATAGACAGCTACCTAAAGAAAGTCTCATTAAATACAAAAGTATTATAGCCCTAGTCAAGTTTTACAGATCCTCATGGATAATTTATTATCATGTTATATAAATATTTTTGTACGTGTTTTCTTCAGTTGTCTATTACAGTTATTTTCATATAGATGCCCTATTTAAGCTATACTTTTCTTTCAAGATGTGTGAGAAAGAAGACAGAATGAAATTGATATGTGAACATACCAGATGGTTACACAATACTTATAGGACAGCTTACAGTAAAAATGATTAAATACAAAATAAAACAACAAAATTAATAGATACATGAATAAATAATGTACTCATAGAAACATTTAAATGGCTTTGATGTGATGGTTTGATTTGCAAGTCAATTGATAGATTCACTTCATTGACATCAATAAATAAAACATTAAAGCAGTTTTGTGAAGCAAAATAAACAAGGGGAACTTTGCAGCTTGTCTTTGGCTATCTTTTTCCTGTCATCCATTGATTTTTTTTCAACATAAATAATATAGTAGAGACCCCTACCTCAAAACCAAGTGGCTGGTCAAGGTGGATTAGCTTCACTTTGACTTCACAGAATATGCGCGTAGACATCTGATTCTGTATCTAAAACTCATTTAGTGTCCCAACACTTATGATCTTCACAGGTATATAAAGAAAAGAAAAGCTGAAGATCATAAGTACACCACTGATTTCATTTTCTGAATGTTTCACTTAACAACTGTGTTATTGGTCCCAATTGTGGTCATAAAATGAGGACTACCTACACTGATCATGTGGTCATTATCTCATTACAGAGATTATTTCTGAATGATCGATCTATGTTCCATTGGTTAAAAAAAATCCCAGAACTGAATTTATGAAAGAATAATTCAGAATGTTGACATAACAGTATCTTAGAATGAAATCCCCCAGTTGCTTTTGTTGCTTTTTGAAAACTTTTGAAATTTGAATTTCAGTTGGAATTTGTGCACATTATTTTGGTTGGTTTAAATTTAACAGCTGGGGAAAATCAGTTTTTGAGACTGGATAGATTTTATTGTACTTTAACTTGATTTTAATTATTATTTGAACACAATGGTTTGCAGATAAGTGTAACAGGAGCTTGGGCAACAATAGGAAAGATACAGTTAAATTTTGTAAGCTTCTATTTCATTTTATTGGGAAAGATGTTCTTATATGTCTTAGTTGTCAATGATTCAACCATCTCCCTGGCACTACCGGTAGTAAATAGAAAATAGAAGTAAATCAGTATACAGTATATTTTTCTGTAACAGAGGATCCTCCCAGTATTTTTCAGTATGATATTAAAAAGCATGAGAGAAAACGTCATTCTGCAAGACGATCAATCACATTAATACTTGCCTGGTTATCATAAAGTGACTTCTGTAAGCTATTGTTTCTTGAAGTTTTATTATTATTATTATTATTATTATTATTATTATTATTATTATTATTATTATTATTATTATTATTATTATTATTATTAGCCTTTAAGCAACACATTCTAGAAAATTAGTTTATATTGCTTAAACATAAAATATGAAATGAAAAGTAAAAGAACTGTCAGATTTTCACTTACTGTATTTCTAAATGAAGATTATCATTTAGAGTAAGTAAAATATCCAAGCTAGATGTTAGAATAGAATGTATGCCTGTTCCTATTTTACATTAGAATACAATATATATAAAGGTCTTATTATATAAAGCCAGGTTTATAACAAGACTTTTTTAATTCAAATTTTATTTTATTAAAAAAAAAAAAATACCCTAACCCTAACCAAAACAATTAAAGAAAAACAAACTAAAACACAAAACAAGCAAGACATTTAAAAAGTGCATTTAAAAAAAATCCTAACACCTATACACGTAGCATCCCTCATAGTTAATATTGATTAATATATCACTACAAAATTAATTTCCCACCCCTTGCAAAACAGGCCTAAAAGATTTTAAACTACCAAATTCATTTGCAAATTACTAACCTGTTATCTATATACTATATTAATGACAAAATAGTTAACAGGAAGAACAACAATAATAAAGAAATATAAGATAAAAACCAGGATACAGTGGAAGAATGCAGTATTGAAGGCTAACTCTACCCACTGCCAGGAGTTCGATCCTGACTTGCTGAAGGTTGACTCAGCCTTCCATCCTTCCAAGATTGGTAAAATGTTGAAGCATATTGTTGGACCAATATGCTGACATTGTAAATTAATCATAGAATGCTTTAAAACACTATGCAAATCTAAGTGCTATTGCTGAAGTTTCAAAACTCTCTATTAACAAATTATTATTGTGAACAACTCATAGAAAATTTTCCATAGTGTCTTTACATATCCCAAATCATCTCAAAGGTTAAAAGTAATATATTCTGGATGGTTTGTAATATGATTTTTATGGTGATGTGACACAGTGAAATGGAAGTGGAGATAGTGAGAAAACTGGGTGAATAATCACTACATAGCACAGAAATGCAAGTAATTTGTGAAGCATTTGGACATTACAGAAAATATTGATGTTGAAATATGAGCCACTTAAAAACTGATGCTAATGGACTGCTATGGTAGAAGATATAGAGAAGATTAATAGATGTTTACCACTATCTATGGGATCAGAAGAAACTTAGGATGATGTGGATAGAAGAACCACAGGATATGTTTAGGGATCATCACCAATATATTCCTCTCCCCCCCTTTCCATACACAGTCTACCATTGACAGACCTTCAGAGCAGGACAGATGAAGCATTGAAGGAGGACTGAACAAAAATCTAAAAAGCATCTTTTCATTCCATTTTGTACTTTCTTTCAAAGTTCAGATGAAAATTTATTAAAATTCTATTAAAATTACAACAAATGTTTTAAGTCCATTGTATTTAAGAGTCCCAATTTAATTTATTCAAATCAAATTATCTACATTGGTCTAATATCTACATCAACATTATTTAGCTTACCATAGTATTATTTTTTTAATGTATAAAACTTTAAAATGTTGCCATTAAAAAACTTTATAAAAACAAATTTAAAATGGAAAACATGGCTTCAATATTATTTAGTGAGAAATAAATAAAGGGCATTCTCAACTACATATGTTTCATACTAAGAAAAATCATTGTTCTAATCAATGATGTAGCAAAATGAATGCAATCACTTGGATGGAAAGCACTGCTAGAACAAAAGGACAAGCATAGGCATCTGTGTTTTCTTAACAAGAATAAAGGAACTTTGGAATCTTCCTGATATTGAATCAGATCTTCAGTCGGTTTAGTTAAACATTACATGGACTGGGAATGGTTTTCTAAATTTCAAACAGATAAATAAAACAATGCATTACAACATTTAATCATAGTAGCACTCATTTTTTATCATCATCATCATTATCATCATCATCATCATCATCATCATTATTATTATTATTTCCTCCACTTAGAGACAAACAACCTATTCTCTAATACTCTCTAACAATTTGGTTTCAGAAAAAAACTATCCTGTAATCTGCAACTCTTACACTGCAAAAACATATGGACTACACAACTCGATAAGGGCAAAACGATAGATGCAATCTACATAGACTTCTGTAAAGCCTTTGATTCAGTGGTACATGACAAACTACTCCTAAAACTAAAATCTTATGGTATCTCTGAACACCTGCATAACTGAATAGAAGCATTCCTGTCAAGTAGACAATAAATGGTCACAATTGGGAGTGTCTTATCAAATTCTGTTCCTGTCAATAGTGGTGTCCCCCAAGGCAGTGTTCTAGGACCAACTCTCTTCATACTCTACATAAATGACCTCTGTGATCATATTAAGAGCAACTGCGTTATCTTTGCTGATGATGTAAAGCTGTTCAATACCACAGACAATACTGCTACCCTTCAAAAAAATCTTGACTATGTATCAGAATGGTCAAACAAATGGCAACTTCAAATCTCAACAAATAAATGCTCTTTCTTACATATTGGCAAAAAAAATCAGAAAATAAAATACAAGCTGAATAGTCAAGACCTTGTTGATGATCCAAGATCTGTAAAGGACCTTGGAATACTCATCTCAAATGATCTAAGTGCTAGAGCCCACTGTAACTACATAGCCAAAAAGGCATTAAGAGTTGTTGATCTAATCCTACATAGTTTTTCTCTGAAACGAGAGCATGCAAAACATTTGCTAGACCAATACTCGAATACAGCTCATCAGTCTGGAACCAACATAACGTATCTGATATTAGCACAGTTGAGAAAGTCCAGAAATATTTTACAAGAAAGGTTCTCCACTCCTCTACTCGTTGTAGAATACCTTATGCCAACAGACTTGAAATTCTAGACCTAAAAAAACTTGAATTATGCTATCTTCAGTCTTATCTAAGTATGGTACATAAAATCATACATTTCAATAACTTACCTGTCAATGAATACTTCAGCTTCAACCATAACAACATAAGATCACACAATACATACAAACTCAAGGTTAACCGCACTAAACTTGATTGCAGGAAATACGACTTCAGCAACAGAGTGGTCAATGTCTGGAATACTCTACCTGACTCTGAGGGTTCTTCCCCCAACCCCAAAAACCTTAGACTGTCTACTATTGACCTCACCCCTTTCCTAAGAGGTCTGTAGGGGGCATGCATAAGCGCACCAATGTGCCTACCGTCTCTGTCCTATTGTTTCTTTTATTTTTCTTATATGTACCCATTTCATGTATTCATAACTATGTATATCCTTATATCTATTATCTTGTAAGTGATTGACAAATCAAATCAAATCAAATAAATAAATAAATAAATTTTAGCAAAACATTTTAACTGAGTTCTGTGGCCAACAGTAAGATTTCTCTGTTAGGTTATAACACTAAGCAAATCTGTTTGGATATACCTGTAAGCTTCCTTAAAAATAGTATCCATATTTTTCTGAAGCCACCTTGGAATGTAAATATCCTCTAGTTTAAATCATTTTGACTGAAATGTCAGTATTGTAATATGTCATAAAGTTTTTAGATCTTATTGATTAAAATATGCACTGTATAGTTACATGGAATGTTATTAAAATATTATTTATAAAGCAATATTATTTTATACAATTCAGCTAAGATCTATTATAATGTCACTTGTAAAAACTATATTGTTATTCATATCCAATATACATTACAAATGCTTATCAAAACTAGATTATTTGAGGGATAGCATTTCAGGAAGAAAGAATCCAAACAAGAATGCTACCAACTTATCATAGAAATATAATCTATCATGTGTTAAGAATTCAATAATGGATTTGGTTACATTTTTTGAAGGTACAGTGAACACAGATAAGTAAATCTAGACAAAACCTGACAATGTCAAGTTGAAATAGAGACTATATATCTGTTTATTGCTCTGATTCAGTAAATATATAACAGAGTGGTCAGTTTTGCTTATACACTACAGAGCACCGTGCCAAAGAAAATGTGTTTTTTTATATGTTCAGTGTTCATTTCTACTAATATTTCTTACCTTAGTGTATTTTAGTATACAGGCTAAATGATTTTTTTGAAACAAGTGTTTTATTTTATTCTACATATACACATCAATACATAAAGTGTGGCACCTAAGCATCATACATTCTGGTGCAAACAAAAATAATAACATTAATCATATCTCTAATGTTAATACATATATTTGCATTATAATCTTTCATTATTTAATTATTCAATATTCCAATATGTTCTTCTAATACCAATCACCATATTATTTAAGTATGCATGATAATTTCATTACTCAATTACTTCTTTCATTTTTATTTTCAAAAAACCCTCTCTTTTGGCAAGCAGTGTGGTTCCAAGGTTTTTACATTTCAGTATAAACATGACCATAGTTACATATCCAACTTTTTTGTTCAATTTCATATCACATTATTACTTATTAATATTAAATTCATTAAACATATTTTATCCACTTTCGATTCTTATCTTAACTTATTTCATTTTTCTTGGGATATTCTCATATCTTACCTTATAATATTAACTAAGGTTCTTATTTCATTTCTATATTTATTGCACATATTACTTTTATCTGTCACATTTGCCATTTTAACAATCCTTGTTCTATTGATTCTAAAAATTGTCCCTTTAGTTGTCAATTCAAGCTTACCACCTTCATTCTACATAACAATATTTTCCTATCTACTAAATATCAGATATACACATATTTTACATCAGATTCTGCATGATATTCTTTCTCAATCACCTTATATATCATCTATGTATTACAAAAATATTAATCTAGTCAATTAATTATAGAAACTGATATTAATATTTCCATTCTGATTCTCATAATTTTATACACCACTGATTATCAATTAATATTCTTATAATATATTCCCATTTTCATATCTATTCCATTAAATTCCATATCTAATATAACAATAATCCTTAGAAAGAAGAAAAAAGAAAAAAAGGAAAAAATCAGTTCCAATCTTATCAATTTTCAAATATTTATTCTTATATATCACAACATATTACCTTGCAGAATCTCCTTTTCTATTTTTTTTACTCATTGTCTCTCACTCTCCTAACTATGTATGTAATTTCTTTTCATTCTTGTTTGTTTCCTGTTGCTCTTTATTTTCTGTTTTTTTTCTCTTAGTCCACCATTTCCATGTTCCAACTTTTCTTTCACTTTTCCCCTTTTTTAATCATAAAACTTTTAGTAATTTTGCTAATTTCAATTATTAACTAATAATAATTATAATTATATTATTAGTGAGGATGGGGTTTTTTTCCTGGAGGAGGGAGGGGATTGGCGGGAGAGGCAGGTATGGTATTTACAGGAGACCTTATCATGTTGTGGGAGTTCACCCCCGCTGTTTACAGTCGGTGGCATGCTCCGACCCCCAGGTCATGTCCTGTTCCCGGGGTTGCTCGAATGATTCGGCCCCGGGCCTTCGGCTGATGTTATGCAATGCCAGGTTGTAGTTAATAAAGCCCCCCTTGTTTACGATCTTATTATGGAAGGGGGAGTTGACCTGGCGGGCATTACCGAGACCTGGCTGGGGCAGGAAGGGGGGGGTGTTCCCTGGTGGAGATGTGCCCAGCTGGGTTTCGGGTTTTTCATCAACTGAGGGCCCAGGGGAGGGGCGGGGGAGTTGTGGTGGTTATTTGGGAGGATCTAGATCCTAGGGAATCCACTGTTCCTCAGACGACCGGATATGAATTCCTCTTTGTGAAGTGTGGCTCCGAGGTTCAGATAGGCCTTCTGATCACATATCTGATTCCCTGATATGTGACGTCGGCCCTGCCTGAGCTCCTCGAGGTCATAGCCAGCTTGGCGGTTGAGGCCCCCAGACTGATGGTCTTGGGGGACTTCAACTTGTCGTCGGCTGGCGGGGCTCCGGGGGTTACTCAGGAGTTCTTGGCTTCCATGACAGCCTTGGGCCTGACCCAATTAATTGGGAGCCCCACTCACACTGCGGGTCACATCCTGGATCTGTTTTTTGTCTCTGGACAGTGGCAGGATGATCTCGGTATAAGGGATGTTGTAATTGAGCCCTTGTCATAATCGGATCATTTGCTCCTTAGGCTGGACTTCCAGGCCGCTCCCCCCGCCGCATGGAGGCGGACCAAATACAATGGTTCCGCCCCAGGTGCCTGATGGATCCAGATAGGTCCCTGATGGAGCTTGGCCCATGTCCCGACGTTCGAGCACATGATTCGGTTGAGGACCTGGTGGCCACCTGGGAAAGGGTGGCGGCTGGGGCCCTTGATCGGGTTGTGCCCTTGCAGTCTCTGACCGGTGCCGATCTCACTCGGCCCCTTGGTTTTCTGAGGAGCTGCGGAAGATGAAGCACCAGAAAAGACACCTGGAGAGAATTTGGAGGGCCACTCACTCCGGATCTGACCAAACACTATTATGGTCTTATATTAAGACCTATTTAGTGGTGATAAGGGTTCTCACTTTTCCGCACTTATTGCGTCTGCAGGAAATCGCCCAGCTACCCTGTTTAGAGTGACCTGCTCCCTCCTGTAAGGGGGAGCGTGGGAGGACCCCTTGCAGGGACGGGCTGAGGATTTTTCAAATTTCCTGCTGGACAAAATCATTCAGATCTGGAATGAATTGGACTCTGAATGGGCAACTCTGGGCGGGGGGACGGGGGTGGAATTTGGAGAGGTCATTTGGGAAGAGTTTGATCCTGTGACCCCCGAAGATGTGGACAGGATCCTGCAGGGGCTGAATGCTACCACATATTTATTGGACCCGTGCCCCTCCTGGCTGGTGTTGGCCACTCAGGAGGTGATACGAGGTTGGTTCCAGGGTATTATTAATGCTTCCTTGAGTGAGGGATATCTGCCCGCCGCCTTGAAAGAGGCGGTGGTGAGACCCCTCTTCAAGAAACTGTCCCTGGACCCAACTTTTTAGCTAATTATCGTCCAGTCTCCAACCTTCACTTTGTAGTGAAGGCTGTTGAGAGTGTGGTGGCACGACAGCTCCCCCAGCACCTGGATAAAGCTGACTATTTGGATCTGCATCAATTGGGCTTCAGGCCTGAGCACAGGCACAGCACGGAGATGGCTTTGGTTGCATTGGTGGATTATCTCTGGAGGGCCTGTAACAGAAGCTATTCCTCTGTCCTGGTCCTACTAGATCTCTCGGCGGCTTTCGATACTGTTGACCACAGTATCCTATTGCAGCAGCTGGGGGGTTATGGGTGGGGGGCACTATTTTGCAGTGGTTCTCCTCCTTCCTTTCCGGCCGTTCACAATTTGTGTTGGTGAGAGGGCAAAGATTGGCCCCTGATCTGTAGGGTTCCTCAGGAGTCGGTGCTCTCGCCCCTTCTGTTCAACATTTATATGAAGCCGTTGGGTGAGATCATCTGTGGCTGTGGGGTAGAGTTCCATCAGTACGCGGATGACATCCAGCTGTATATTTCTACCCCAGGCCACCCCGATGAAGCCGTCGAAGTGATGGCCCAGTGCCTGGAGGCCGTGCGGTGTTGAATGGGGCGGAACAGGCTCCGGCTCAACCCATCTAAGACCGAGTGGCTATGCTTCCCGGCACCCCAATACAGCCAGCTGGTTCCATCGCTGGCTGTGGGGGAGGAAATTCTTGCCCCCACAGAGAGGGCGCGCAATCTGGGTGTCCTCCAGGATGTACGGCTGTCGTTGGAAGACCATGTGGTGGCCGTCGCCAGGGGGGCTTTGGGTCAGGTCCGTAGGCTCTACCAGTTGCGGCCCTTTCTAGATTGGGATGCGCTTCGCACGGTCACCTCCGCCCTCGTAATCTCCTGCCTAGACTATGCCAATGCTCTCTACATGGGGCTTCCTTTGAAGAGCACTCAGAGGCTCCAGCTGGTGCAGAATGCAGCCGCGCGGGTGGTATTGGGAACTCCTCGGGGCTCTCATGTCATGCTGCTCTTGCGCAAGCTGTGGTCCTCCGGGTGCGCTTCAAGGTATTGGTTACCATCTTTAAAGCGCTCCGTGGCTTGGGGCCGGGGTATCTACAGGACCGCCTTCTGCCATCATCGGCCTCCTGCCGGCCAATATACTCCCATAGAGTGGGTCTCCTTAGGGTGCCACTGGCTGGACGGCTGGCAACCCAGCGGACGTGGGCCTTCTCATTGGGGGCATCCTCCCTCTAGAATGAATTATGCCTGGAGTTGAGGACCATCCCTGATCTCCTGACCTTCCAACGGGCGGTGAAGACTCATCTATTTCGCTAAGCCGGTCTGGCGTAGGGTTCCCTTAGAATTTTAATATGGTTTTATCTGGTTTTTAATCTTTTTAATTTCCCTTTATATACTTTTATTCCAGCCACTATATATTTGATTTTAATTGTTTTTTAATTTTGTATTGTTGTGATATTTTTAATCGGCTGTACACTGCCCTGAGTCCTGTCAGGGAAAGAGGGCGGTATATAAGTTTAATAAAATAAATAAATATTTCTTTTCAACACATTCAATTCCAGCATTTACTTATGCCTATTTAGTGCCAAAAGTCCAATAGTTTTCCAATTTAATTTCCAACCTTTTGTGCTCAAATATTTCCCTCTGAGTTTTCACCTCCAAAGTTCATTTCAATATTCAAAGCCAGTTTTATAAGTTCTAGTTTCCTTCTCTCTCTCTCTGATCGTTGCTTCTATACACTTTCATCCAAAAGTTCTTTTTTTTCCTTAATTCCATGGTACCTTAATGTCCATATATTTCACCTGGTTCACACTCCACTCGCTGCTTCACCACTCCAGCACAGTCTTAGTTTCCTGGAGGAGTTCCTGTCTTCGTGGTGGCCATTTTTGACCACTGCTACAACTTGTCTTCGGAGGGGGTTTATCTTGTCAAGGAAGAGAAATGCAGCTCTCCTCGACCCTCCAAGCAGTTCCTCCTTTCTTCACCACCCCTCCCGGGTGGTTTCAGTCCCAATTGGGATCCTCCAACAAGTAAGCTTGGAGTGAAACCACACACAATCGCAGATTCCGCTCCGACCATGATGGAAGAGCAACTGGAAGTTCCAGGCTACGTGATTTTTTTTAATGACATGTAGCATCAGTCAGTTTATTATTTCTCCAACATGTATTAGATACATGAAAATTAGCATATATATTTGATATCTTCAGCTTTATTAGTTGTCCATTTATTATTGTTTATTAAATGAAATCTTACCTATTGTTATGCTTATTCAAAAAGTTCTTGTTCTTGAACTTCTGGCAACCTCAATCATTGATATTTGGTGTTGTTGTAGTGTGCCTTTGATGTTGTCTCTCCATCTTCTAAGTCTGACTCATGTTCTTTGGCTTTCTCCTCTTTCTTCTCTTTTTTTGGTATAGAATCCCAAGATATTCTCTTCAGGTGAGCAAATCACTTAACTTGATGTTTTTGTACTTAGTTTAAGATTGGTTCTGCTTCCCTTATGGTCTCATTTTTTTTTATTTTATCCCTTCTGGTCACTCCAGCAGTTTTGTTCAAACACAATTTTTGTAGTGACTAATCTTCACTTATGCACTAGTAACATAGGATAGAGATGAATATGCTCTGTGAGATTTCTTGTTGCTCAGTACTTACTGACTTGTGTTGTTGGAGTGGGATTAACTGCCCAATACTTGGTTAGCCTTAATGTACTTTATGTTAACCTCTTCATCCATTTTTCTATCTTTAGTATCAGTCCTAGATATATGAACTCTGATACTTGTTTTATTCTCTTTGCTATTACGTATTTAAGGTGTGCTTTTTAATTATTGCCATTACTTCTATTTTCTCTTTGTTGATACTCATATTATTTATCTTGCATTCTTGGTTCATGGACAGAACATGTTGCAGTTCCTTAGCTGTATGTGCTATCAATACATGATAATATGCAAAGAGTAGTTCAACCTATTAACTGCTTTGCTTTTATATATAGTAGGTAGATAATAGCTCATATTGGTTGCAAATAGAGCTAGAGGGTTATAAATTTTCAGCCTGTTTCAGAAGGAAGGGACAAATAATGTTTCAATATATTTATCAATATATTTATCCAATGGGGGTGTAATATAGTGTATGTATATGTGTGTTTGTCTTATTAATGCACATTTTTTCTTTTATAATGTTTTGTCTAAATTTGTTTTGTTTTTGTATAATTTCTTTTTCTTTCTTTTTTTAAAGTTTGTATTTTACCTTAATTTTTTGAATAAAATAAAAATATTTTTAAAAAGATAATTCACAGAGTTCTATTTCTTCTAAAAATAGTAATTCACAATTGAGGCACTTGTGTGGGTTACATTCTGATTCATTGTCTGTGCTTCATTTTATTTAATGCAGCTGCTTGAGCAATTATTTTTCAAAGCAAGGTATTATTTTGATGTGGTTCTATGCCTCCCAATTGGAATAAGGAAAAATATTTATACAGCTAAAATGTCTCTTAACATGACTTTATTTACAAATGTATTATGGTTTGTCAACAGATATATGATACTTATTTATCAAACAGACTATATGTTTGTTACAAATCTTGATTACATCCTAGGAGTCACACAGGAACTTCAAAATGCAATTTTATTAAAGAAGCTATTGAAGAATTGCTATAATTCAAAGAAGTGAGAAAGCTCCACCTGCTAGAGAAATTCATTCTTTCTTTGGAGTAGCAATTGCATCATTTTATTTACCCTAATATCTTAATTACACTGTTACCAAAATAAATTAAACAGAGACAGAGTAGAAAAGTTTCTTTGGCAAAACCAAAATATTTTAATTTCATTCTTTAATAGCAAAGAAATTCCATTCTTCAATAAAATGTCACTTTCTATTGAACCAAGCATAATTTAGCTTCAGAATGGATCTGTTGCCTGTTGCATTTCCCACTTTTCTTGCATATCACTCACATGTTCATATAAAATTGGAGTGTTTCTCAGGATTCTGGATTTAATGATTGTCTATATATAACTCATTTTTCTTTAAAATAAAACATGTGGCAATTAGATTCAATGCTAACAAAGAGTTTTCTACTGGTTATCATGGAAAATACATGACAGAATCATAACAAACATTAGATAATAATCTCTGGAAAGGAACAGTTCTGCAGGGAACCAGTTTTGTTTGTCAGATATCAGTATGGTAGCAGATTCTATTCAACTGACTGAATAATAACATTTTAGAAGAGATTATAATGTGTATTATGAATGATTTTATATTTGATACTGAAGATAACACAGCAATTTGCGAGCCTATCTCAATGAAGCAAAGAAAATATAGGAAGAAATGAATTTAGATGTTTAACTAAGATTTAGATAAATAATATTTTATATGTACTGCCTGGATATTTTACAATATCCTAAAATTGTTACTTGTGTCAAAATCTTGAGTTAAACTAGTCCATATAAATTTCTAAGATCTTTTTCAATAACAGATTTTAATCCATATATAAAAAAGCACAACGAAGAATGTTCTTTCTGCACCAACTCAGAAAGCTCAAACTGCCCAAGGAACTGCTGATACAGTTCTACAGAGAAATTGTTGAATCTGTCATCTGCACTTCTATAACTGTCTGGTTTGATTCTTGAATGCAACAAGACAGACACAGACTCCAAAGAGTAATTAGGATTGCAGAAAAAACAGTTACTACCAACCTGCCTTCAACTGAGGATCTGTATATTGCACAAGTCAAAAAGAGGGCTGTGAAAATGTTTACAGACCCCTCATATCCCGGACATAAACTGTTTCAACTCCTATCCTCAAAACAACGCTATAAAGCACTGCACACCAGAACAACTAGACACAAGGACAGTTTTTTCTCGAACACTATCACTTTGCTAAACAAATAATTCCCTCAATACTGTTCAACTATTTACAAAGTCTGTATTACTATTACTATTATACATCACTCCTTATCACCCATCCCCTCCCATTTGTGACTGTATGACTGTAACTTAGTTGGTTATATCCTTACGATTTATATTGACTGTTTCCTAGTATGATTTGATTGCTTGTACCCTATGACTATCATTGTGTTGTACCTGATGATTCTTGATTCTTGAGAACACATCTTTTCTTTTATGTACATTGAAAACATTTCCATCAAGACAAATTCCTTGTGTGTCCAATCACACTTGGCCAATAAAGAATTCTATTCTGTATTATATCACACTCTCTCATTAATTAAAATTATGTCATAAATTATTATTAAATGCTATATAGTATAGGCATTATAGATATAAATATATAACTCTCTTTTATTAAGATTGAAAGCTAAATCAGTAACATTCAAAATATTTGTGGCATTTTAAGTTTAGAATTGTTATTTCAGCTTTTTTTTTTAAAGAGAAACAAAAGTGAACATAAACTTAAAGCTCCTTATCTCTAAAATAATGAATTTGAGTATCCCATATGTAAAACTACCTAAATTACCTCTGCCTAATTTTCCCATAGAAGACTTCCAAATATTTCCACTTAATCATAATTTAGATGACAATAAGGCAGATTTATTGTTTGTATATGGGGTCTAATTATATCATATAGATTTAAAATATAAATGTATAATAATTAAATTTGGTTTTGTTTTGGTATTGTCCAATTGTTTATTTAATCTATGGCTAGTTTTTTTTGGAAAGCAGTTCCTAGCAATTAAATATATTTGCCTGATGGTGTATGGATAAGATATTAACCCTGGATTAAGGACATAATCCTTAAGGTAAATCTATCCTTAGCCATAGTATGTGACATACTCATTGTCTCTCAACTCCACTTATTTCCTAGGTTTGTTCTGGAGAAAAATTGCTATATAATGCTATATATGTTGAGATCCAGGATGATGTAATAAACATAAACCTTAATAGTTTTAAAATCATATTGATTCTACAAACATTTCTGTTTCAACTTAATCAGAATACTGCTATGGAATCTTAATTTCTGGAGAAGTAATCTGAGAACGTATATAATCTGAAATTATCCTACTATTTCTGTCTTTTAGATTAATATTCATAGTATTGTTAACTTTTCAGTAATTAAAGATATAGTTTCCACCAAGTCCAGCTGAACACTTGGTGACTTCATGACTATGTCATGTAGTTTTATTAGCAATAATATGAAAACAACAATACATAATATAATTTTTTTGGAATTTGTTAAGATTTTATTTCATTTGTAAGATAATTTTATTAAAGTTTTTTTTAAATGATTAAAAACTAATGGAATCTAATAGAAAGAAAAACAAAATAAATAGTAAGAAATCAAAAAGGAAACTCAATGTGCAAGAAAGGAAAAATAGAAAAGAAAAAATATGAAAAAAAGAAAAAGAAGTAGCTTCTGATCTTTACAGCTGTTTTAAGTACAATTATAAATCAATCCCTTATTCTATAGAAATTCTATTCTATTTCTATAATCTAGCTTACCTAATCATCAAAAGTGAATCATACATTTTTTTCAGTTTCATGCAAAAAATCTACAAGGGATTTTCTACTCAGTAATAAATACTGATATTGTCTGTTCTATGATCAAAGAACTCAATTAGATCTCTCAGTAGGTTCCATCATCTTCAACAATAACCCCTCTGTGAGGGGTAATACCAAATCTTTCTATCTTTGTCCATATATTTTGTTTTTATCTGACATTTTACTCTGCAACACTAAATAAAATAAATAAAAAGTTTTTTATTTTCTGGTGGTCCATTAAATGCTAGCCAGTCCAACTCCGCTCAATCATGGCTGTCAATATCAGCCATGATTGATGACTCCTAGATTTCCAACAATTTATTTATTTACTGAACATCATTGATACAAAAAATTCAGTCCTGTTTTACATCAAAGAGTAACCAATTGTCTATATTAACATTTATTGTTTCTTTACCATAAAAGGAAAATTACTTTAATGTAACTTAAATAGGTGCAGAAGCTGAAAGTAACCATATAATGAGAACAGTAAGAATTGATAAATATATCATTACCTACATATTATCTACATATTGAAAAGCTACATTATATAGTAAATAAAATGAAATATCTAATTGCTAACTAGAGTAACTGATCTACTTGATATTAACTCATTGTGTTTTGTATATATTATTTTATTTCTACAGCTCTTTTATGCTTATTGTTTGTAATGTTCATTAATACTAGTTTTCATTAATTTGGATTGTTATTTATGTTATGTTTTAATATTTATTTTAAATTTCCCCATTGACATGATTAATAAAAATAGTATAATTAAACATTATAGATCACAACTCCAATTCTTTGGAAAAAAAATTCTAAACTAGCTTTTAAGAATGTAAAAATTCAATTGTTAATTCAATTGCTCTGTGTGTGTGAGTGCGTGTGTGTGTGTGTGTACAGGAGTGTCTAATCTGATTATTTAAGATTAATTATAAATATAATTTCCAAATAGAATGTTTGGATAGCTTTGTAGTTATATGATTTTTCAAAGTGTTTGTTTATCCACTTTGGCTTAGAAAATTACCTAGAAGCAAAAAAACAAAAAACAAAAAACAAAACAAAATGCCTTTAATTTACTTTTTTCTTATTTATAGTCTTCTTTTGTGTTATCTCTGTCTTTCATTCCTTGTTTAGTCTTCATTTATTGTTAAATCCATTCTCATCCATCTTTTCAGTCCAAGACAAACTGAATTAACTCAAAATTAACCTCTCTAGATTACTTCTATTGACTTATTTCATTCAATTTTAAATTAATTATGCATCTAGAACTGTGATTTTCCACAAGGAAAATTTCAAGTGTTACATGGAAGAATGCCAGTTGGATTCTTCAGTAGAAAAAAATTCAGTGTAACTTGATTATGCTAGTATAAATCACTTTTGTCTATTGAAAATTTCCAGTTTAAGGTGTACTCATGTACACCTTTCCCTGCTGCTCTCCCATTATTTTCAATTAACACAGAAGAGACTTTTATCTCTTATTATATGCCTGCCTGTTTTCAGCATCTCAACCCCAATTGCCTTCACTCTGCCAATTATTCTTTTCCATTAGTTATTAGCATTATCATAATTGCTGAAAAACCCACCTGTTCTGATGCTATAAATACTTCATTCCACTCTGTTTATATGGCACTTTTTTCTTGGTATTGTACTGGGTTGCAGCTTCCAGAAAATAATTTTATGATGTACCATATTATTTTATATGAATTTTAGAAATATAATTGCTATTATCCATTTTTAAAAACAAGCAGTTATTGCTTGGTGACCATTATAACTGATTACCAAGAGATCATCACAAACAGAATTCCTTATGCATACTCTGTCATTACCTCAGCTGTTATGTTTAACAATGCAATTCATTGTGAACACAGCAAGATGACAAGGTTTTTGAATATAGAAACTAAAGTCAGGACTGTTTGGCTAATCTGTATTGAGGATAAAATGCTTCAAGTTTCTTGGCATGCTAACTGAATAGCATTCCTTAACCACAAGTTAGTGATTTTTGTCTGGAAGCTGCATCAGTTATTTCCCCATTGCTTTAAATCAGCCAGCTGTATTGACCAGTTGCAAGTGAGGAAATAGCAATCAGAAGGTTTGACAGCTGGATAGCCTTTTCCATTGCACAAATAATAAACAACCAGTATTCATTAGAGATTCCATTAAAGCTGCCAGTAAATTGAAATAGCTAATCGGGTTTTATTGTACATTTAGACTTATTTGGTGTAAGTAAGAGAAAAAGAAGTATACTATCCTATCATATATACCATACAGGAAATACAATGATGGGTTGACAAGAGATAATGACAGAATAATCTATTCATTAAAAATATATAGCAGCAAATATAATCAGTGCACAAAAAAATAATACAAAAATATTGTTCAGAATTCTTGATGCATTGCATAACAACGAAAATTCAGAGTTAGAAGATAAATCTCTTAGGTCTGTTTTTCTGATGCACTGATGAACCTGTTTAAGGTTTGCATGTTCACGACCAGCGAACCTCTGGTCAACCTCTTGTCAAAAGTGCAGCCCACCTCTGACTATATTTTTGGTAACTCATGCCTTAGTCACCCCCTACTTGGATGTATTATGTACAGAACTGTCCTTGGAAAACATTCAAATTGAAATTGGTCCAGAATGTGGTGGCACTTACTGTTCTGTATGTTTCATGCTACACTCATACAGTATAAGACTATTGCCTCATAAACTGAACTACCTTCCAATGAGCTTCTAAGTGTAATTCAAGGTCCTGGCTTTGTAGCTTTTTCATAGAATTATTTGTGGATCCATTCTGCTCATATTTGTTTTGTTTGTCCACAAGAAGTGACATAATCAAAAGGCTTAACATCTATTGTATAATGTCAAGTATCTAGCAGATATTCCTTCTCTGTTATCCCACAGCCCTATGGACAGCTTCCCTCTAACTTTGCTTAACTTTTTTGAGGTGCTAAAACCTAGTTATTTCATTAAACATTTGAGGGAGGGTATTTTGTTTGTTACATTTGTATTTTAACTGATAGTACATGTTTGGATTGCTGGCACATAATATATTGATTGAAAGTTTTCTGTTTTGTTTTCTGTTGTTTAATTTCTTCTTAATTACCCAGACTCACAGTAGTAAGATGGGCAGCTATATAAATGAAATAATTAATGAAATAAATAAACCCCTACATCAGATGTTGATCCATATTACTAGAATTATTAAGTAGAAAATATGAATAATTTGAGCATTATCTCATTTGTGTGTGCCTCTATCTCTTTCTATCACTCTCTGTCTCTGTCTGTCTGTCTGTCTGTCTGTCTGTCTGTCTGTCTCTCTCTCTCTCTCTGTTTTTACTGCATTTTGATTCTCTGAATCTCTTAAAAATGATGCAGTTAAATCATTCTGATGATTCCTAAAATAATGACAGCTGTGCAAAAATTTCTCATAAAGAAACTTCTTCCATGTCGGTAAACTCTAAAAATTCCATACTCAGTGAGCAAACAAACTCCATAAACAATATTCAGTTCAACAGCTTCTAATCTATATGTGAAATAAAGATGAGACCAAAAAATTCAATACATGGGCACAATATGAAATAGAACCAAATATACTGACATTGCCATTATTTTGAACAAATTGATTCAAAGTGACTAAAAAGATTATAGAAGTACTGTATGTCAGTTACAGACAGTTTATTGGCAGGTACTGTTCAAAGTTGAATGCTAAAAGTAAAAGATACTCTATATCTATTGACTCTGGCACTTTAATTATGACACAGAACTACCAGAGACATCATTTCTGGTATTTGACAACTACAGAAAATGACTAGGCAGAAAATGGACAGAGCTTTATAGACATCAGTCTGGCAGCAGCATTTGTAATTGTAGACATGAAAATAACCTTGGTTGCATTTCACCTTGTGCTTTTGCAGTGAAGTTTTATTCATGCTTGCTTTTCTGGACAAAAGTTCTAAGTCAATAAATCAAATAGCTAGGTGAGTTAGAGTAAACTTGTAAAACCTTCCAGCAATATTGACCTCACAATTTCTGGGATCAATGTTTCTTATATAATGTTTTTCCAATAGCTGCTGTTTCTTTCCAAGTAAGTTTGGGGAATAAATGCAAGGAATAAAAAAATATATGCAGATAATCCCAAAGATGTTTTTTCAAAAAGGCAACGGGACCGCAACCTTCAGCTCCATGGGACAAGGTTCTCATTACTAGCAAAAGTTTGCCTATCAGCAAAGAATAAAAACAGAAAGAACACAAACACATCAAGGAAGCCCTCAGAATTTGTAGTTATCCTAACTGAGCTTTCAAATCCACAAAATGATCCAGCAGGAGTTCCTTCAATGAAGACAAAAAAGAAAATAACAAATGGAGCAACATTTTGATTTCACATTGCAGGAATATCTGAAAATCTCAGGAGGATTTTCAGCCAACACAATATACAAGCACAACCTTGTATTTAAACCCAGGATTACATTAATGCAGAAGCTTGTGTACCCAAAGGACAAAACACCCAGACGCAAACTGAGCAATGTGATATATGCAGTACAATGCAGTAAGACATGTGCAAACTTGTATATTGGGGAAACAAAACAACCACTTCACAAATGCATGGCACCACATAGTATCTTGGATGAGAAGTGAACATTTTCAAAGAAAAAAAAAACAAGAAAGTCCAGTGGCTTTTCAGAAAACCACGTTTAGGGCAACCATGACCTGGTTGAGAATCTTCATAGACATTTGCAGATAATATTATAGCAAGACATATGAATATCTCTTTATTTCTTACTCAGTATTTGTTACTGCAATGAACAGCCCACATCTTCCACATGTAAATCTTAGTAAGGAATTCATATTGAAAATCTTCTTTGTTCTGATATTGCTTTGGGTTACAATAATTAAAGATTCCAAAGATCATGCCAATAAAAATTCTCAACTATGATTTAACATAATTAATATTCTTAATTATATTAATCTATAGTTAATCAAAAGTGAACTGATACATCTATTTTCAATGCCTGTAATATGGTACTTACTTAATATTTCCTCAATTCACTATTATAAACAAGAAAAAAAGTCAATTCAGAGCAAATATTATTGCCAGAACTTCCAGATATACATTAATCTCTTATTAAAATCTGTCATCTGGATATGTGGGAATTTTAAATAGTTATAGATTGTTCATTCAATAAGTATCACATGATATCCTGATATGATTTACTCTTATTTTCATATAATTAAAGACATTCTCTGTGCAATTAGTTTATAAATCCATAAATACATTATCAAGTGATCTAGAAAGTGCAGTGTGAAATATAAAATCAATTGTTTTCATGGAAAACTTATTTTGTTAATTAGGAACAACTTTTATATATCAGAATTTCTGGGTCTTGCTAAATATTTGTAGATTTGGTTCTTCATAGATGCAGCGAATAGCTTTATAACTCAGAATATATTTCAAAGACATATGAGGACCCTGCATTTAAAATTATTTGCCCATTGATTTGCATAAACATAGATAATCGAAAGAGATAGTTTAGTACATCTAGTCCAGTTATCCAGTTCAGTTTCCTACTCAGGATGGAAATTCAAAGTCAATCACTTCAGAGGGATGTCTGCCTAGCCTCTGCTGGAATGCATCTAATAAAACAGAGCCTCTCTGTTGAACTGTCCAACTCTTCTAACAGAAAGTTTTTCATCCTCTATTAAATTCTATGTCTTTTAAAATTCAAATCCATTATTCCTTGTCCAGAATTTTAGACTAAGAGTTAACAAGTTATGATCTTTTTCTATGAAATATTTTTTTTCACAAATTTGAGTGTTATCACATCTGCCTTCAGTTAATTTTTTCAAAGCCAAATATTCTTAGTTAAATCTGTCTTTATATGAATCATTTCTCTGAGTCCTTCTTAAATGAAGTTCCCATAAAGATAGTATTATTTTTTGAAAATTGATTAAAAATTGCTTTAAAATGCTTAAAAAGCATTTTCTGATAATTGATTCCTTGTTTTCAAGTTTTTTTAATTAATCTGCTTAGGATAAAATCTAAGATGTTCTTAAGTGTTGATATCAAATGACTGGCTGTACTATACTGAATTTTTTGATTTCCCCCTCTATTTTAAAGATAACACTTGGTGTGCATCAGTTATCTGGCACTCTATCCACTGTTCAAAATTTTTAAAAATTCAAATATAAATGTTTTCTCACACAATCAGCTATTTTATTTATTTTATAGTATGAAGTATGACATTTCCATTTGTTTCTGGATATCTGAAATAATTAAAAGGAGAGAAATATTCCCTGATCATGTACATAAGTAATTATATCCTTTCAATAATTATTAAATTAATTAAATTAAATTGAGGATCTGTATACTGCACAAGTCAAAAAGAGGGCCGTGAAAATATTTACAGACCCCTCACATCCCGGACATAAACTGTTTCAACTCCTTCCCTCAAGACGACGCTATAGAGCATGCACACCAGAACAACTAGACACAAAAACAGTTTTTTTCTCGAAAGCCATCACTCTGCTAAACAAATAATTCCCTCAATACTGTTCAACTATTTACAAAGTGTGCACTACTATTACTGTTAATCTTCTCATCATTCCTTATCACCCATCCCCTCCCACTTGTGACTGTAGGACTGTAACTTTGTTGCTTGTATCTTTATGATTTATATTGACTGTTTCCTAGTATGACTTGATTGTTGATTGTACCCTATGGCTATCATTATGATTCTTGATCCTTAACGAATGTACCTTTTCTGTATGTATACTGAGAGTATTTACACCAAGACAGATTCCTTGTGTGTCCAATCACACTTGGCCAATAAAGTATTCTATTTTATTCTATTCTATTCTATTCTATTCTATTCTATTCATTTACCTAGTCCTAAGAATGTGAGAAATAGACTTACAATGATTAAGATACAAGAGGATAATATTCTAAAACATTATTTGGCTGTTTTATTGCATGCAACATAGACTGTAAAATACTACTTTTTGTTCCTGAACTTGTGATTTTTCTACTCATATGTGAAAAGAATATATGTGCAAAGACATTGTAAAAATGTATTAATATAAATATCCTTAATTCCTTATTTACCCACTAAAAGTGGCCAATCAATTACAAAGTTATTATCTGGCAAATTAAAATCTTGAAATGCCTATAGGACTTTACTCTGAGTCATTTTGCAAGATGATCAAGGGTTAATTCATCAATTGTTATAATGACATACCCTTACACATTGCAAAATAAGAGTAGTGTGAACTCAGTCATAAATATCATGGATCTGTCAATTTTGATCTATTATAGATGGCACATAGAAATGCACATCACAAAAGCACTGT
Source organism: Bungarus multicinctus (assembly GCA_023653725.1). Classification (NCBI taxonomy): domain Eukaryota; kingdom Metazoa; phylum Chordata; class Lepidosauria; order Squamata; family Elapidae; genus Bungarus; species Bungarus multicinctus. The sequence continues at coordinate 44,118,697 of CM042850.1, forward strand.
GTAATTTAGAATAATGATTAGGCTCTGCCCAGTAGACATCCAAGATTTTCTGCAATTTACTCCTGGAGGAAAGCAAATATTATTATCAGAGGAAAAATAGTACAAATGATGGTGTTAGGATTATTTTGCCCACTGGCTTTATGGGATTTTTAAATTAGCCATTTCATGAGCTAGAAACATTGACAGCTCAACATCTTTTTCATCATTTGCAGCTTTGAAAATAAAGCTGAAATTAAATGCTATTTGTTATTATGCTATGACAATCAGTGGTACATCCAAAGCAAGTAATATAAAACTACTATGGCATTCTATTTACTTAAATATAGTGACTTGCAATACAAAAGTGCTGGAGATGAGATTAGGTGAGCTGAGAACTGGGTTAGTGACATATTCAAAAATTTCTAAGAAAAATTACTTCCTGAATTGGGGATAATTATGGCCAAATAGGTACAATATTTACAGCTATCCCACATTCTAATTTAAACTTTAAAAAAGTTATGCAAAAGTAATAGCTTACGGCATTTCCTTATTTATATCAAGAAGCTTATACAGGACAAAATACAAAAATGTTTTATTTGATATTATTTTTTAATTTTAATAATCCATTTAATTGTGAAATAATCCAAACAAGCTGAAATGTGTTCATTAATTTCATTAATCATTCATTAAGAACTAAAAGTCATTTACACTTTAAAACTACATTTTAAAATAGGTAGCTACTTCTTTATGATAGCTTAGATAAAGTAACTTGCTTCATTTGCAAACTTTAAATCTAATCTGTATTTATTGCATTATTTCTTGTAAGAACCTTTGCTTTCTTCTTTTGGAAACTCACAACTCAATCCATTATATTGTATTTTCAATTTGTATTCCCAGGACTACATAGTTGGTTAATTATTCCAGTTGGCATGATTGGGAAAAAGACAGAAATATTGGTCCTTATGTATACATGTAACATTAAATCAAAATCAGGAATAGAGGTCCTTCAGAAATTATTGCTGTCCTATTCTCATCAGTACAAACAAATACAGATTTAAAAAAAAATACTGTATGTTGATAGGATATATAACACAAGATCTCTTAACATGCACAAATTATCTATTCAGGGATCAAAAGCTTTTAAAGAAATAAAAGAAAAAGTTATTGCCATGCTCCTCTCCAGAGAATTTTGACAAAATTATAATAAGATTTCCAACAAATAACATCCCTCTAGGCAAGAATTATACCAAAGATTGCAGCTGAGTTTTTAAAACTAAACAACAATTATATTTGCATTTGTGCAGTAAATACAATGAGAAAAATATGTCCAGATAAATATTGAGATTAAAACAGTATGTAAGTTAATACCACAATTCCATTAAAAATCAGCCATTAACATAGTAATAGCAATATTTACAATGAGAGTGGTATAATAACATAAATGCACACCTATATGTATATATGTCTATATACAATATACATATCACACACACTTGGCTTTTTTGAGTCTTTTCCGGTGTAAGATTGAGAGTAGCTTGGCGACATTTCTACAAGGTCCCACTCGCCATCTTCAGGCTGGTGCTTTCGGCTTCTTGCTTGTGCGAGCGAAGTATGACCGGAGCTGCCATCTCTCTATAAATACTGATGGGGAGGTGTGATGTGCTGGCTCTGTTGTAAGCAGGCTGGTTGGCTGTGTTGTTATATCATAATTGGATGATGGAGTTGATGTTTGCAGATTGGTTGGCTGAGGTGCTGGCTGTATGTCTATCAGCCAGCTGTGTTGTAACGACCTGAGTAATGGGCTGTGTGATGACCTTCTGAGTTCTAATGCTGTGATACAAATACAAAGTATATATATATATATATATATATATATATATATATATATATATGTTTTCGGACGTTTTCGCGGGTATTTGTGTGTGGATCTTTGGTTCTTCGTGTTTTCTCCTGCGTAGAATTGGAAATATCTAGGCGACGTTTCGATGAAGTCTCATTCATCATCTTCAGGCTTGTGTCTTCGGCCTTGTGCTTCTCAAAGTAAATGTAACCCATAAAACCCAAAGAACCAAAGATCCACATACAAATACCCGTGATATATATATATATATATATATATATATATATATATATATATATATACTACAGGGTGTTGTATATATATATATATATATATACTTTGTGTTATAACACCCTGTTAAGCCCCAATTAAGGGAGAAAGCATACTGCTTTCTTTTCTGTCTTTCGGCTCATCACCAGAGACCATACCGACAGAAAGCTATTTGTTTCGTTGTCTTTTGTTTACATGTTTGTAAGGTTTTTAAACTGATAATTTAAATAATAAATAAGGGAGACTAGGATAGATCTATTTCAAGCTAGTTAGCTCTCTTCAGCTAGCCATACCCTCACTGGGATTCGAACCAGGGAAGTATTACATGTGAGGCAGTTGTAATTGCCACTACACCACCTGGCTCTATCCTTATCAGCAGAGGCAGGGGAATAAATATATACTTTGTGTTACAATACCCTGTTAAGCCCCAATTAAAGGAGAAAGCATACTGCTTTCTTTTCTGTCTTTTGGCTCATCACCAGAGACCATACCGACAGAAAGCTATTTGTTTTGTTGTCTTTAGTTTACATGTGTGTAAGGTTTTTGAGCTGATAATTTTAAATAATAAATAAGGGAGACTAGGATAGATCTATTTCGAGCTAGTTAGCTCTCTTCAGCTAGCTGAAGAGAGCTAACTAGCTCGAAATAGATCTATCCTAGTCTCCCTTATTTATTATTTAAAATTATCAGCTCAAAAACCTTACACACACACACACACACACACACACACACATATATATATATATATGTCTTCTGAGGTTTTCGCGGGTATTTTTTTATGTGGATCTTTGGTTCTTCAGGATTTCTCCCGCGTAGAATTGCAAATTTCTAGGCGACGTTTCGATGAAGTCTCATTCATCATCTTCAGGCTTGTGTCTTCGGCCTTGTGCGTCTCAGAGTAATGTGAGCTTGCAGCTGCTTCTTCCTTTTAACTGCTAGTGGGGATGTGACTTGATTGGGTGGGGGCTTGGCTGTGTTCTGATTGGGTGGGGGTGTGTTCTCATTTGTTGGGGGTTTGGCTGTGTTGTCTTCTGAGGTTTTCGCGGGTATTTTTTTATGAGGATCTTTGGTTCTTCGGGATTTCTCCCGTGTAGAATTGGAAATTTCTAGGCGACGTTTCGATGAAGTCTCATTCATCATCTTCAGGCTTGTGTCTTCGGCCTTGTGCTTCTCAGAGTGATGTGAGATTGCAGCTGCTTCTTCCTTTTAACTACTAGTGGGGGTGTGACTTGATTGGGTGGGGGCTTGGCTGTGTTCTGATTGGGTGGGGGTGTGTTCTCATTTGTTGGGGGTTTGGCTGTGTTGTCTTCTGAGGTTTTCACGGGTATTTTTTTATGAGGATCTTTGGTTCTTCGGGATTTCTCCCGCGTAGAATTGGAAATTTCTAGGTGACGTTTCGATGAAGTCTCATTCATCATCTTCAGGCTTGTGTCTTCGACCTTGTGCTTCTCAGAGTAATGTGAGCTTGCAGCTGCTTCTTCCTTTTAACTGCTAGTGGGGGTGTGACTTGATTGGGTCGGGGCTTGGCTGTGTTCTGATTGGGTGGGGGTGTGTTCTGTTCCGGTGGGGGTTTGGTTGCACTCAGATTAGTCTTAGTTGCTGGGGGATTTGAGCTGGTGAGCTGTGATCCTGTTGTTTGGCTTCATGTTCATGGTCGTGCCACATCTTCATGGTGGGCGTCAATTCGCTTCCTGTATGGGTTGGGGGGGTTTGAAGCAAGTAGTGATGCAGCTGCAGTGCGGCTTCTGATCCGTGGTGCGGTGTGGCTTCTGGTCACACTCACACAGAAGATGAGACACGACCACGGATCAGAAGCCGCATCGCAGCTGCATCACTACACTGATGTGTTAGTGTTGTGTTCTTCTTCATTGTTTATTTTATCATTCTATTTTTTACTTCTGTTCTATTGACATTCATTTCATATTCTTGTTTATTATTATAAGCCGCACAGCAAAATAGGTGGCAAATAAATAAATAAAATACAAAATACTCCTCTGTCTTTCAAATAGTATTTTCAATGTAGGCATTGAAGAAGTAGCTTTTTATATGATTGTTAAGCATTCTATAAATATATAAATATATATTTTAATACATACATACATATATATATATATAAATGCATGCATACATACATACATACATAATATTAGTATTAAAAATATTACTACCTGCAATATTAAAACATTCAATTTCTTTCAAAAATTTTCATTCATCCATATAAATTGTGTACTTGTAAACATGATTTTATAAGCAATCAATATTATTATCCTGTAGAAGTAGAACATGCTGAAATTAAAAGACAGTGGCATGTCTAAATATACTTTGTTCAATTTAGAAATAAAATTGACTTGGACACTTCATTATTTATAGAAACCAGTAGATTCATAGAAATACTATTAATTCAATTTTTCAGAAAACTAAAGTAAGTCTAGAAAATTCAGAGAAATAAAACATAGATTATAGAACAGACACACACACACACAAACATACACACACAAATAGAAAAATAGGGTTGAAAGGGATCTTCTAAAAATAGTTGCAAATGAAAAGCAAATCATGAGTGAATAACATGCAAGAATGCTAGATTTTCAACTTTGTGAGCATGGCAGAGAAAACATGGTTACAGAGTAGAACAATGGTCTCTTATTGATTAAAGATAAAGGAACGTAGAATATAGAATAATGGAAGGGATTTTGGAGGTCTTCTAGTTCAACCACTGATCCTGCAGGAAATCCTATATTATTCCAAATAATATCCAAACATTCCAGTGATGGAGCATCCACATATTTGAAGTGCCACAGCATCCACATCTGCCATTCCACAGATTAATTGTTCTCACTGTCAGAAAAGTTCTCCTTAATTCTAGATTGATCTCTCTTTAATGATTGCTCACCCACTACTTTTTGTCTTGCCCCCGGGTTCTTTGGAATTCAGATTGTCTCCCTCTTTGTGAGAGCCTCTCCAATATTGCAAGATTGCTGTCATATCACCCCTAGTCCTTTTCTCTGTTAGACTATACATACCTAACTCCCACAAATATTCATTGTATGATTTTGCCTTCAGGCCCCTGATCATTGTTCTTCTGTGCACTCTTTCTAGGGTGTTTGTGTTTGTTTAAATAGTTCAAAAGTTTAGTCCAAGTTTATGTTAAAAGAACTGAATTTTATTACATCATAAACGATATATTCATACCATTTCTAACTTTTATTTTAAAAAAGTATTAGATGGATGTAAGGAGTCTACTCAATTATTCCTAGATGAGATACTGTATATCTAAACTCATCAGAGTGCCCTATTATTTCTATTCAGAAGTATTAACTAGCTCTGTAGAGGCCATTGAATTGTGTAGCTAAGAATCTAACTCAGAAGTGTTACCTTTTGTGATAAATAAATCTTTCTCCTCTGGTGATCAAAGGGACCTAAAATTACTATATCATAGTGGTTCAGTAATATGAGTAGAATGGAGTAAAATTATAATCTCCTCAATTGCATTACTTAGCATTATAGGTCTATTTAACGCAGAGTTGATTATAACTTTAGTTGCTTTTTAGCATGCTAGCCTCAGATCATATACTCTTAGGCTGATTGTTTTTCCCCCAAAATATTTATCACATTGATTTAATGATTAATGAACAAACAATAGCATGGAAAAAGAAGAAAGAAAACAAGTTCTTTCAATTGTCCTTTATATTTTTTGCCTCGGGCTTCTCATTTACTGCAGTCAGTGTTCCATCATATAAAGCTCCAGGGTGTACCAAAACTAGAAACATTTGCTGTTTCAGAGGGAGGGTGGGGGAGTAAAAGGATTGTTGTGTGGATCTGATTGAAAGCATTTCTAGTTTAGCAAATGTCTTTCTCATGTCCTACCTGATAAGGAAGCCTATAAGCAAACCATGTGATATCAATAAAGGAGAATATTTGTAGTTCAGTATTGAAACCTAGGGTTACCTAGTTTGGGGAATAAATCCTCTGCAAGGAAACAACCAACCTCAGAGAGCACCAAAGGCCCTTCAAACCATGTGAGGAATAGTGCTATCCTTTTTTATTGTTCTCTAACAATTGATATTTAGAGCATCCTGCCATTCGTACTGACAGTTCTATGTAGCGTTTAGGACTTGAGTAGTGGTAGCTTCTTTCTTCTATTCAATATATCTAATTCTCAGTGCTTGTAAAAGTGATTTTCTTTGATTTTGTGTGATTTCTTGGCAAGATTTCAGAAGTAGTTTGCTATTCCCTTTTTCTTAGGGCTGAAAAAAATTGACTGATCCAAGGTCACCCAGCTTAGCCTTTGTACCTAGGGTAAGATTAAAATACATAGTTTCTAGATTAGAATATACTCCCAGTTTCTAACCAGATGCCTTAACCATTGTTTCAAATTGACTCTTTGTGGTAAATATACTTTTATCTTATTTCACATTATAGTGTTTCACTGCATAATTCTAATTAGAGACATTGAGAAGAATGGGAAGTTGTCAGTTGATAACAAATATATATTGATGTCATTTCTCAAGTGACAAAATTTACATACATGTACTGATATTATGGCATCACAAGATAGTTATCTGAGTACTTTTTTTGTAAATCTGTTGTCATTTTTATGTCAGTGTAGTTGGTTATATATGCTGTTGGTTTGATGTAGATTGATGCTATATATGAAATACATATAACTATATCTATTTTTAAAATAAATATATACAGATAGGGAAGATTTTATGTAATTAATATGTAACATATAAAGAAAATACACTAGCAATATTTTAGCTTTCAGTGTAATAGTTAAATATTTAAGAAACTAAAATTTAATCTAAATTATTAGCATCATTTCCATTTTAAACTTTCCAGCAATTTTAAAATATGTAATCCATGAACAGTTTTGTTTTCAATTAATTATTACACAACATAATATTTACAACAACTTTTATACTAAAAAATAATCATTTCAAATGATCTGCAGTTCCTAATGTTACAGTTGGCATGAGCAATAATTGTGAAATGCTGAGAGTAGATTAGAGTACACAAGAACTAGAGAGTTAGAGTAGACAAGAGCTATAGGGTAGGTAGCTTCCCACACCTATTTTAAAATAGAATTGTCTGATGTCTTTTATGGCTATTCAAGTTTTTGTCGCTGTGGAACAAAATAGCAAGCTGATAGAATACATCTGTAACTTTACCCATTTACAGCTTGTTCCCTTGTAACCTATAAGAAAATTAATTTTTTTTGCAATATGTATTTTTTCTCCTGGAGAAGAGCTAGGATATAACTGTAATAAACAACAACAAATGCTTTGCAAGCAGAAATCCCAGGTTTATCCCCTTTCATATTCAGTAGATTATCAATGATACTTACCTGAATTTTAGAAGAGCATTTACCAATATACTTACCTTATATTGTCTATCATTACCTCATGTCATTTTGAAATATTATTTCTTCCAAAAGTATTTGACAGATTGAAGGTTATTATTATTGTTGTTGTTTTTTGCATAGTCAGCCAGATATTTGACTGAATTTGGCTTTTTTATCCATCTATACAGGGGTGGGATTCTACCAGTTTGCACATATTCGCTAGAACCGGTTGTTAACATTCTAAGCAGTTTGCAGAACAGGTTATTAGAAGAAATTACTGGCCTAACCCTGTAAGGAAGGCAGGAAGGAAGCATTCTGGTGTTGCTTACAGAAACTGTCTCTCTGTTAACCCTTATTACATTCTTGGCAGGACAAGACTTCCTGTCTCAGGAACTTCTCTGGAGTTTTTTTTCCCCTCCTTTGCTAGTACTTTGCTTGTGTGGAGTGACCATTCAAAGTTACAATGGCACTGAAAAAAAATGACTTATGACCATTTTCACACTTACAACTGTTGCAGCATCTCCACAATCATGAGAGGCCGGGGTGGAGATGCGTGCCTCGATGTGACTGATATGGAGTTGGCCACACCCAGTCAATAACATGACTACCAAGCCATTGTCCACACAGTCATATGACCACCAAGCCATGCCCACAGAACCGGTTGTTAAAAATTTTGAATCCCACCCCTGCACCTATAGAATACTTCCCAAGGACCTGGAATAGGCAGGTGTTAACATTTAATGGCATTGGAGACGTCATCACAGTTTGTAAGCTGTTCTACATAAAGCTGCCTTTCCAGTTGACTGATGGTGTAATTGTCAATTGCAATGGTGTTCAAGTGATGCTGCAGTTGTTTTGGGATTGTACCCCAATGACCTATTACTATTGATACTTTTGGGGTTTTTTTGCCATATTGCTTCTATTTCTATTTGCAGGCCTTTGTATTTTATTTTCTTATCTAGGTTTCTTTTTAGTCTGATGTCTCCAGGTACTGCCATGTTCACCATTCAGACTTTTATATCTTTCTTATGGATGGTTATTAAGTCTGGCATGTTATGTGACAAATGATTGTCTGTTTGAATGCTAAAATCTCAGAGCACTTTAGCCTCTTCATTTTCTATTATTTTCTCTATTTTATGATCCCACCATTTCTTATTTGCAGGCAAATGATGTTTCTTGCAAATCTTCCAATGTACCATTGTTGCTACTTTGTCATGCCATTGTTTGTAGTCAACCTATGCAATCTTCTTGCAGCAGTTAACTAGGTGACCCACTGTTTCTTCAGCTTCTTTCCAGAAGTGGTACTTGAGATCTTTTGTTGTTGTTTTTTTCAATTCTGGCTTTGTATTTATTTCTTCTTAAGGCTTGGTCTTATATAGTCAGAATTAATCCCTTTGTCTCTTTCTTGAACATTCCTGCTCTTAGCCATTGCCAGGTCTTCTTATTATGTATCTATGGCTTGAATCCAAGCCACTATTCCACTGTTATTGTTATTATTATTGTTGTTATGTTCTTTAGCTGGTTTATATGTTTCAAATTCTTCCCCAAATCTGGAATGTTGAAATGTGTCAGTGTAGTATATGTGTAGATCTATGCAATATGGCCTTTTGCAACTGAGAAAGAGAAATGTTGTTAGTATGCAGATTTTCTAAGCACTGTCCAAGATTTTCTGATATGTCATCTAATGTGCTGATAACCTCTGGAACCACCATGCCAGTTTATGCCATAATATTTCAAGTTCAAGTTTCAAATCTTGATATTTTATTATCTTCTCCAGTTCTTTGTCTTTTACAACTAGAACATTTAAACTGGAAAAGAAACAAAGACAACCAGGCCTACAGCTGGATTCCAATTTTCTCATCATAGTGCATGCAAGACTAAGTTACATGAATCAATAGTCTTATCAGATAGCTTTTTATGATCTATATTAAGTTAGTTATTACATTTGGTTTCCATTATTACATTTCACATTCAGAATGCATCTCCATTCTCATGACATTATATTCATTATTATGATCCCATTGCATATTTCAAACTTTCAGCTTTTGTACCAAAGTAAACATCATGTCTTGATAAAATGTCCTTCAATATCCTTCTACAGTTTATTAATAATACAGTAAAGAGTGCAGATTTACAAACAAACAAACAAAAGAAAATGAATTGGAGATATCCCTTTTCTAGGACATAAATAATTTGATGATTACATTTTTGTTGTGAATTGAAAGAGTTCCTTTTTTCATTAAAAAAAAAAAGAAGTTAGGCCAGAAGTTTTATTTTCTAGTTCTCAGTTTTACAATCTCTGAAACCTATATGTTCTTACACATACAGAGAGACAGACAAATAGACAGAGAAATAGTGAGGGAGTGGAGGGAGATATTTTTGTGTCTCTATCCATGCATGGCAATTTGTTCTGAAGGATTATGCTGTTTCAAGCTGAATCAAATATAGATGGAATGTTGCTATATAGATTTGTATTACATTTAAACTTTGTCACTGTAGACTCTGTTCATTATGTTTGTCAGTATTACTAAGGGGCACATTCATGTATCAGTCATATCCAAATGAAAAGTATAGGTCAATCAATTGTTAACAGTTTGGGTCTCCATAACTCCTTTTCTTTTGCTAGTTTATCTACTGGTCACCTCTCAGACCTTGCCACAAGCTGATTGGGTGCAGAGGCCAGAGGGAGGCAGTAAAGTGGATGGTGATACATGCCTCTCATGTTCCCTTGTGCCACAGAACTTATGGCTTTTAGGGAAGTGCAGTCAGAAGGAGGGATGGTGCTAAGATGTCCACAATTTTGCCAAATTACAATTCCACAGGAATTGTAGGCCCCTGGTGTGGCCCTCCAGACTTCCAAAGGCCTACCTTAAGGACGGATCCTGGGATCCCAAGAGGGGGCATGGCCATAGGAAACATTCTGGGCGTGGTACCCATTTGTACCAGTTTTTATTTAAATTTTTATCAGGGTTAGGGAGGGTAACCAGGTGGGGGTTGGGGGACAACCCACCTGAGACAGGAGCCAGACCGGGGTCAAGCACTTCTGGGAGGTTTTGGGGTTGGGGGGGGGTCGGATCGAGGATGGGCGGCTATTTCCAAGAGGGAAAGATGCAGTCCATCTGCACGGTAAGCGGGAAAGGCAGATTTGGCAGACATAGGAGGCCATATCAGATTCTGGGAGCGCGCTACCACTGTTTGCGTGAGGTGACGCGCTCTGACCCCCTAGTTATCTCCCGTTCCCTGGGCTGTCCTAGTCTTTGGGCCCTGGGTCTTCAGCTGATGCTGTGTAACGCCAGGTCCATAGTTAATAAGGCCCCCCTCATTCATGATTTGATCTGTGAGGGGGGAGTGGACCTGGCAGGTATTACCAAAACCTGGTTGGGCCAAGAGGGGGGTGTTCCCCTGGTTGAGATGTGCCCACCCGGGTTTCGGATTTTCCATCAGCCGAGGGGTGGAGGAGTAGGGGGAGGGGTGTGGGGTGGTGGTGGTTATTAAGAAAGATCTGTTCCTCAGACGACCGGATGTGAATCCCTTTTTGTGAAGTGTGGCTCCGGGGTTCAGATGGGCTTATTGATCACATACCTGGCTCCCTGCTATGTGACATCGGCCCTGCCTGAGCTCCTTGAGGTTATAGCCGGCTTGGTGGTTGAGACCCCCAGGCTTATGGTCATGGGTGATTTCAACCTACCTTCAGCTGGTGGGACCTCGGGGATTGCTCAGGAGTTCATGGCTTCCATGACAGCCTTGGGCCTGACCCAATTAATTCAAGACCCCACACACACGGCGGGTCACATATTGGATCTGGTTTTTGTTTCTGGTCAGTGGCAGGATGATCTGGGTATAGGGGATGTTTCTATAGAGCCCCTGTCATGGTTGGATCATTCGCTCCTTAGGCTGGACTTCCATTTCACACCCCCTCATCACGGGGAGGCGGGACCGATGAAATGGTTCCTCTCCAGGTGCCTGATGGACCCAAATAGGTTCCTGATGGAGTTGGGCCATTCCCCGAGACTTGCACACATGACTCAGTGGGGGACTTGGTGGCCACCTGGGATAGGGTGGCTGCTGGGGCCCTTTACCCGGTCGTGCTCTTGCGGCCTCTGACCTGGTGCCGATCCCAATGGGCTCCTTGGTTTTCTGAGGAGCTAAGGGAGATGAAGCACCAGAAAAGACGCCTAGAGAGTGGTTGGAGGACCAGCCGCTCCGGATCTGATCAAACACTTTTACAATCCCATATTAGGGCGTATTTAATGGTGATAAGGGTGGCAAAGCGATCTTACTTTTCCATCCTTATTGCATCCGCAGAAAATCACCTGGCCGCCCTGTTTAGGGTGACCCACTCCCTTCTGGAGGTGAGAGCACGGGAGGATCCCTTGCAGGGACAGGCCAAGGATTTTTCTAGATATCTGCAGGACAAACTCAGATCCAGGACGGGCTGGACTCTGACTGGGCATCTCTGGGCGGGAGGGCGGGGATGGATTTCGGTGAGGTCATTTCGGTTGAGTTCGATCCTGTGACCCTGGAAGACGTGGACAGGCTCTGGGTGGGTTTAATGCCACCACATGTTTATTGTATCTGTGTCCCTCCTGGCTGGTTTTGGCCACTCGGGAGGTGACACGAGGTTGGTTCCAGGGGATTATTAACGCTTACTTGAGAGAGGGGCTTTTACTTGCCACCTTGAAAGAGGTGGTGGTGAGACCCCTCCTTAAGAAACCTTTCCTGGATCCAACATTACTGTCGAGTTACCATCCGGTCTCCAACCTTCGCTTTGTGGTGAAGGTTGTTGAGAGTGTGGTGGCACAACAGCTCCCTCAGCACCTGGATGAAGCGGTATATCTAGATCCTCTCCAATCGGGTTTCAGGCCCAGGCACAGCACGGAGACGGCATTGGTCGCATTGGTGGATGATCTCTGGAAGGCCCGGGACAGGGGTTGTTCTTCTGTCCTGGTCCTGTTAGATCTCTCAGCGGTTTTTGATACCGTCGACCACAGTATCTTATTGCGGAGGTTGGAGGGGTTGGGAGTGGGATGCACTGTGTTACGGTGGTTCTCCTCCTTCCTCTCTGACCGCTTGCAATTTGTGTTGGCAGGGGGGCACAGGTCGACCCCAAGGCCCTTATTTTGTGGGGTGCCTCAGGGGTCTGTGCTCTCACCCCTGCTGTTCAACATTTATGTGAAACCTCTGGGTGAGATCATCCGTGGCTTTGGGGTAGAGTTCCATCAGTACGCTGATGACACTCAGGTGTACATTTCTACCCCAGGCCACCCCAACAAAGCCATGGAAGTGATGACCCGGTGCCTGGAAGCCGTGAGGACGTGGATGTGTTTTAACAGGCTTCAGCTCAACCCAACCAAAACCAAGTGGCTGTGGTTTCCTGCCCCTAGATACAGCCAGCTTACTCCATCGCTGGCTGTGGGGGGAAATTTTTTGGCCCCCATGGAGAGGGCATGCAATCTGGTTGTCCTCCTGGATGTATGGTTGTCTTTAGAAGATCATACAGTGGCCGTCGCCAGGGGGACTTTTTGTCAGGTCCATCGGATCTACCAGTTGCGGCCCTTTCTGGATCGGAGCACTCTTCGCATAGTCACTTCTGCCCTCGTCATCTCCCATTTAGACTATTGTAATGCTTTCTACATGGGGCTCCCCTTGAAGAGCATCTGGAGGCTTCAGCTGATGTAAAATGCGGTCACGCAGGTGATCTTGAGAGCTCCTTGGAGCTCCCATGTTACACCGCTCCTGCGCGAGCTCCTGTGCGAGCGTCCGGTGGCCTTCCAGGTATGATTCAAAGTGTTGGTGGTCACCTTTAAAGCGCTCCATGGCTTGGGACCTGGGTACTTACGGGACTGCCTGCTGCCACCATCGGCCTCCCACTGGCCAGTGCGCTCCCACAGGGTGGGCCCTCTTGGGGTGCTGTCAGCTGGCAGCCCCGAGTGTGCGGGCCTTCTCTGCGGGGGCTCCCTCCCTCTGGAATGAGTTATCCCAGAGATGCGGGCCATGACTGACCTGCAGACCTTCCGGTGTGCATTAAAGACCCACCTTTTCCAACAGGCTGGTCTGGCCTAGTACTAATTACTAGGGTTTTAAATTTTGGAACTTTTAACTTTTTTACCTTTTTACTCTGCTTTTAGAATATTATTCCAGCCACTCATTTAACTTCTTTTAAATCTTTTTAAATTTTTACTATGTATGTTATTTTTATATTGGCTGTACACCGCCCCGAGTCCCTTTTTTGGGAGAGGGGGCGGTATAAAAGTGTAATAAATAAATAAATAAATAAATAAACAAACAAACAAACAAACAAACTTATGGTTTCTGGATTTTAGGATTCATTCTTTAAGCTAGCTAATTTGAGGTATATTGATTAATTGCTTTTTTATCTTATAATGTGCTGTTGTGCCCAATTGAAAGTTGCAAAATATCAAATAAACCCAAGAATTTGTTAGTATATAGATTTACTTACATATGTATATAAATAAATAACTAAAAGATAAAAACTTCCCAAAAAGCTTAGGAATCATCTTCCAAATTTCCAAGGATGAAATTGATGTAATTTAATACCACAATAATATCCTAACACCACATAAACATATACCATTGCTTTTGGAATTATAGAAAAAGAAGTATACCACTGTGGTTGAAAATCTGCTGACATGTTTTCCAGTGACAGTTTCAGTCCTATTTTGAAAATACTTGAAGACTTTTCTTTAAATTATTTTCATGGAGATTCACAAAGTCCTTTCCCTTCTGTTAGAGGAATTTTTTGCTGTGCAAGCATATGAAAAGCAACTGAATTATTAAATCACAGGAATGAACTACTAGATAGTAGAACAATCTCAAAGCAGCCTATACTCTTACATATTAAATGATTCTTGTCAATTAATATGCAATTCGTTAATTCATGTTTTGTAATATGAGCAGTAATTTATAAAGGTGACAGAATGCTATACAACCAGGCCAGAAACATATTAACAAGAGAGATCAGAGCAGCAAAAAGAAGCTACTCTGAAAAGTTAAAGAACCAATTCTCAATAAATGAACCAGCAAACATGTGGAAAACTCTTTAAAAAATCACTGGCTTCAGCAAACCTCCTTCCCAGGCAGAAGGAAATCAACAACTAGCAGATGACCTGAATGTGTCCTACTGCAGGTTTGAAAAGAAACCACAGCCATCTATCTCCACAACACACATCTCAAACACACCAACAATAGACAAGCCTCTTACAACTGGCTCCAATCCATTGGGTTCACAACCTCTGGTGATCACAGAAAAAGAATTGCACAGATCTATTACACAGACAAAAGCCAGGAAAAGCATCAGGGCCAGACAAGATAACTCCTTCTTGCTTAAAAATCTGTGCAATTGGCCCCCATCTTCACCCGAATCTTCAATAGATTACTAGAGATGTGCTATGTTCCTTCCTGCTTCAAACGTTCTACCATCATCCCAGTGCCAAAGAAGCCCTCCATCAAGGAACTGAATGACTACAGACCAGTTGCTCTAACATCTGTAGTTATGAAAATCTTTGAAAGGCTTGTGCTGTCCCACCTGAAAACCATCACGGATCCGCTGTTAGATCCCATGCAGTTTGCATACTGAGCAAATAGATTGACAGATGATGCTGTTAACATGGCTCTGCACTACATCCTACAACACCTCGAATCTCCAAATACCTATGCAAGGGTCCTCTTTGTAGACTTCAGTTCAGCATTCAGTACCATCATTCCAGACACTCTTCTAAATAAACTAAACCAACTAGCAGTACCTGAACACTCTTGTAAGTGGATCATAAGCTTCCTAACAGACAGGAAGCAGCAAGTGAATCTAGGCGAAATCACATCCGATATCTGTACAATCAACACAGGGGCCCCCCAAGGCTGTGTGCTATCTCCACTTCTCTTCTCCCTATATACCAATGACTGCATCTCAAATGATCCATCTGTTAAAATACTGAAGTTTGCTGATGACACAACAGTCATTGGTCTCATTCGAGACAACGATGAATCTGCATGCAGACAGGAGGTTATACAACTTGCTTCGTGGTGTAACTGGAACAATCTGGAACTGAACACACTCAAAACTGTAGAAATGGTGGTAGACTTTGGAAGAAACCCTCCCATACTACCACCTCTTACAATACTAGACAACACAGTATCAACAGTAGAGACCTTCAAATTTCTAGGTTCTACTATATCACATGACCTAAAATGGACACCTAACATCAAAAACGTCATCAAAAAAGCACAACAAAGAATGTTCTTTCTACGCCAATTCAGAAAGCTCAAAGTGCCCAAGGAGCTGCTGATCCAGTTCTACAGAGGAATTATTGAGTCTATCATCTGCACCTCTATAATTGTCTGATTTGGTTCTGCAACCCAACAGGACAGACACAGACTTCAGAGGATAGTTAGGACTGCAGAAAAAACAATTACCACCCACCTGCCTTCAATCGAGGACCTGTATACTGCACAAGTCAAAAAGAGGGCTGTGAAAATATTTACAGATCCCTCACATCCCGGACATAAACTGTTTCAACTCCTTCCCTCAAGACGACACTATAGAGCACTGCACACTAGAACAACTAGACACAAGAACAGTTTTTTCCCGAAAGCCATCACTCTGCTAATTCCCTCAACACTGTTCAACTCTTTACAAAGTGTACACTACTATTATTGTTAATCTTAATCTTCTTATCACTCCTTATCACCCATCCCCTCCCACTTGTGACTATAACTTTGTTGCTTGTATCCTCTGTTTCCTAGTATGATTTGATATTGATTGTACTCTATGACTATCATTAACTGTTGTACATTATGATTCTTGATTCTTAACGAATGTTCCTTCTTTATGTATACTGAGAGTATTTACACCAAGACAAATTCCTTGTGTGTCCAATCACACTTGGCCAATAAAATATTCTATTCTATTCTATTCTATTCTATTCTATTCTATTCTATTCTATTCTATTCTATTCTATTCTATTCTATTCTATTCTATTCTATTCTATGTAGTGCCATTTCTCAATTCCTCAAATTTAGGCTGCCTGAGGTGTATATTGTGCACATCTCTCCCTCTTTCCATCTCCCTCTCTTCCTCTCCCTCTCCCTCTATACTATACCTATAATGTATAGCACATTTTACTATATTTATAATAATAAATAGAAGCAATTGGAGAATAACATGACTTCATGTTGCCCCTGTACATGGGAATGCATTTAGTGAGACTGTCCATTGTTGCATTCTTTTTCATAAAGGAAATGTGGACTGGAAATTCAAAACTCTCTCACCAATTTTCAGTTTCTTTTTTAAATCTATTACAGTATATTAAATGTTTTTGAGAGTCATGGCACACTTTTCTAAAGGGAGCTTTAGATGGATTAAAGTGATAATCAAACTGAAAATGGTAAGGATTTTTTTTCCTTAATAACAGCATCAATTTTCTGATGAAATAGATACAATTTTTATTTATTTATTTATTTATTTATTGTCCATCTTCTTCAGAGAATAATATGAATTTGAGCTTCTGAAGTGTGTAATATGAACTTCTGTACTTACTATTAACTTTTGTGTACTTATATTGTTACTCCACAGATTTCCACGGGTGATGTAATTTCTGATTTAGAAAAAAAAAGTACATTGGAAAGGATATAGTCAGACTTCACCTTTTGATAACAATGCTGTGGCTCAAATGCCTATAGATCCCTGCTTATCATCTTACTACTTTCTTCAAACACCAAGCCAATTGCAGTGTTACATATAGGCTACACAAAGCGTGATGGTGGTGGTAAAGTAAGCTAATTTTTCATTAAACAATGAGAAATAATAATGCCTGGTCACTTTAGCTTCTGCTGTTGATTCTAGAATACCTAGAAACTCTTTTTAAAAATAAAAATTGAACCTAGGCCAGTTATGGATTTAGTGCCCAATTGTATAGAAACTGAATAAAATCTGGAAAACTAGATAATATGGCAACCTTATCTGTGCAAGTAGAATGAACAAATTGTAATGGCAAGGTGAAAAATGTTTTTTTTTTAATTTAAAGAAAAGAAGGAAAGCTGGTTATATATTTTATTCATACCTACCCCAAATCTAGAGCAGGGCTCTGCAATCTTAAACACTCAAAGAGCCATTTGGACCCGTTTCACAGAGGGAAAAAACCATTAGGAGCCACAAAACCTGGGTGGGCATGGTCAACTCGACATCACTCACTCCCACCCAGTCACAAGCCCCCCCCCCCCCAGCCACATCTATCCAGCCAATCATTAGAACAGAGAACTACTTGTTAAAAAATACCAGGAACCACAACATCCTTTTCTCTCTCTCTCTCTCTCTCCCTCTCTCTCTCCCCTCCCTCTCTCCTCCCCTCTCTCTGTATTTTTTTCTGTCTCTGTCTCTCCCCCTCTCTCTGTTTCTCTCTCCCCCCTCTCTCCCCCCCTCTCTCCCCTCTGTCTTCCCTCTCTCCCACCTCTCTATGTTTCTCTCTCTCTGCCCTCTATCTTCTCTCTCTCCCCCTCTGTGCCTCTCTCTTCCCTCTCTTTCCCCCTCTCTCTGTCTTTCTCTCTCTCCATCTCTTTCTGTATCTCTGTCTCCCCCTCTCCCTCCTTATCTTCCCCACTCTCTCCCCCTTTCTCTCTGCCTCTGCCTCTGCCTCTCTCTGTCTGTCTCCATTTTTCTCTTTCTCTCTCCTCTTCTCTCCCTTTTTATCTCCCCTTCTCTCTTTCTTTATCTCTATGTGTTTTTGTGTATGTCTCTCTCTGTATGTCTGTGTCTCTGTGTGTATATATCTTTATATCTTTCTCTCTGTGTGTGTCTCTTCTCTTCTCTCTCTCTCTCTCTCCCTCCCTTCCCTCCCTCCCTCCCCCCCCTCTCTGTGAAATCCAAGGCTGTCCTTGGGGCTCTTCGTTACTCCTTTTCTTTCTTCAGAAACAAGCACAAACCATACCGGAGGTTTCCCTTTGGGTGACTCTCTTCTCCTCCTCCCTTTCCTTCTCCTCTTGAGACCCCCTGGCTGGCTGTGGCAGGGCTGGAAGGGTGTGCCTGAATGGGAACACCCTTCCTCAAGTGAGTGGCTGGGCTCGGTCAAAGCACAGCAAAGGCACCCACAGGGTGGGAAGCCCTGTGCTTGAGGAGACTCTCCCCTGTGGTAGAGACTCCCTGCTCTACCACAGCTGGCCATGGGGTCACAAGAGAATAAGGAGGAGGGTAGCCCAAAGGGAAGCCTCCGGCATGGCTCACACTTGTTCCTCAGCCAGTATGGATTTCCAAAAAGTTGCCAAGAAGAAAGAAAAAAAGTAGTGAAGAGTCCCAAGGAGAGCTTTGGCTTTCCAAAAGAGAGAGAAGACACACACAGAGAGGAAGAAAGATATACAGAGATACATACACACATATACATGTAGAGAGAGACATAGAGAGAGAGACACACACAGAAAGAGAGAGATACACAGAGAAGGGGAGACCGGCTGATGGGCAAGCATCTTTGGCAAGGGTGCTCTGGCTTTCTCTGAGCCTGACCCCTGGGGTGGGCATGCAAGATTTGACATGGCCAGCCCCCTTTTCCTGCTGCCCTGAGCTTCTTAAAGCTGTGGCGGGGCTATCCTGGCCCATCCCCCTTTTCGCAGTCCTCTATTCCTGGATCCCATTCCCACCTCGCCAGCCCTCAAGTTAGCAAGGCCGTGTCGGCTGTGGCTGGGTGGGACCAGTATCTCCCCATGTGATCAAGGCACACCCAGCACCAACAAGGGCCGGATGAAGTTTCAGCAAGAGTGAGGGATTGGAAAATCAGCCCTGGCTGCTTCTCCATCTCCTGGCATTACATTTATCTTCTCAGTCAGGTGAGGAGTGACTAGGAGAGGAGGGTGAGGGGTGAGGCTAGCCAGTGATGGGACAGGGAGCCACAGCAGAGGGCCTAGAGAGCCACATGCAGCTCCAGAGCTGCAGGTTGCTGAAACTCAATCTAGAGGATACCATAGTTCAAAGCTGCTTAGCTTGTCAGCTTGTTTGAGACCCAAGCACTGCATGACAGGGTGAGCTCTATATACCTGCTCAGCTCCTGTCTACCTAATAATTAAAAAACATGCAAATACAAGTAGTTAAACAGGTACCATTTTGGTGAAAAGGTAACAGAATTCCATGTGCCTCCGCATATAATCATGCTGGACACATGACCATGGAAATGTCTTTGGACAATGTTGGTTTCCTTGACTAAGAAATGGAGATGAACATTGCCCTCTAGATACATCTGAACAGGGAAACCTTTACTTACCTAAAATTTAAACAGAATTTGAATATTTACAACAAAAAATACTTCAATCTTGGTCTGACATTTATCACTGCTTTTGGTATGGGAATTTCTACTGCTTCTAGTAAAACTCTTATTGCCTCTTCAATTAAACACTGTTTCATCTGCTGTAGAAATAAAGTAATATTAAATTAGCTGATGTATATAACCTTCCTTAAAATTAATTGTATAATATTTAAGTGTAAAGAAATCATATTTCAATAGTAGACATATTTTGGGGTCTTTTTATGCTATTTAATTCTGGGTCATTATAAAAGATTTGCAATCAGGAGGAAAAGATAATAAGACTCCAATTACATCCATTCATAGAATTTTATTTCAACAATTATAGTAGGGCACCATATCCTTCACACAAAGAAAGAGTTTACATAAAGAAAACTGATTGAGTACATTATTAGCTTCTCATCTGATTTCTCCTGTTTTGATCTGCTGTTTGAAGTAAATATTTCATTGTATCTGATGGTATGAGTGAACCCTGATCTAATTACTTGCAAAGAAGAGCGATGTGGTAGGGATGCAAAAATACAAAATTAAGAAAGTCACATATTCAAGTGGGTGGGGTAAGGATTTCTTGTAGTACTTATGTAATCTTTTTTTTTTCTTGTTCAAAATGGGACAAATTGGTTAAGGTACCTGGACCTTGATATTTCTGGAACAACTAGAACAGCAGAAAAGTAGCTGGAATACTGTGATACGTAATAGGAAGTATGGCAGTACAGCCTCAACATTCCCCCTGCTATCAAAAAGTTCTCCTTCTCCTCCTCCTCTTTCTTTTATTCAGTGATATGCTTCAATAAGATTTAGGGTATGGTGCTCCATTTAAAATTGCAGTAGATATTAAATATATGAAGGGCAGAAACTAATGTATTGAGTATTAAAATTGTTATGAAAAATAGATATGCCAAGGCTTTCAGAGTTTAATAACATCATGGCTAGTTTATTGTATCCATAGATAACATTGTTTCGGTAAATATATAAGGTATATTATATCCTCTTTAAAGATCTTGTAAGATATTACTTCAACATCAGTGGAGAATGAATACTAACAGACACAGTTAACAAAAGGCAGGATCAAATTCAAATGCCTTTTCCTTCATATGACAGCTGAGTTATCTGAAGAGCTATGAAAAGCAATGACAGTTCTAGTTTGGGAAAGATTATAATCTGCGGTACAATGACATAAATCAGGCATATTCAATAAAGGTTATTTCTTAGTAAGGATGTTTGATCTAGCAGACTATTAGCCAATTTTTCACACTTTGGTTTGAAGGCTTTAGTAGAGACAATAAACAATATAAAAATAATGTAAGAAATTTGTTTATAAACATTTATATCATTTATTTATCTACCTCAAATTTTTTTGGTCCTTAGGAAAAGGTCATTTCCATATTTCCATAGCAGATCTCTTTTAATAACACTGGAGATACCAGGGGCTGACTTTAGATCTTTTGTTTGTCATCCATATGCTTTTCCTACTAAACTAAGATCCAATAAAGGTTTTTACAGAGGGAAAGAAACAATTTAGGTGAGATTATTTCTCAAAATATTTTCTGTTACATTGACAAATGTTAAAGCTCCATGTAACTTGACAGTTCCAGAGACTAATATGCACATCTTTACTCATAGAGATGTTTCACATTTGAATACATTAAAAACTCTTGAATAGATACCAATAATTTTTCAGTTATTTAATTATCAATCCTGGATTTTATTCTGATACACAGAACTTTCTTTGAACAGATGCATTATTAAACTAGTAAGTTATATAGAATTATTATTTTTTCAATAATACAAGTTTGGTCTTTGTTTTGTATTCAAATACTTACCCGCGATTGGTTACCTTTTCGGCGGGAAGTCTGAACCCCTGTCATTGGCTGGCGAGCCGCGAGCAGCCTATATAAGAAAGGCTGCCGCGGCTCTTCGGGATTCGCATTCCTGCAATTAAACAAAAAGAGCTAAATCACTGAATGTGTGTGCCTCGTTCTTCGGCCGCCAAAACACTGGGACCGAGACAGCAGTAATTCAATCGAGTGCGGAGCAGCGAAGATCGAGCAGAAAATGTCTGGCAACAACACACCACTCGGGCACTTTAATCCCGCTAAGGAAGAATGGCAGTCATATGTGGATTGTTTCCTGATGTTCTTAGAAAGCAGCGACCTGAACGGGGTTTAGGAAGACAGGAAGAGAGTGGTGTTCCTGACACATTGTGGTCCGACCGTTTTTCGGATGGCAAAAGCGCTAGCGGCACCCACAAATGTAAAAACATTGACCTGGCCAGAATTAGAAAAGATTCTGCGGGATCATTACCCACCAACGGTATCCAATCTGATCAAGCGGCATGAATTTTACCTAAGGAACCAGAAGGAGGATGAGAGTATTGCCGACTTCGTAGCAGCCTTAAGAGACATCGGCAGTGAGTGTGAATTTCTGAACCTCGATGAAGCCCTAAGAGACCGTGTGGTCCTAGGTTTGAAAGACCTAACGTTGCAGAGCCGCCTTCTGAACCATCCCAAAATAACAGTGAAAGAAGCCGTGGAGGAAGCTACCGCAGCAGAAGCCACACACAAATCGGCGGCCAAAATGAGGAAAATAAATAAATCGGCAGGCTACAACAGTAGGGAGTCACCCAGACCAGAAGGTGAGAAAGAAAAGAGCACAACTCATCATGAGGACATCAAGACGGAAACCAGTAGCGAGGAAGATGACGTGTGCCATTTAAAGGCGGGAAGAGACAGAAAAGAGCGGGCAGGTAGAAAATTTGAATTCGAATGTAACCGTTGTGGAGGAAACCACCCCCGGTCGGAATGTCGTTTCATTGACGCTATCTGCCGGAAATGTGATAAGAAGGGGCATATAGCTAGAGTATGCCGGTCCAGAACAAATTACAGCCCACGACGGAAAGGAAGCCCACCACCGAGAGATAGAGAAAGAGAGAGAGAGAAAGAGAGGAAGCCAAACAGTCGTTGGAGCCTAGAAGGAAGACAAAGAAGGAACAGAGAGACGACCTATAGAAAAGAGGAAACCCATCAAACAGTAATAATTGGCCATTCTAACACACGAAATGTAAGAAAAGTTCACATCCAAGTGAAAATTGAAGAGCAGGATTGCGTGATGGAGGTGGATTCAGGATCGTTCCTTTCAATGGTCTCATGGGCTACCATAAAGAAACTGATTCCTGACATTCAGTGAGGCGAGTTAGAAACGCAAAATCTAACCCTCAAGGATTACCAAGGCAACAGAATACCAGTGGTGGGCATAGGTCATTTTCAAATTACTTTCAAAAATCATACCGAAATCCTCCTGCTCACCATAGTCGACCGAAATAGACCCAGCCTTTTGGGACTTGAATGGTTTGAGCCGCTGGGGATTGGAATGACCGGAGTCAACCAGATCGCAGAAACAGACTGGGAGGCAGACCTCGTCAGAGAATTCCAAGACATCTTCAGCGGCAGTCTAGGCAAGTACCGGGGTAACCCGATTTCTTTTAATCTAGACCCAAAGGTGATCCCAATTCGGCTTAAAGCAAGGCGTGTGCCATTTGCATTAAAACCTAAGATCGACGAACAATTGGACAAACTGATCAAACAAGGGGTTCTAGAACCCATAGACCATGCCAAATGGGAGACCCCTATTGTCACCCCTATCAAAGCAGATGGTTCAATTCGGATCTGCGGGGACTATAAGGCTACCCGGAACCACGCACTACAGCAAAGTGCATATCCCGTTCCGGTCGTTCAGCACTTGCTGCATTCAATAAAAGGTGGAAGGATCTTTGCTAAACTTGATTTGGCCCAAGCGTACCAACAACTGCCAGTAGATTCCCAAACAGCTGAAGCCCAAACAATTGTCACGCACCGAGGAGCCTTTAAATGCAACCGGCTTCAATTTGGAGTTAGCGTGGCCCCTGGCATATTTCAATGTTTGATGGAGCGTCTCCTCCACGGAATACCTGGGGTCATTCCCTATTTTGATGATGTCTTGATCGCGTCTAAAAACAGGATCAAATTGAGAGACCACCTACGGCAAGTCCTCACTAAATTTACAGAAGCCGTTCTCAAAGTTAAAAGAGAAAAGTGCACATTAATTACAGACAAGATTGAATTTTTCGGATATTTAATCGATGGCGATGGTATTCACCCCACTGAAGGGAAAGTCCACGCAATTAAAGATGCCCCCATCCCTACCAACAAAGGGGAGCTGCAAGCCTTCTTAGGACTAATTAATTTCTATCATGTCTTTTCGCCGCAGAAAGTTACGGTTGCGGAACTTTTGCATAGGCTACTTGATAAAGACACTTCTTGGAAGTGGGGCAGCCGGGAAGACGCAGCATTTCAAAAGATCAAGGACCTTATTACATCTACCAAGGTATTGATTCAATATAACGAGACTTTACCCTTAACTTTGACTTGTGTTGCCTCTCCTTTTGGAGTCGGAGCAGTCCTGAGCCACCTCCTACCAGATGGCAGGGAAGCTCCCATCGCTTTCCACTCTAAAACGCTGTCTAAAAGCCAACGCAACTATAGCCAGCTTGATACAGAAGCTTTAGCAATCATATCCGGCATTAAACGGTTTCACAAATATCTCTATGGTCGACCCTTTTCTGTCATAACCGACCACAAATCGTTATTGGGAATTCTAGCTGGGGACAAAGCCACCCCTAATATTTTGTCACTTCGGATGACTAGATGGTCAGAGTTTCTGGCCGCCTATAACTACACTTTGTTTTACCGACCGGGACAGTCTATCACCCATGCCGACGCCTTGAGCCATTGTCCATTGCCAGACATTGACACCGACCTTTGCCCCAGCATCTCCATCCTGCAAATCGAAGCCATGCCTAACTTTCCGATGACAGCTGCAGACATCGCCCGCGAAACTTCTAAAGACTGCCTCCTTCACAGAGTGGCCACCTGGGTTGCAAAAGGGTGGCCGGAGTCTGACCTAAGGGACTGCATGAAACCCTTTAAACAGAGACAAACCGAACTTTCATTGCTTAAGGGTTGCATACTTTGGGGGGATCGGGTTGTTATACCACCACGGCCGAGAGATCCGATTTTGGAACTGCTTCATGAGGGACATCCGGGAGTGGTCAAAATGAAGAGTTTGACCAGAAGTTATGTTTGGTGGCCAGGGTTGGACAAAGATATTGTAAATTGGGTTGCTGGTTGCAAACCATGCCAAGAATCCCGCCCCACACCCCCGCAGGAACCTGTAGCTGAGTGGAAACTGCCCAGAGGCCCCTGGTCAAGGATTCATATTGATTTCGCAGGTCCGATGAGGGGTTGCATGTTCTTGATCCTAGTGAACGCTTACTCCAACTGGTTGGAGGTCAGCCTTATGCAATCTACCTCCTCGGATGCTGTCATTCAACAGCTCCGTAAATTGTTCACCACGCACAGACTACCTGATGTCCTGGTCTCTGACAACAGGCCCCAGTTCACCTCCACAACGTTTGAGGGTTATTTAGCTAGTTTGGGGATACGGCATGCCCTAACCGCGCCGGCCCACCCGGCGGCGAATGGCCGAGCTGAACGTATGGTTCGATTTAGTAAAGAAACCCTTAACAAGTTAGGCCCTGGCCCTATTCAGGAACGCATTGACAAACTTTTATCAATCCAGCATACCACGCCTAGCACGACCACGAATAAAACCCCGGCCGAGTTACTAATGGGGAGAAAATTACGTTCCCCCTTGGTCCGCCTACACCCTAACTATTCCACTGAAAAACCGGTAGACTCCTCTAGCAAACTCCACAGTTTTAAGATTGGGGACCTAGTTTATGCCAAAAATCTGGTGGGACACCCCTTATGGGTTCCAGCCACCATCACCCAAGTCACTGGCCCACGGTCATACCGCCTGACTACCTCTGACAACCGAGACTGGAAACGGCATATTGATCAGTTACGATCCCGCACCCTTACCAGACCATGTGAAAACCCAGGGGGGGAAGGGGATCAGCCAACTACACAAGAAGGAGAATATCCCCAAACAAACAATGACAACCTGGCACTTCCACAAATGCCCTCACCGCTAGCCCCGGTCGACGTTCGCGGCTACGCACCTGAGGCTGAAGAACTTCACATCAACGGGAACCCAACCGATGACGATGAATGTCCAATCCTGGAAGAGAGCGGCCTAGCCGTCTCAACTAATCGAGCAAAGCCCGTCAGGAGCGGCCTGGCCGACTCGACCTTCCAGACGGTTCCACAACCAGGGACGGAAGAACCAACAGGTCCGTCCGCACCGGCCGATGGCGATGGAGTGAATGACTTGCGCAGGTCCAGTCGGACCCACAGGAGCCCCGCCTACTTGCGTGATTACGTAACCTAGGCGGAGCTCCTGATTGGTCGGACTGGACCAAGAGGGGAGGGGTGTTTTGTATTCAAATACTTACCCGCGATTGGTTACCTTTTCGGCGGAAAGTCTGAACCCCTGTCATTGGCTGGCGAGCCGTGAGCAGCCTATATAAGAAAGGCTGCCGTGGCTCTTCGGGATTTGCATTCCTGCAATTAAACAAAAAGAGCTAAATCACTGAATGTGTGTGCCTTGTTCTTCGGCCGCCAAAACAGTCTTTGTATTGGAAGTTTGAAAATATTTTAAAATGACAAATTATAGATAAGTTAGGTGACTTTGACAAACATGAGATTCTGTTAGAGAGGATAACAAAATGTGAGCTGGACTGGATTGTCACCAGATACATAAAGAGATGATTTCATTCTGGAAGAAATTGTTGAATGGCATATTGCAGGACTATTTCTACTTTCTGTGCCAAAGGAGGAAAGCTAGCAGCATGAATTTAAGAAGCACAAAGTCCTACATTAAAAAAAAAATTAAGACAGAAGGCAAAACTGGATAGGGTACCAACTGTAAATGTACCTTTAACTGAAATACAGAAACAACACTCAATACAATCATAGACTACATCAAAGAAGTATAAGGCATTTTATTTTAGGAAGTATGGTGGAAAAATGTGCAAATTCAGGAGAGAACAACCTAGCTGATAAGGGATCTAAAATGAAAATGTATAAAAAAATAGGACCAATTTGGTGTACTTAGCTTGAGAGAGAAAATTGCAAGAAATAGTTTTTTTTCAGACATCTAATGAGGAATAATTGTTCAGAAATGTTCCAGAATAAAGGAGAAGAAAAAAAATGGGTTTAAATTATAAGTGAATGTATTTTGGTATATATTAGGGAGGGAAAATATTAACAATGGAATAGATAGCCTGACATTCTGGATATTTTAAACAAGGACTGAATAATTATAAATATCTATAAACAATACATTTGGCAGAAAGTTGTTGTAGATAATTTTCAAAGTGTTATATTTCTATTACTATATGATTGGTTGACGTGAAATTTGGAAAGATTTGTTAATACAGAGATATCAAGTACATTGAAAGACCAAGTCATTAAAAAGACAGCATAATAAAATTCCTACATTGGTAAATTCAATTTCCTAATCTTGTATGTGTATGTATGTATATTGTATTGTATTGTGTGTTATGGTATGGTGTGGTGTGGTGTGGTATTGTATTGATTAAAAATTGTTATCTTATAATGTGCCGTCATGCCAATTGAAACTTGCTAAGTATGAGTGAACATAATTATTGATATGAACCAAAAGAGTTCTAAAAGGATCTTTCCAATTAATGACTGGACTCATAATGACAAGTATAAAGCTGAAACAAAGTAAGCATGTTACATATTGGGGCAAATGTTTAAACTGCACATACATGTTAGAGGCATATTGTTTTGTATTGCCTACAAGAATTGTGATTTTAAAAAAAATGATTTACAGTGTTTTTGCTGCTACCTGAGCTTGGGAAGAATTTGGACCAAATTCTTGAAGAGTGCTGCAGGGTTTCTTCTACCTGTGATTTTTACCCTTTCAATGAAGCCATTGCAGTAGTCTAGTCAAGAAGCATAACAAAGAATATTAGCTATATTTTTATTATAAGGTTACATTAACAAATCTAGCAAATCTAAATGTGTTTTGCCACTCCTCTCCTTTTATTCTTCTAAAATGCTTCCATGCTTTTTCCCTATCTGTTGCCTCTTATAGTGTTACCTAGGTTGCAAATCTTTGTCCTGTTTCCCACATACATTGCAAGACATCACTCTTAAGTTTAAGATGAAGTTTTATCTGTATGCTGATGATACTTAGATTTATATCACCACTTCTAGAGATCTAGAGATGTCTTGATCTGATTCTTACAGATAGTTGGGATTTGGAAGAGACAAAAAATGTAAAATTACATCATCTAAAAATGGCATCCTATGTAGCTGGGAGTTTTCTCCCCTGCTGATGAATATCTGATTTCACTGCCAAAGCCAGCTCTTTGATGGCACTCACTCCTTAGATCAAAATAGGAACAACTAGAAATGACCCCAGATGACTCTCAGATGACTATACTACTTACCTGCAAAGAGGAACCTGGATGGTTGCAATTCATGGTAAGACCAGCTGAAGCGTCTTTTCCTACCAGCTGTTTGGTCTTTATTTTAACAACACTTTTTGAATTTGTTTTTGATTTTGACATACATTTTAAATAGTAAACACCTGGTTGGACATTAAACTATCTTTTACCCCATGCTGGATTAAATATGTTTTTTTAAAAAAAATCTTGGTTTTTGGGGGGAGGGGAGTAACGAAAGCCAGTCACTATATAGAAATTGATGACACAAAGATTTCTTCTTTTGTAGTGAAACTGATTTGATTTATTTTTTTAAAAATAGTTTTTATTTTTGACAAAACATACAAATACAAATAAAATATCTTTTTTTGAGAACAGCGTGTCCCCGGGTTATCACTTCTCCATACAGACATAAACTCAATACATATTTATCTTATACATTCAAATCCATATCTTATAACTATTTCCGCAATTTTTTCAATAGCATTTCCCTTTCTTTACTACCTATAGCCTTATTTTAAATTATCTCATTCCTCTCTTAATTCAATTACATATCTTTTCTAATTTTTAAAACCTTTCTAATCAATGTTTTTAAACTTTCATCTGTCCTGTTTACAATTTTATATGATCTTTTCTCATAAAACAAATTTTCCCCTGTAATTACTAGATTGAAGTGTAACACCTTTGTATCTTTTTTCAAATCTTATTTAAAAATTTAAGTTACACCTTTACAGTTACAGCATTCATTTTCTAACCTCTATTTTATAACAGATACCTATTTTCAGTCGAATCCTGCTTGGTACATTCCCTTAAAAATATACACTAAATTCTTAAAAGAAAAAAACAAATATGTATATATATCTGTGTATATATGTATAACAATAGTAAATGAAATAATTATTTTATTCAAATACAGCTCTGTCATTAATATTAATAATAATCTTTTACATTTCTATTTCTTTTAACAAGCATTACCTAGTAATTTCATATTTTCCTTATTACTGTCTTTAAATAAAAAACATTACAATAGTTATTAACAATAGTCAATAAAGTTATTATTCTTATTCAAATTCATCTTGTCAACTGAGAAAAATCTTCCATGTTTCTTTTCAGTTTTTTTAACTTTCTTTTTAAATCATTGAGAGCCTTATTCTCTTTACAAACAAATAATCCACTACATATCAATACAATTTTTTCTATTATTTTAATCATCTAACATATTTTCTAACCCTTTTCTATTTCTAATATACCAATGCTATCCCATGCACCCTTGCAGAATCCTCTCCTTAAGTTAAATTTTAACCATTGTCTCTGTGTCTTTTAAATAGGTTTATGCCTTTAATTCTTGTATGCTTTTCCTGTACTTCTATATCTTATTTCTGTCCTTTGTAGCTTCTTTTTCTTTCCCTCTTCCCTCTCTTCTTCTCCCTCCCCTTTTTATTCCCTTTTCTATCTGATTCTCCCTTCTGTGATCCTCCCTTCTGCTTCTTCCTCATATTATGATTATTTTTCAAATTACTCTTTTTTTTGGTTGTTGCTTCAATGCTTAAGTTTTTAACTCCCTTTCCCCCCTTTCCCTTTTTTACCCTGCTTAAAATTGCTTGGTCATTAAAGATGGCTTCTTCGTTGTCCCACCCTTCTTGTTCTGCCAGCGTTTCTTGTTGTTTTTCATAGTTTAAAATCTCAATTTCTAAAAATTGAAATATGAAGCCAAAAGATCCTCTTCCCTCTTGTGCTTCTTCTTTTTGTTCTTTAAGTCTCATTTTTAACTCTTCAAGGAGTGATGCCATTTAAAAAAAAATTAAACAACCCCCAATTGATTTTATTTTGTTTCATTAGGATCCACTATTCAAAGTTCCAGGAATCATCCAATAATCCAAAACTGTTTCTTGCTTCTTTTCTCACTTTCTCTTTCCAGGAGCTTTGTTATCTTGTAACAAAAGTTCAGCTACAATGTATCTTTTGCAAGCCTTGTTAAAATTCCACTATCAATTTTTTTAAAGTTCCAGGTGGTCTCCTCCATTTTCCAGATTCCACTCTCTTTTTTTCTTCCTCTGCTTTCTTTCTTTTTTAAAGAAATTTTTTAAATTATTCAAGAATCTTTATCCATTTGACACTTTATTTTCAGCTAGAAATAGCCTATTAATGTCAAAGTGAATTAGTATAAATTTCTTATTCAAATCTCTTCTTCTTAACATTCCAAGTCAATTAAAACTGTCAATGTGAGAGGAAAAAAAGCCAATTCCGTTTCCTTTCCCTTTCTCCTTCACTGGTTAAAATCTTTTTTAGGAATAGTATTAGTCTTTAAACTTCAGGTTCCAGGTACCTTAAATAGATGTTCTCCATTCAACTCAGTCAATCAAACTTTCTCCTTTTAACTTCTTCCTGCACAATCTTGTCCGGTCAGGTTCTTCTTTGAGGTGGCCATTTCTGACCACTGCTGCAACTGCCTTTGGGAAAGGGAATAATGGCCAGCAGAGGAGGAGATATGCAGCTCTCCTCAATCCTGCTGATGGCTCCCCTTTCTTCACCACCTCTACTCGGTGGCTTCAGCCCCGAATCCAGGTGGGTTGGGCTGCTCCAATGGTAAGCACAGATCAAAACTGCGCACGATCGTGGATTTAGGTCCATCGCTGAAGAAGCCCAAACCGGAAGTCAAAAGTGATTTGATTTATGTTGGACTGTTGCAGTTAGGAATTTGTGTCACTAGCTTTTATAAGAACTTTGCTGTTTTACTTTATTTTATTTTTGAATATTCTCTGGTTCTTTTTTCCCCTTAAATTGATAGGAACTTTTCCCCTTGTATCTTATACTTGGAAAAAAAAATCTCAATCGTTTCTGCAGAGAGCTTGTGTGGAATAGACTAATCTTGAGAGGAATTCCCTGTTTTTTGGATTACATGAATACAAATAAAAACATTAGAAGCTTTCTTGGAAGCCTTCAGAAAAAATCCTTTTTAACATACAAGTTTTCTTTGAAAATTTGGATAAAAAGCTTAATGAAGCAATACCAATTACATATCATCTAAAGAGGACATTATACAGTCAACAGCAAAATTAAATTTGCAGTTGGATGGATTGAAAATTGTTTTATTGCCAACAGAGTTGGAGGAGAAAGAATTTTTCTGGAAAATTACACTCTTGATGGAGAAATCTGAAAGACTATAAAAAAAATAGAGATGACAGAATGGAGTGATAAATTGGATCTGTTAAAGAAAATGTATGGGCTTTTTGAGCAAAAACATGCTGTGCAGATAACTACAACTAATATCTATGACTTTGAAAAATAAAATGTAATTATATAGAAAGTTATAATTTTAAGGAAAAAAATATCATTAAGAATCAGTCAAGGATATTTGATACTGGCTAGACCAGAGGCAAAGACTATAGTGATTAAGGTTGAAACTGAAGCCACTGTAGACTTTTACAAGTAAAATACAATAATGGATTATTAACAAGGGTTTTGAAGTTAATTTATATTGTTGAGCTTACCTGTTAATTGTCACTATCTAATTGTAGATAGATGATAGTTCATTTTTTGGGGGTAAATAAAGTTAAATAAATTTATGTATTATAGACCTGTTTCGCTGTTTTCAACTAAGGTGGATAATATGTGTGTATTTTCTTTTCTTTTTTAATGCACTTGTTTTGTTTTGGTTTTTGTCCAGTATAGTTTTATTCTACTCTTGGTTATTTTTCCTGAGTTTATATTTTAAGACTTAAATGAAAAATGAAAAATGAAAAAAGGATAAGATAAGGTTAAACCCAAGCAAGAAACTGTCCTGTCCTTTTCCTTCCTCTCCCATCCTCTCTTCTTCCCTTCCCTCCTTCCCCCTCCCCTCCCTTCGTCTCCTCTCCCCTTCTCTCATCTCCTGTCCTCTCTCCTCTCCTCTCCTGGTAATAGGATTCTGTCCTATGGAAGAATCTCCCTTTGAGAGTAGGCTGATAGCTGTCTTGACACTTTTCTGAAACCTAACAGTTGTTTCAAAGGATTTTCAGGGAATCTGGAAGTAGATTTTTTTGGTTTAGGTATTAGGTATTTAGTTGAAGTTTCTCGTTATTTTATTTTCTTCTATTTCTGTGTTAACTTTAAACTGTTAACTGTTTAGAGATTTATATATGTTTGTATCATCCGCAAATAAAGAGAAGATAGATAGATAGATAGATAGATAGATAGATAGATAGATAGATAGATAGATAGATAGATAGATAGATAGATAGACAGACAGACAGACAGATAGGCAAACAAACAGGTAGACAGACAGACAGACAGATAGGCAAACAAACAGGCAGACAGGCAAATGATAGATAAAGAGATAGAGAGATAGCATAATAGTATATGTAACTTGCTTCCCACAGTTCAAAAATACTTCTTATTTTTCTTGTCTGTCTATTGTATGTCATGACACTTTAGAGGTCTAGAAATGATAAATAATTCAGTGCACAAAAATCTTCTTAGCATTTTCCCTTTTACTTTTTCTCATAATACATGCAAAAGCAGCAGCATTTATTTCAGCAATTCATATTGCTCTAAGTCAAGATGCATTTCATTGGAGGCATTTAAGCAATCATCTGTACTGCCTTCCTGCAGTCTTTGCAATAAGCAAGCAAGCAGAAAACATTGATTTTTTTGGCATGTTGATTCAAGCATGTGAAAATTAACTATTTTTCTACTAGCAAAGTAAAACCTCTTCTCCTAGTAAAGTCTATCATGTTACACATGGCAACCAAAATGGAGAACAATTTTGCCATAATAGTTAAGGTGCTGGTCTAGAAACCAGGAAACTATGAGTTCTAGTTCTTCCTTAGGTGTGAAAGCCAGCTAGGTAATCTTGGGCCATTCAATTATTTTCAGGCCAACTCTCTTCACTGGATTATTGTTATAGGGAAAATAGGAAAAAAAGTATTAGATATTTTCATTACCCTGAGTTGAATATACATACCGGGCTTGATTTTCTTCAGCCTTTCGCAAGGGCAAGCTGCATAAAGAAGATATGACCTTCATTCCTATAAAATTAGAGCTATTATGGAAAGCTTCAGCATTCGTTTACCAGATACAGGATTAAACAGGTTTCCAAGAGCTTCAAGATGCCTAATACAACATGATTTATAAGGTACAGTATATATTTTTTCTTCTCAAAGTTCTGATATTATATGTTAATTTTTTCTTTTCTTATCATCACATGAGCCCCTATTTTCTCTCTCTCTCCACTTTATGTTATAAAGGTTCTGTCTATGATTAAAATTGGCTAAAGGTAATCATTTCAAGAATACCTAATGGTGAAGCATAGCAACAGAAGAGAATATTGGTGGCTCAGGGTAGAACTGTGGGATTTTCTGAGTGTGAACTATGGGTGTTCTCTGAAGTTGGTTGTTTTGTTACAGATGATTCATTACCTAACAAAGTAATATCATCAGTGCTAGAGTGGGCTTTGTACTCAGTTTTATACTTTTCCTGTTAGTGTTGGTAGAAGAGTTCTTGGTGGTTCCTTGATTAGACTATTGTTTACTATTTCATTGTTTGTCTGTGTTGCTAGTCCCTTGATTGGGATATTGTTTACAGCTTGATAATTGTTCTGATGTCTATTTGTCTGGGTGTTGATTTATGGCATGGAAGTGGTTTTTTTGTTTGTTTTTTTCCTCTTTAGCTTTTTGGTTGTCTCTTTTGAATGGCCATGTAGACATTGTTTATCTCTGTATAAACCTGTGGATGGCTGATTTGTCTCAGCATTAGGTTTCCAGGACTTTTACTGTGTGAAGCAGAGGTTAAACGTTCTTTTTTTGAATGTTTTAAGAAAATCATTTTTATAAACGCATGTAATATATGGAATTAGATAAAAATCTAGCAACTTTGACTCTTGAAAGTCCTAAACAAATGGTGTTTGTTAATCCAGCTCTAAGGAATAGTTGTGCAGGCAGAATTGTGTGGTATTTAAATTATTTTATAGATAATCATGGCCATGCTTTAGAGTATTGCTTCAGGTTTATATTGATGCATGAAAAAAATATAAGAGTTTCTATTAAATTTTAAAATGAGCATGAAGATTTTACTAACAATCTTTCAAGTATTCTTTTGCGCAGTTAAAGTCTAGAAGACTTTTCATCAACTTATGGTCATTTTATTATGTAACTACCTACTTTTAATAATGTATACTGGTTTTACAATTTTATTAATTGTTATAGTATTATAATATATATTTTAAAAAGTAAATAAAAATAACTCTATTCTATAAATCAACATTGAAGGGAGAAAGAAATCATTTGAACCAAACATAAATGTGAATATAAAATCATTCTATGAATCAGAGGTGTCTGTAGGATCCAAAGCTTTTGTCAAAATTATGAAAGGATCATAATGCCCTTTTTGTTTGTGCATTTGATGTCACAATGAATGTACAAAGCAGTGAAACAATAGGGGTTTTTTTGCCTGCAGAAATCTCTGCTCAGAATGTAAATGTTATCAAGATGTTATGTTATACAGCCCCAGATTATATATTGTATTATATATGTTATATATTGCATTCACTGCAGGGGTGGGATTCAATTTTTTAAACAAGCAGTTCTGTGGGGTGGCTTAGTTGGTGGGCGTGGCTTGCTGGTCATGTGACTGGGTGGGTGTGGCCAACTCAACATCACTCACATCAAGGGGCACTTCTCCTCACCTGACCTCTCATGACAGTGGGGATGCTGTAACGGTCGTAAGTGTGAAAAATGGTCATGTCACTTTTTCAGTGCCACTGTATCTTTGAATGATCACCAGTTTTTAGACCAAAATTCAAAAAGGGTATGTAAACTCACATTTTAATGTCAATCTTTCTAGCTAGCCAAGAAGCCTTGCTGAATGTCATTCATGTTGGTTCCTTGTCATTAAAAGTTTCTTTCTGGCAGCTCTGCTTCATTATTCAATTATTTCTCCAAAGTGCTAACTCCAACAGGGGAGTATTTCCTCCCAACAGCAGTGTAAAAAACTTAAAACAACCCTTCTTCTTTAAGAAAGTACCAGCAATGAAAAAAAACCTTCTTCGGAGACAGTAAGTCTAGCCTGTCGCCAAGAATGTAAAGGTGGAAAAAATAAAAGGTGGTTTCTTTCAACAACTGGTTCTCCGAACTGCTTAGAAAGTTAACAACCGGTTCTAGAGAATAGATGAGAACCTGTAGCATCCCACCCCTGATCCACTGCAACTAATAATCAATACCACAGTATTACTCAGTCTCTTCTACAGACTGTGCAGGTTAATGTCCTATACAATGGCTCTAATGCATATCAGGATTGAATAGTTAGGTTTATTTGCAGGTGTTTCATTCAATAAATGTTACCAATAAAACCAAGCTCAGAAAAAACTCAGGAACCCTTTAGTTACTTAACCTGTATACCATGCAAACAGTACTTCAGAGTGGATGCCTGTAATATATTTGTAATCATCATGTGGTTACTACATTCACAGCCATGTGGATGATCATTTTATTATTTTATTGCCATTTATCAGTTTATGTGTTGTACTTTCTATATTCTTTTTTGTTAGATGTTATTGAATTTTCTCCATGCCACCAAAAGTCACTTGGGCTAAGCTGGTTGGCCATCCAAATCTTTTAAATAAATAAATCTCTTCATAAGGCTGTGTGATATAGTAAAGCATAACAAGATATGATACAAATATAAATATAACAAACTTATAGTGAAAAATACAATAGTAAATGAATAGCTCTACAAAATCAATTGACTTAACATTTGTAATACAGATCCATATTCATGCATTCTGCTTTTAATTTCCAAAGAACCTGCATAAAAGTTGTGCCTGTCTGTACTGTTTTTTGAAATGTCAGCAAAGACCCATCCAGGTCTAGGGTTCCAAAAGACATTTGTCATAATATATAACATATATTATTCCTGGGTCGTGTCTGATCACATCTTCAAGGAGATAGAAATCTGCAGCATGCCCTATACAGTATGTTGGATTACTTCAGTCAGGCAAATTCTATTTGGAGTAAATGGCTCCCTTTAAAGTACAGAGAAATCATGGTCAGAAAGGATCATCCACTTTTAATGTATTTTAAAGATCTAGGGTGCATTTAGGACCTTGAATCCACTTTAGAAATATGCAAATATTCATGCAGGCAATCTTGCAAAATAAATATGCAGTGTAATCAAGTATAAAAATTCTGAAACTAATTTTAGAATTAGCAATGACCAAACGTCCTCTAATATATAATTCCACTGCACTTACTCAAATACACAATTATTCTAAGCAATTAATTGTATATCATCAAGCTAAGTGCTACAAGCAGGAGACTAAAGTAAGCAAGAGAGAAATAGAAATAAATTTAGTGACATTGCTTGAAGAAAAGAAAAGTTCACATAAATTTATTATGAATGTTTTATGAAAGAAGGAAAATAAGGAGACATTAAGACATTTGTTGCCAAGATCTTCTCACAATATATATTAGATTTGGGAATTCATTTTTTTCCAGTCTATTGTATTGAAAAGAGAATCAGTGCACTTCAATATCTAGCTTGTGAAACAATTTTTTTTTTCAAATAGTCATTTTCAGTCAAAGTAGAATCTGCTAGTCAATGTAGTGGAAATTAAATATTTTTTACTCTGCAGAACAATTAACATATCAAATTGATTTTTTCTTTCTTTTGATAAGTAAAGCGAGGGAGGTATATAAACTGGGGAATGGAAGGATTTCCCCACAATCCAGTCAAAACTGAAGAAACTTTTTGGTTGACAAGTGAAACATCTTTTTTTTAAAAAAAAACACGAGAAAGTCCAGTTGCCTCTGGAAAAAAACATCTTTG
This sequence comes from Bungarus multicinctus, assembly GCA_023653725.1. Taxonomy (NCBI): domain Eukaryota; kingdom Metazoa; phylum Chordata; class Lepidosauria; order Squamata; family Elapidae; genus Bungarus; species Bungarus multicinctus. Next base: position 44,155,641 of record CM042850.1, read on the forward strand.
GGACAACCATGACCTGGATGACTAGAATCTCCATAGATATGTACTACATTATATTACTTGAATGTTACCTTTATAACAAACTATTCCTATTAATATCATACTTTTAATGTTTACTAAACTTACCATTTTTAGAAAAATAATAATACATTACTAATAATGCATTAAATCCCATTAAACTCAATTGTTTTTTTTAATAGATATATAGAATGGTAGTGGCATATATGGTCATGAGAAGAAAGTGAAAAAAAATGAAACAGATATTGCTCTATCTATCTATAATATATCTATCTCTTGGCTTAAAGGACTCGGTTTCAGTATATTTACTGAGGAACCATTAAGTTGCAAGAATCTTATTTCTTAATACACATGCTTGGGATAAAGATGAAATAAATTCTTATGATTTAATCTGGATTTCTTGGTCAAGGTTGTCCCCTGGCAAAGTATTTTAAAGCATGTTTAGAATCTGCATAGAAAGGTATTTGGAAATGGCTTATATTAAAAAGCCCATCCACCTCTCTCTCTCTCTCTCTACTCTTTCTCCCAAAAGTCTTTCTCACTACACCTGATTAGTCAAGGCACTTAGCTTCTTCTGATTAATTTCATCTACCTTGTAAAATGATTATGATGGGAAAACAAAGGGCAAGGAGGGAGATTCATATGCCTATTTAAGAAATGAAATATTAAATAAATATGTATGTATGTACTACTGTACATGTTGATATGTTGGAACAGGATTGTGAAAGGAACAAATGATCTAAATTGATTTTGTGTCACATGCTTTTGATGTCAGAATCTATCTGAACTCTATCATTATATTCAGTACTGCATTTATGTTGGTGTTTAGTTCAACATCTAATGAACCATTTCCAAAGACTTGTGAAATAAATAATTTGTGCTTTAATTTTCCTTTTTATTCAACTAGATCTGTAAATTCTCAAACATTATCAGCAGATCAATTATTTAACACATTTTCCCCTGTCTGTTCTTCATTGCATTATTAATGTATTTCTCTCCTATTATTCTACTATCCCTTTTTTGTTTTGGTCCTTAGACTAAGGACTTTAATATAATTTATTTATTTATTTATTAAATTTCTATACCGCCCCCTCTCCCAAAAAAGGGACTCGGGGCGGTGTACAGCCAATTAAAACAGAAACAGTATATACAATTAAAAGCAATTTAAAATGATTAAATTGGAGGCTTAATATACAATTAACAGATATAAAACTGATAAAAAATTTAAAATACCAAATTTAAAACCGCAAAAATCATTACTGGGCCAGGCCGGCCTGTTGAAAAAACAGGGTCTTTACTGCATGCCGGAAGGTCTGAATGTCGGTAATAGCCCGTATCTCTGGGGACAAATCATTCCAAAGGGAGGGAGCCCCCACAGAGAAGGCCCGCACCCTCGGGGCCACCAACCGGCAATGACCAGGCAGCGGAACCCCGAGGAGGCCAACCCTGTGGGAGCGCACTGGGCGGTGGGAGGCTGTTGGTGGCAGCAGGCGGTCCCGTAAGTACCCAGGTCCCGAGCCATGGAGCGCTTTAAAAATGATCAGTACCACCTTGAATCGGATCCAGAAGGCCACAGGAAGCCAATGCAGCATGCGCAGGAGTGGTGTAACATTGGAGCTCCGGGGAGCTCCCAAGATCACCCGCGCGGCCTCATTCTGGACCAACTGCAGCCTCCAGACACTCTTCAAGGGGAGCCCCAGGTAGAGAGCATTGCAATAGTCCAAGCGGGAGATGACGAGGGCAGAAGTGACCATGCGAAGTGCGTCCAGATCCAGAAAGGGCCGCAACTGGTAAATCAGACAAATCTGACAAAAGGCCCCCCTGGCGACGGCCGTAATGTGATCTTCTAAAGACAGCCGTACATCCAGGAGGACACCCAGATTGTGAGCCCTTTCCATGGGGGGAAAAATTTCTCCCCCCATGGCCAGTGACGAAATAAGCTGGCTGTATCTGGGTGCAGGAAACCACAGCCATTTGGTTTTGGTCAGTTTGAGACTAAGCCTGTTAAGACCCATTCAACTCCGCACAGCCTCCAGGCACTGGGTCATCACTTTGACGGTTTCGTTGGGGTGGCCCGGGGTAGAGATATACAGCTGAGTGTCATCAGCGTACTGATGGAACTCCACCCCGAAACCACGGATGATCTCACCCAGCGGCTTCACATAAATGTTGAACAGCAGGGGCGAGAGCACAGACCCCTGGGGCACCCCACATAATAGGAGCCTCGGGGTTGACCTCTGCCCCCCTATCAACACAAATTGCAAGCGGTCAGAGAGGAAGGAGGAGAACCACCGTAAAACGGTGCCTCCCACTCCCAACCCCCCCCCAACCGCTGCAATAGGATACTGTGGTCAACAGTATCAAAAGGCGCTGAGAGATCTAACAGGACCAAGAAAGAGGAACAACCCCTGTCTCGGGCCTTCCAGAGATCCTCCACCAATGCAACCAACGCCGTCTCCGTGCTGTGCCCAGGCCTGAAACCCGATTGGAGAGGGTCTAGATATACCGCTTCATCCAGGTACTGAGGGAGCTGATGTGCCACCACACTCTCAACAATCATTGCCACAAAGCAAAGGTTGGAGACCGGACGATAATTCGACAATAATGCTGGATCCAGGGACGGTTTCTTGAGGAGGGCCACACCACCGCCTCTTTCAAGGCGGTCGGTAAAAGCCCCTCTCTCAAGGAAGCATTAATGATCCCTTGGAATCAGCCTTGTGTCACCTCCTGAGTGGCCAAGATCAGCCAGGAGGAGCACGGGTCCAATAAACAAGTGGTGGCATTAAGCCCCCCCAGTATCCTGTCCATGTCCTCCAGGGTAACAGGATCGAATTCATCCCAAATGACCTCACCGAAATCCGCCCCCGCCCTCCTGCCCGGAGATTCCCAGTCGGAGTCCAGCTCATCCCGGATCTGAGTGATTTTGTCCTGCAGAAATCTAGAAAAATCCTCGGCCCGTCCCTGCAAGGGATTCTCCCGCGCCTCCACTTCCAAAAGGGAGCGGTTCACCCTAAACAGGGCGGCTGGGCGATTTTCCGCAGACACAATAAGAGTGGAGATGTAAGACCGCCTCGCCGTCCTTATCGCCACTAAATATGCCTTAATATAGGATCGTAATAGTGTTCGGTCAGATCCAGAACGGCTGGCCCTCCAACCACTCTAAGCATCTTTTCCGGCGCTTCATCTCCCTCAGCTCCTCGGAAAACCAAGGAGCCACTCGGGATCGGCACCGGGTCAGAGGCCACAAGGGCACGACCCGGTCAAGGGCCTCAGCCGCTACCCTATCCCAGGTAGCCACTAAGCCCTCGACCGAATCATGTGTGTGAGCCTCGGGAAACGGCCCAAGCTCCATCAGGAACCTATCTGGGTCCCTCAGGCACTTGGGGTGTACCATTTTATCGGCTCCGCCTCCCTGCGGCGGGGGGGTGCGGAATGGAAGTCGAGTCTAAGGAGCGAATGATCAGTCCATGACAGTGGTTCTACAGCAACATCCCTATACCAAGATCATTCTGCCACTGATCAGAGACAAAAACCAAATCCAGGATGTGACCTCCCCCAAGTGAGTGGGGTCCTGAATTAATTGGGTCAGGCCCATGGCTGTCATGGAAGCCATGAACTCCTGAGCAATCCCCAAGGCTCTGCCGGCAAAAGGCAGGTTGAAATCCCCCATGACCATAAGCATGGGGGTCCCAACCGCCAAGCCGGCTATAACCTCAAGGAGCTCAGGCAGGGCCGATGTCACATAGCAGGGAGCCAGGTATGCGATCAACAGGCCCACCTGAACCCTGGAACCAAACTTCACGAAAAGGGACTCACATTCGGTCGTCTGAGAAACAGTGGATTCCCTAGGATACAGATCTTCCTTAATAACCACCGCAACCCCCCCAATATAAACACTGGAGGTCATTGCAATTATTCATATTGTAATCCTGGAAATTCAATTGAAAGATTAAAAACTTTCTGACTATCTAATCTGAACTTCAACAAAAGTCAAGGGAAAATAGGATTTTGAATGATCTTCCATAAATCAAAAGTATGTTTTCTATAATAAAAAAGAATCAGGCTTTACTAATATTCAGTGCAATTGTTAATATGATTGCAATAATAAAGAAGAAAAAAAGATACTAGTTTTAGATTAATGTTGCATATCACCACCTAAAGTAATTACTTTTGCAATACCAAAAAATACTTCTATAACTGAAACCTTAAAATATATACTAAATTTGTTTATTACTACTTCATAAACCAATCCATTTAAACAAGAAATGGATGAAATATTAAATGAGTAATATATAGCTCCACACAAAATTTTGCATTTACACAATAGTCAAATGCGACACCATTGACAAGACTAAATCAGATGAAGGTTTCATTTTATTCCTTGATCAAGAATAATTTTAGTAACAATCAAAGACGAACATTTGTCCATGGTTATTGTCCTGAGGCACTTCAATAATGATGGCTAACTCCATTCCCTCCCATCAGTTTGATAAAAAGACTAATGGAATATCTGTAGCGCTTGCAAAATGGTATTTTACATCAAACTGTTCTTGCTATATAGGCAAGTCCCTTAGCACAGGGGCTGTGGCCAACTGGAAACTGCTTTGCTAAAGATATGCTAAAAATATTTTAGGCTGGCCTCTTTGACAAATATTGAAGGCAATCACCCAGTACACAAGCAACTCGTCCTGCACTGTGAAAGTGGGATGTGAAGTCTATGCTTTGATAACATTTGAATAATTTCTATTTGTGGAAAACTAGGTCGTATTTTCATTTTAGAAAAGAGGATCATGCTACTTCCCTAACCAGATTCCTTCACTGAAAGAATCAATGTCTACATAAACAAGTCTATCATGTAATAAGCCTAAGAAGAAGGCTGTATAAGAAAAAGATAATAAAAAGGTAGTGTTTTCATTAATTAAAAGGAAAATGTGAAAAAGCCCTATGCTTGTCATATATTTTGAGGGGAAGTGCTGAATCATATTTTAAAGAAGGAGGACAAATACTGTATTACTTAAATAAAGAACCCTAATAGATTAGCTAGAAAAAAGGTCTCAAGATGAATTGAAGGTAGCTTTAAATATTAGAGAAAATATTATAAGAGCCTGTGATTTGAATGTAATAGTTCCCAAATGGCAATTTTTTCTTTGCAGAAAAAAATAATATGTTAGAAGAAAATATATTATTTAACAACATATCCATCACAAAGTACAATTGATTATTCAACAGTGAAAGTAACTATATAATTCAATCAGATCTAAATTATCCCATTGTAAATGTTCTAAATGTTGCTAGACAATAGCAAAAGTAACTTTTTTCTCATATAGAAACAGTCTGTGTTTTTTTTTTAAATGTGTTGGTTTAACACCCAAAACTGTTAAAGAGGCATCCAGTGTCTAAAAAATAATAACATATAGGGGAATGCTGCTGGATTTTTTTTAAAAAAATCTAGCACACAAAAACTGACACACACATTTAAAGATATTTTGTTATGCTGGAATCGCTATGCATAATAAAGTGAAATTATTCCAAATAATCAAAACCAAATAATCCAAAAATCAGTGGAAATACATTTTACCCAGATTTTCTTTTTTTCCAATCTTACACATCTACCGTATTTTCTACTTGGTTGGATTATGATCAGTTGATTATTGTAGATTGAGACACTTTCCTACTAGTACATTTTTGGTAAATTCACATAAAAATATTATGTGCCCAAGCATATCTCTGTACCATTTCAGTCAACATTTCTTGAAAGAAGCTTTTCCAAATGGGAAATATCTAAGATATTTTTGAATTAATGTGAATAAATATAATCTGTTCCCCATAAGTCATGTGGTGTGAAGAAGAAAAGATGGACCTAAATAAATAAGATCATTGTGAACTGCTACTCATCTTGCTGTTATTACTGAATATTATATTACACTAACAAATAGAAAAAGAGAATTGGAACTAAGATGGATATTAGACAGAACAAGTAGGAATACTAACTGAACATTATTTCACACACATTTTAATCTAACTAGACAATGATGAATTAACTAGACCATAATTCCTAATAGCCCACTATGAGAATAATTCCTAATTGCCCATTAATCTTGACTTCAAAGCATTCCCAAATTCCCCAAAACAAAACAAAAGGTCTAACGTTTTCACCTGACCCACCTGATGAGCTGTGTGAAGAATGTAATAAGCATCCCTGCTTTAGCACATTTCCATTCTAGCTATAAGACCAGATGTCAGACCAATTTGTCAGTCTGATCTTTAAACTTTTTCATATTCTAAAGGTAGAGTTAAGGTTCTCCAACTTCTCAAGGCCATTTGTCATCGGCTATTAATGCATTGCCTTTTTTATTTCCAAAGGAAAAGATTCTAATAACTTTTGAGAAACAACAGAAAGCTGCTTAATATCAAGGCATCATTATACAAAATGAAAATGAAAATTGTGATTACATTATATAGATTTACAAGCAGTATTTTTCCACTGCTCGATAACGGCTTCATGCTTTGGTGTAGACTAATTCTATGTATGAGCCAAGCAAGAGTTCTATTTAAACTGCTTAAATGTGTAGGAAAGCTGAATTCCTTCCTTCCTTCCTTCCTTCCTTCCTTCCTTCCTTCCTTCCTTCCTTCCTTCGATTATAAAGCTGATGAAAATGATTAAGATCAAGTGTTCTGATAAGGATATCTTTGAAGTTCAAGAAGTGGAAGATAAAAAAATATATTTTTGCAGTGTTCTGCCATGAAGAATGATAGCAACTTATCACATGGCATGTTGTCACTAAAGGAGATATACCAAAGCCTGGAGTGGAAATGCCATTAAGATACTTATTGTAGACTTAAGATGGAGTCACATAGCACATAATGTTAAAGTTTATTAAATAATATGCAATTGCCTCAAAAAATATGTATTTCATATCTTATCTTAGTTCATATCAACTTCAATTGAGCATAATGGGTAAGCAATAATTGATTAATTATTAAATAAACCATCGCTTTTAAAATAAATACAATCCTACCTTGTTGTGTGAATCAAACTTTTATAAAATTTGGCACATTATATTATTATATGTGCCCAATTATAAAGCTTATCTATAAATCTAGCTATAACATATATTATGGACCTTGGAGTTGGCATTGGTCACTTTAATATTACTACATCCCAGGGTGTGCTTGAGCCTTAACGTTCTCTCAGGTGGATTATGATAGCCATTTCAATATTATAAGAACTGAAAAGATTGTGAAGGCAATCTGACAAATCACATTTCTTGCTGTGCTTTTTAATTGTCAGCAGAATTCTTAGTAATCCAGGCTCACCAAGCCAATGCCACATGCAATTTCTTAAACAAACAGCAAAGTATGTAGACATTTTTCTGTTTTATTGCATATTACCAATATAGTAGCAGATGCAAAAAGCATAATTCAAGTAAACAGTATAGCTGTTTCATGATTACTTCTACAACTTTGTTTTTTTCAGTGAAAACATTGTTATTAAGAATATGCAATTTATCAAATTCCAGTAATTTATTTTCACTGAAATCTTTTAAAAACATCCCCTAATGCTGGGATGCAAAGCACCAAATTCAACTGCTAAAATTTAGAACATAGCTGTCACCCTGATTTAATGGAGAAAAATAAAGAGTTAATTGAGTATATATTCTCCATAGTGCTTGATAGCATGCTAAGAATTAATAGGTATAAACTTTACCAAGAGAAATTCAAACTTGCTGATTTATTTTATATTTATTTATTTATTTATTTATTTATAATCGTATTTCTATACCGCTCCCTCTCCGAAAAGGGACTCGGGGCGGTGTACAGCCTAATAAATACATAAAATACAGAGATATAAAATTAAATAGAATTTAAAACCGAATTAAACATGAGTATGGCTGCATCCCAAAAATTTTAAAAATAAGTTAAAATTTAAAAACCCTATTTACTTAAAACCCCTTAAACCCTTACTGGGCCAGGCCAGCCTGTTTAAAAAGTAGGGTCTTAACTGTGCGCCGGAAGGAGAGGATATCTGTCATGGCTCGTATCTCCGGGGGGAGATACGAAGGGTTATTAAGCAATAGAACTTTTTTCCCCTGGAATTATGGGTGCTCAATCATTGGAGCACTTTTCAAATTGCCTAATATTTAAATATAAAAATGTCTAAACATCTTAGAATGGTATTTACCCAAGCAAGATTCAAGCACCTGGAGATAAATGTTAAATATGGCAGATTTAACCAAGTACCATAGAAAGAATGTTCTGTATTAGTGACACTCCAGAAATAGAAGGCATTTATTTATTTATTTATTTATTTTATTTTGTCTAACATTTACAATATGATAGAAATAAGAATAAATGTAAATGGATATCAATATTTGTGTTAGGCATCCAGAAAGTATCCATGATATCAATCACTCCGAGACATTTCCTCTCTAATTGATTTATTTAGAAATAGACATAGTATGTCTAAAGCAATTTCCCAAAGTGAAAATTTTTCGTGCGTTACACGAATCCACCTTCTCTCCTCCCTTCTTTCCTCCCACTTCTACACTTAATAAATCATGAGAAACAATTTACTGCAACTGGAATTTCTTAATTCGACATACAGAATAACCTTGAACTTTTCAACTCCTCCAACTCCCTAAAAAATGTGGCAGCTGAATTTCAAAGCTGACAGGCATCCACTTTTGAAAACTCCTCCTAAAAGAAAAGAAAAAACACATACAGGAGTTAATACAATGTCCTTAACCCCCTCTCCCCCCCTCCATGAGGACCCTTCAGTTTATGGGGGAAATCCTTACGGAATTGGTTAACGAATTGATCAGCATGAACATCCCAATTCTTTACCCAACTAGTATCTGAGAGGGATAAGACCAAATATTGCAATCGGCCATGGTGTAATCTAGAATTGAGAATTTTTTGAACCTCATAATGTGTTTCCCCCGTACCGTTAACGGTTTAGGGGGAGCGATTGGCAGTGGTCTTATCATTGATGCAGTAGCTGGTTTTAGTAAACTACAATGGAACACCTGATGAATTTTCCCCAATAGTCGAGGAAAACTTAATTGGACAGTGACCGGATTGATTATCTTTGAAATTGGGAACGGACCCAAGAATTTTGGACCCAGCTTCTTACTGGGCAGTTTCAACCTAAGATACTTGATTGACAAATATACTTTGTCCCCTACTTCAAAAGCTGGTTGAACGGATCTATGTTTATCTGTCTGTTTTTTATAATTTTTTGCAGCTTCAGTAAAAGCTTTTTTTGTATCTTCCCAACCTTTCTTTAATGAGTTCATCCATTCTGTTAGGGACATGGATGAGGGAGGATTTCTAGATAACTCTGGCATTGGGACAAAATCCATTCCAGTGTTGATTTGGAATGGAGTCAATCCCGTACTGTGTTATTGTAAGCAACCTCTGCAAAATGTAATAACTCAGCCCAATTTTCTTGTTGATAATTTACATAGCATCTAATGTATTGTTCAACCATGGTGTGAGCCCTCTCCACTGCTCCATTACAAGAAGAATGGAAAGCTGAGGATAACCCTTGAGAGGAACCAATGGATTTCAGAAATTCCTTTCAAAATTTTGCGGTAAATTGTACCCCCCTATCTGATATTACTCTATGAGGTACTCCATGTATTCTATAGATATGTTTCACAAACAGCTTTGCATGTTTTTTCGCAGATGGAAGTCCTTTGTAGGCTATGAAATGGGCCTACAAAGTCAATTATTTTAGTCCAAATGATCGTATTCCTTCACTCTTCAGTAATTCAAGAATAAAGTCCATTGTGATTTCTTCCCAAGATTGGGTTGGTTCAGCAACTTGTTGCAGGAGGCCAAGGGTTTTTCCAGTTCTGTGCTTCATTGTGGCACAAATTAAACAACTTTTCACATAGTCCTCGACATCAGGTTTCATTTTTGGCCACCAGAACTGTCTTCTCAATAAATGTAGGGTTTTTAGGAATCCGAAGTGGCCGTCCAGCGGAAGTCATGGTTTCGCTTTAGTACCAGAAGTCTTAGGGTTGTGGGTACATAAAGTTTAGTCCATTTCCAAGCTAGTCCATCATTCATTGGCAACTCACTTTGATGGTCCAGGAACCAAGGATCGGTCAATAGGGCCGTTTTCAATTTCGCAGTCAGCTTTCTTCCAGACGTTTGGGGTTGCAGTTGGCTTGGGCTCGAGTGGTCACTTGGCTTGCCGATTGAGTGTCTAAAATTAAGGCTTGTACTATTTCCTCTCGGTGGCTGTCAAACTGAGGTTTTCTGGACAAAGCGTCCACCAGTACATTTTTCTCTCAGAGGATATATTTAATGTTGAAATTGAATCACTTGAAATATTGGGCCCAACGGACTTGTTTGGGTGATAATCTCCTAGGGGTCTTTAGAGCCTTGAGGTTCTTATGATCAGCCCATACCTCAAAGGCCTCTGCCACCCCTTCTAGAAAATGCCTCCAAGTCAATAAAGCCCATCGTACGGTGAATGCTTCTTTCTCCCAGACCGCCTACCTTCACTCTGTGTCTGTCAGCTTTTTGGACACAATAAGTGCAAAGCATCAGTTGGCCTTGAGAGTCTTTTTGCAGCAAAACAGCTGCCACTGCTACATCACTTGCATCTGTTTGGACAATAAAAGGCTTGGTCGCATCTGGGTGCTGGAGGATGGACTCAGCTGCAAAGAGGCATTTTAAGGTCTCTGAAACTTTCTGACAGTCCATAGTCCAAGCTAGGGGTTGACTCGACTTTGGTTTGGTGGGTGATGGACCTGTTTTTAATAGCTCTGTCAACGGGAGGGCAACTTCAGCAAAGGACAGAATGAATTGTCTATGGAAGTTGGCAAACCCAAGAAACTTTGTTATTTTTGAGTTCTGGGGGGTTGCCAGTCCAGCACCGCTTTCGCCCTTCTGAGGTCCATTTCAATAGATATTTGGTAGTCCAAGTAGTCCAGTGACTCTTTGTGGAAGTCGCATTTTGAGAGTTTCACATATAATTTGGCAGCTAGAAGTTTTTCTAAAACTTGTCAGACCAATTGAACATGTTCTTCCATGGTTTTGCTGAACATAAGGATGTCACCAGGTACATGAGGACCCCCCATCAAAGTGGGGGGTGTAACACCTCATTGATGAGCTGTATAAACACTGCACAAGCCCCCTGAAGTCTGAAAGGCATGACTTTGAATTGGAAGCTACCCAGAGGGCAGTTAAAAGCAGTTTTCCACTCATCTCCCTCTTTGATGTGGACCTGGTAGTAAGCTTCTCTGAGATCTAGCTTGGTCAATACCTTGACCTGTGGTTCAATAAGTCCTTCATAAGAGGGAGAGGATACATGTTTTTGATGCATATGGCGTTCACACCTCTAAAGTCAACACACAATATCAACCTGCCATCTTTCTTCTCCTTGAACAACACAGGGGCAGCTAATCTTGATTTGGCAGGCTCAATAAAACCTTGTTCCAAATTGCTGTCAGTGTATTTCCTTAATTCAGTCATTTCAGCAGGTGTCATGTTTTGGTAATTTTGCCCCGGGCTCTAATTCTATGGTGCAATCAGTAGCTCAATGGGGAGGAAAAACATTACACTCTTCTTTACTGAATGCTTCAGCCAAGTCTTTGTATTGGGTACCTGGGGGTTATCTGGGAGAAGTTGGGATGCCGTGGATGCTGACTCAGGCTCTGGGTTCAAGCTGACTGGTGGCTTTGTAATGGGTAGAAGTGGGGGCAATGGGCCCAGTCCAATAAGGATTTTTCTGAATCCATCCTCCCATTTGATTATTGAGGCCCATTTGTCTAACCAAGCAAGTCCCAGTATGATTGATTCTGACATTTTGGGGGCCACTATGAAGCGTATGAGTTCACAATGGGGCCCTAATTCCATCTTGATCAATTATGTCATTTGAGTGGCTGCCACCCCCTAATTAAGGTTCCATCCACTTGTTCAAATCTGATTGGGTGTTTTAGCGGGTTAGTCTTTATGCCCAATTGTTCATATTTGGTCCAGCCTGGGTCGTGGTTGCAGAAGTGGCCCATACCAGGCCCCTACAGGTTGTACTGGAATGAAAGGAACAGGCTGGGTGGTGTACGTAGACTGGGTAGGCCCCCTGAATCCTGGCTGGTTGGCGCCTCTCGGGAATAGGGGTCCCTGTGGCCTTGCTGCCAGTTGGGGCTGCAATTGTGGTTGCCAGGAGAAAGATGGGTGTAGTCTGGTTCCCTGGTTGGGTGGAGGGGAAGTGGCTGCTATCTGCTGTCTGGGAAACTCCCCTTCAGGCTGTATTGGTGCTGGCTGCCATTGGCATTGAAGTCACCGCTGGCCTGGATAAAATCCCCACCCTGGAGGGATACTCTCTGCAGGGGGCAAAATTCCTTCTGGAAAATGAGGGGATTGCCTCAGAGGCTGCAACATACCTCTGGCAGTTGATGCTTCTTTCTGGCTTCCTCCAACTGGCATCTGTATAGTCCCCTCATTCCTCACGATACTTGGATAAGTGAATATGGGTGGTCTCAAGCTTCCACCTGTCCAAACAGACTGTGAGACCAAACCTGTCACCTTTAAATTCTGAAACTGTTGATGTAAATCTGCCCTTGATGGGCTTTCAGGATAAATCTGGAGGTTGTCTTCTTGAGAGATTTCTAATCCAAATTTTCTCTCTTCCCTCCAATCTGACAGAATAGCAATATGCCTGGGGCTAGAGAAAGTTTTCTCTTCAGACAGCTGGGTTACATCTGAGTTATAACAACCTCCTGAGTTGAAACGCTTTGGTATAGCTCCCAAATTTCTTTCTCCTACTGCCATTTTGAAAGCATCCATCATCTCCTCCTGGCAGGTTCAATTAATGCTTCAGAGGGAGGGCCCCGACATGCTCCCCCCTGCATATCTCCAACCTCAGCTGATTGTTGATCTTTCTCCATCTCTGGGGAAAAAACTCCGAGGTATCAGCTAAGCCCCTTCAAAAAATAAAAGTGGTCATTGGGAAATAAATGTTAGGCATCCAGATATCCAAGATATCAATCACTCCAAGACATTTCCTCTCCAACTGATTTATTTAGAAACAGACATGGTATGTCTAAAGCAATTTCCCAAACTGAAATTTTTTTGTGCGTTACACAGAATCCAGCTTTTTTCCTCCCTTCTCTCTTCCCACTTCTACACTTCATAAATCATGAGAACCAATTAACTGCAAATGAAATTTCTTAATAAGACATACAGAATAACATTGAACTTTTCAATTCCTCCAACTCCCTAAAAAAATGTGACAAGTGAATTTCAAAGCTGACAATTTGTAGGATTTGTGTTTTTTTGTGGATTGGGTTTTGGTTGCGGTTGTTGGGTAGAGATATGGTTTGTAGTTATTTGATGTTCCATTTTTGTGCTGTCTCTTATTTTCCAAGGTTTATTAATCTTGCGTGTATAGTGTTCAGGGATGCTACAATGCTGTCAAGGGATGTTATAAGTGTTTCAATGGTATCAACTCTTTTGAACAGGGCAATGTATTTGTCTAGTTTGGGTCTGTACAGTAAGCAAAAATATTGAAAAGCATTGGCGGATGATTTTGAGAATAGAGCCATTTGCTTGGGTAATCCTATGCAATTATGGTGAGCGTAGTTGTACATTTGATGTAATCTTCATTCTCCTTAAAAGTTTCTTTACATATAAGGCAAAAGCAGGAATCTTGTGGTTCTCTAGTAGGGATTTCTTTCTTTTTAGGTTGTGGTTTGACATTGGATGTTTTCCTGGCATGGTGGCAGGGGTGGGATTCTACCAGTTCGCACCTATTCACTAGAACTGGTTGTTAACATTCTAAACAGTTCGCAGAACCGGTTGTTAGAAGAAATTACTAGCCTAATCCTGTAAGGAAGGCAGAAAGGAAACATTCTGGTGTTGCTTACAGAAACTGCCTCTCCATTAACCCTTACTACATTCTTGGCAGGACTAGACTTCCTGTCTCAGGAACTTTTCTTGAGTTTTTTTCCCCCTCCTTTGCTGGTACTTTGCTTGTGTGGAGTGACCATTTAAAGTTACAATGGCACTGAAAAAGTGACTTATGACCATTTTTCACACTTACGACTGTTGCAGCATCCCCACAGTCATGAGAGGCCAGGTGAGGAGATGTGTGCCTCGATGTGAATGATATTGAGTTGGCCACACCCAGTCAATAACATGACCACCAAGCCATGTCCATCTAGTCACATGACCATCAAGCCACACCCACCACTTAAGCCACACCCACAGAACCGGTTGTTAAAAATTTTGAATCCCACCCCTGCATGGTGGGTTTGTTGAGATGGTTTGTTGATTGAGTTGTTCAATCGAACAAGATATTATGATAATCAGTAAAGCAATATCAAACCAAATATCAATTATTCTAATTACACTAGTCAATTAATTTAACTAATCAGTAATCACCCTAATAATTAGTTACACTAATCACTAAACCCACTAGTCAATTAATTGCCCTAATCACTAATTTGCACTAATCATTCTAATCATACTAATATTCAAACAAACTAAACAATAAACACTAGTCACTAATAATCTATAATAATCTATTGATCACTAATGATAAAAATTGTAAAAATTAATTCAATTCATTAAGATCAGTTAATCAATTAAATTGAGAAGAAATAGGGCTGGTTTGGTTTTGATGGCTCCTGGGGGGTGTAGGAAGAAGGGGTATATTAGGCTGAAAGTGTAGATGAAAGTTTTTTGGCAGAAGGTTACTTTTCTCTCGTTACTTCAGATCTTCAGTTAGCGATCTTAGGGATCACTGCATAAGAAAGGGAACAATGTCTTGGATCACACATTAAATCAAAAATATATTGGGAGCCTTAAATTAAAACAACGTATTTAATGTTTGGTCAGAATTCAAAGATCGCATATAACACAATCTTTTATTTGAATAAAATAGTTCAGTTATAATCTGCATATGTGGGTCTCATCGGGGTAAATTGTAGAGAGTGATACAGAAATATGATTTGCATTATTTAGTTTACCCTTGTTATATAATCTGGTTTTTTTCATACTATTTTATATATCATATTGTTAATGTTCAAATTTGCATTCTATATTTTTATATGGTTTATTGGCTAATCAATAAAATTACAAATTACATTGAACTTTTCAAGATAAGATGTCAGCTATTTGACTGAGTTGGTGTGACAAATGGGATTCCATTTTTTTTACTACCGGTTCTGTGGACATGGCTTGGTGGGCATGGCAAGGGAAGGATAGTGTAAAATCTCCAGTCAGAAGTGGTATTTGCGGTTCTCTGAAGTACTCAAAATTTCTGCTACCGGTTCTCCAGAATTGGTCAGAACCTGCTGAATACCACCTCTGGACAAATCCTGCTCTGGACATGGTTTGTGTTAAAAGACTTTCAAGGCCTTTCCAAACCACCACCACCACCACCACCTCCTCCTCCTCCTCCTTCTTCATAGCATTATTCCCATGCTATGGCAGGGTCCTTTCCAATCCTATTTTTGTTTAAAAGAAAATACAACTATATGTTATCTGGGAAAGAGTGGATATATTTTCTTTAATATATTCTATATTAGATATCTTTAGTATTTTGAATAGACTACTATTTTCTTAAGTAATATGAAAAAAATGAAAGAATTTGATATATGAATGTTTTCTTCTACAGGAACAGTTGGAAAACTGTTTCCAATACTGCCACTGTTTAAGGCATTAGAAAGAGCTTTGATAAAACAAGCCTTTGGAAACTAGCTTCAGGTAATGTCCAGGAGAAAATGGGATGAGTAGAAAAAGCTGCAAAGAGTTTTATGACTTGCTTTTCTTTCACCTTGTCTTTGAAAAGTGAAAAGGCGAGAGGGAGAAAGATCCTGGAAACGGCTACCTGAAGTGCGACTGAGTATGGTGATGATGTAGTGACATTTTTATTAGTCATTCTGACTTCTAATTATATAAGGAACAGTAACATAGTAGCTCAATTCTGTAGTAGACTATGATTTGACCTCACCCCATTCCTAAGAGGTCTGTAAGGGGCATGCATAATTGCATAATTGTGCCTACCATCCCTGTCCTTTTGTCCCCATTTATTCGTACCTATTTCCTGTATTCTTACTCATGTTTATACTTATATCTATTATCTTGTAGGCGATTGACAAATCAAATAAATAAATAAAAATAAATAAATAAATAAATTTGAAATGGTAATGTGGCTTTGTCGGAAGGTGAATACCTGAATCTTTATCACTAAAGCTATATAAAATAAATTCTTTCCCTAACATTTCATCTTCTCCACTTCAATGTTTGGTACCTGCTACTAATTTTTAAAATAGTAGGTATTTTAAAATATCTCTTGTTTATACGTTGTATAAGCTGTCCAAATATGCAGAAATTTCCAAGAGTGAACATTTCGTTCAACATTAATTCATTGGCCATAGGCAACAACTGGTTGTTCCAAATCATGCAGGAGTTGAAAGCTTGTATTTTCTCTTTTACTGCATTAATTTGGACACTTGCTACATTGAGTTTTCCTATTGGGAAATTATTTCTACTGTGTATAATGTAGGTCATTGTAAATACTGGTATAAAAAACCAACATTATTTATTTGGCAAATATTTTTTTCAACACTTACATATTTCATATACAACATATAGCAATTATAATCAACAAATCTTGTTATATGATTTGACTTTTCACATATAATTTTTATTTGACCATTCCTTATCCTGACATATCACAGAAATGTCTGATTACATTTAACTTCATCATGGCTATAATTGATGTGATAGATGATATAGTACTATATTTATTGAAAGTTGGGGAAGACTATTCTATTGGATAAAAGTAGCATGTAAAGCTTGTAGCTACTATATTTTCAGTTCTTGAAGAAATCAGAACAAGCTACTTTACCAAGGTATCCATTCAGTTTCTCTGATTAAGAAGACACATTCAGTTACATAGGTATATTATTAATGTTCACCTGTAGTTTGGTAAAATTAAAATTGCAATGTCTTCCAATCACTCTCTAAGCTGTGCTGTAATCAAGCGTTAATTTAGCAAGTTCATTTTTTCATTATACTGTTTTCATCACAAGCTTACCACATTAATATTTCTAAGAACTCCATTGCTGAGTCTTATTTTAGCAAGTCTAGTGAAAAACTTTAAATTACAAATAATACCGGGTACAAATAAAGGTCATTTCTAAGGTTTCATCATTTTTTCTTGAGGCTGTATTTTTAAGCAGAAAAGAACTGAAATTGAAAATCCCCAAACATTAACGTATATTGAAAAGTAGACAAAAGCCTATGTAGAAAGAGTTCTCAGTAGTTTAAATACTGTATTTGAAATATTTCTTTCTTTTGTGCCGCTACTGATATTTTCCCAGTGGGTATATCAAGTTTGGAACTTTTCTTACAAGGTTCTTCATTTGAAAGCAGTATCAGAGAGCTGAGCCCTTTGAATCAGGTTTAGGTTTGAACTATAAGTTAAATAACATTTCTAATTGAAAGAAAGCTCCAAAATTGTCTTGTAATTGCATTCCTTTCATAACCAGGAACATTTCTAAAAAAATGATAACAGGATAAACTAAATAACATGATTCAAGTTGGGCTCAGCTGCTAATGATTCTAAGGGCACATCCATCTTATTGGGAGGATTTGAACAATAATATAGAAGTTATTTGTTCCAGATTTCTTCTGTGAAGTTTCTTTGCTTTCCAGTCTAGTTTACAGCCCTGGTATATCCTTGTGATCTCCTATCAAAGTAAATCCAATTGTGACTTTCCTTATCTTTTCTGATCAGATTTTTCTTCACAT
Source organism: Bungarus multicinctus (assembly GCA_023653725.1). Lineage (NCBI taxonomy): Eukaryota > Metazoa > Chordata > Lepidosauria > Squamata > Elapidae > Bungarus > Bungarus multicinctus. The sequence goes on from CM042850.1 coordinate 44,173,431, forward strand.
CTCTTACATGCTTCTACTTACTGTGAGTATTGAATAAACAGTAAAATAGTACATTTGGGGGAGTGGAACGGAATCCTGAAAAATGTGTATGCAAAACTTTATTTTGAAAAAAAAACCCATTAAATTAGTCAATTTCTTTCTGCTCTTTTTATGAATGTTTCTATAAATATTTACTCTTCAGTAAATTCCAATATATGTAATGGAAATCTATATATGATTTTGAGCTAGATATAAGATGCATAATGACATTGACTCCTATGTATTTCCAATAGTCCCTCAGCATCTGCCTGACCGGTTTTGGGAGGTGAGTTTGGGCTGTTTTGCATATTAATATGACAAACAATGGCTCCTGATGTTATTTGGGGTGCATAGAATTCTACTAGAATGAAACAGAATATATTTGGACATTTTTGTCTTCTGATAAATGCACTTTTTTTTTGACTGACTATTCTCACTATATAAAACTTTTTGTAAATAAGTAAGGCTTATATGGTAGCCATTTTGGACTGCTCCTATCAGATGGTCTCCCATTTTTACATGTGTTTTGAGCCAATAATAACTTGTCTATTCCTGTTGTAAGCTATATTATGCATACGATTTGCTTTGCTTTTATTCATATGTGCAATTTAATCAATAATATCTTAGATTGTAGATTTTTATGAAAGAATATATAATAGCAGTGAGAAAAAGCAGTTGTTCATTTTGATTTAGAGCCTTGGGATATCTAAAATGGAATCTTGGAAAACTGAAAAGAAATCTACTTGTACCAACCAGTAGAAACACCAGCAGACATAGATCCATTACATGGAGAAAGCAATTGTCATGGTCAAACTAGAGCATATGAGGAGCTTTCCAAGTTTACACATGTTTTCTTATAATAAAATAAAACAAAAATCCTCAGCAAGGGGAAATATATAGTGATAGGATATTGGTATCAGAAACTAGTAATATCAGGCTGGGTGAGTGGGTGGGTGGCAGAAGAGGTAGGACTGAGAGAATAGAATTTAATATATAAACTTTTCCTTGTGCATGGATAATGACATGGACACAATATACTAAAAATCTGCAGAATATATAAATTCCTGAGCAAATGCACAACATTCAAAATTATCTTGTTTAGCAGGAGAAAATAGAATAAAATAAATGAAAAGTTTGATTATGTCACAAAAGCTAAAATTTTCAGAGGTTAATATTCTTTTAAACTATATACTTCATACTTGGAATTTGACAACCGGACAATATAAATGTATACTCCTTGTCCTTACTACAACCATGAGGCTGACATTGCAGAATTGGAAATATATGGTCCCCTTCATTAAATGGATTGATTATATTTCCTATTTATGAGGGCTATAGAAATTAGCTATAAATGTGACTTTGTATGGACATATATAATGAAATATGAGGTTCACTTTATAAGTGAAAAAGAAAAGGTTGAGAAAAAAACATGATGTTTATATAAATGTATTACAAATATGTATGAGATTAAATAATAATCAAATTAGATAAGTATATATAGAATTGTATCCATTTACTGTAAAAATGATATAGTTTCCTTTGGTTTATTTTTTCACATTCTCTTGTGTATGTGTATGTGCGTTTGTATGTATGTATGTATCCTTATCCTCGATATTGCTGTCTCTTTTTTAATTTCTTTTTTATCAGTGTTTTTTTAAATAAAAGGGTAAATAAAAATATTAATATAAAATTCTTCATTTAAGGAGTATGAATTAAAGAACCAATGAGGCTGGAAAATATCTCACTTTATATTGTAATGTATTAGATGCCAAATGCGATAGAAGCATGTGTGTAATATGGATACAAGTAAGGGAGAATATAATTTTTGATTACAGCAATAAAAGCAGTTTCAGAATCCTAGGAAGGAATTAATTTCATTTTTTTTAATGTGGATTAAGTGTTTTGAAGACTCAAAGGATACCAAAAAGGTAATCAGGAATTCATGATGTCAAGGTTCTAATGTATATATTCTGACATAACCACCTATAGGTTAGATTTACTTCGTGTGATTATAATGGTTGCATCACCATTTAATACAATAATACCTTACAAAGGTTATTCCGGTAGTAGTTATAGCCGCCATTGCTATGGAAATATAAAGACTGACTTAGTTATATAACCCACATAGCAATGTCTAGATGACCGTATAAATCATTAATATGGATAAAGTCACAGAATAATGCTTTTATATTATTGAAACATACATCCCATTTGAATGTTAATGATACTGTCTAACAATAGGATCAGTTTGAGAGTGAAGCAAATACAAATAAAGATGTGGGTTTCCTTTTGTTTGATACATTCACACAATGAAAGGAAAGATGTCAAGAATTTTAATTTAGATTCTAGAACTGAGCAGTAAACAGTTCCTTGCAAATCCATGATTCTGTGACATTTATATCTCTGTTTATAGTAGAATAACTACAGTTTATAAAATTTAGACAAGAATCCAGAGTACAGAAAATGTGTCCAAAGCTTATTATTTTTCTGCTCTTTCTCCTTCTAAGCAATGATAAAAATGTTGCAATAAAAATATTATGCCAGCATGACTAAAATGTGTATACTCTAAACATCTGTTTTTCTATCTAAGCTATTCCAGTGCTCTTCTTACAGAACTTATTTTGGTTTCACTTAATGATATTCTCTTTACTAAAAAAAATATAAGCAGGTGCTAAATCTGCAGAAATAATAAGTGGAGACATGCCAAATTGTATAACTAATGATACTGCAGACTACACATAATGAATAGGAGACTGTAAAGTCATATTGTTGGCCTTAGGAAAAAATATACTATCTGATGTAATAAAATTGAATGAGTCCTTATAAATTCACTATGCCTGCTACCCATCAACCTATAAATGGCAGCAAAAAGGTAGATTTTGTTTCCCTTGGCTTTGTAGTGATTGTCTGGATTGATACAGTCAAGCTGCAGCAGGCAGATAAATGATGTTGAAGGCTCTGAATTTGTGATTTGATTCTTGTGTCAAATCACAGTGCATATGCTGCTGTAATTATTCAAAATGGTCGAAAAGGGACTATATGTTGAAACCATATTGCATTCCTCAATATAGTAAGCAGTCCTCAAGGAGAAACAGACGATCCAGGATTTCCTTGAAAAATTCTTTCTATAGAGGCTGCAGAAAAGCCAAGTCTTTTCAATTATGCTTTCACTTACATGCATTACACTGGAAACAGGCTAATTAGTTTCAAGACTTTGAACTCTCTTGTGCAGTTGTCCAATTCACAGAGGGTATAGGTGAAAGTAAAGGTGAAGGTGAAGTCTGCAACAGCAAGAGCTCTGGTTTTCCTTGCAGCCAAAACAGCACTGAAGAATTAGACAGAAGAACTGGACAGGAAGGGATTGGAGAAACATCAGTCCAATTGTAACTGAACACATCAACACTAACTGTGTTGCCTCAAGCTTCTTCTTGAAAGAAGCTTAATTACTTAATTACGATATATTATTAAATTAGAGTTATGGATTGTGTGAATCTGAAAAAAATAAATTAAAATAAATTATTATTATTGAAACCAATGGCATATAGAGTCAGGTTATTTAATGTTTATTACGTACAGTTAGCAGTTAAGCAATTAACAGCCTAAAGTTAACATGGAAAACTTAAGTAGCTTATACTTGATGAGAAATGCATTCCATTCAGTGAAAAAGAACTTAGAAAACGGTAATATGAAGGTTCCAACCAAATGTAAAAGGCAAAAAAGTTAAAGATATTAACTGTATTCTGGTTAATTGAGAAATCTCAAGTAATTATCCATTTAAAGGACAACACAGAGATCTTCAGCTAAGCACATACGCACGAGTGGTGGGATTCAAAATTTTTACTACTGGTTCTATGTGTGTGGCTTGTTTGGTGGGCATGGCTTGGTGGTCATGTGACTTGGTGGGTGTACCACTTGGCAAGGTGGTACAGCACCTTGCTGCGAGTGACATCAAGTGGGCCATGCCCACTCAGTCACATGACTGATGCAGAAACAGGGTGATTTCCTATGTACCTTCCCCCCTCTCCTCCACCCTTGGGCTGACAAAAAAAAAGCCCAACTAAAGATCACGACTGCCTGCTGAGTCTGTCTGCCAAATGGGTTTTGTTTGGAGTGGTTTTTATTTTGTTTTTTGCTAGAGATAAATTTGCACCGCCAAATCTTACTGTACCTTATTGTTGTGGCACTGCCTATTGCTGCTGTGGGTGTTCCTGTGGCTGTCTGCCTGCCAAAGTAAAGTACTGCACCGGCTCAGGGTGACTGTGAGGAGCAAGAAGAAATGCCAAGGTGCTTGCCTCATAACAGTCAACTTCGTTCTCTCTCATTCCAGTTAGGCACTCCCGGTGTGCACAAGGAGTGTGAAAGGAGGCAGACACCGTGTGGATGCATTTTAAAAGTCAGAGAACTTTGCCCAAGACTTCTCGTGTATTCAGGTGCTACACCTCTCCCAACAATGAGTTGGCGGCGATCTAACAAAATGTCTTCCAGCTCTTAAAGATCGACTTTAAGAGCATCCCCATGAGAGAAGCTGAGAATGAGAGCAAAAGTAGCAGCAGCGTGGGCAACAGGGGCATGTGATGGGTCCCTCTATGGTCCCCTCCTGGGTGACAGCCAGGGCTTTGGCACCTCCTCTTTTCCTCAGAGGCATGGTGTCTTCCTCCCTTCACACTCCTTGTGGAAGGACACATACACCCGTCACCACCGCCGCCACTACATTTGCTCTCGGTTCTTGGCTTCTTCCATGGGGGTGCTTTTAAAGACGACCTTTAAATGGTCCTGGAACATCCACCCACCTGCCCGGCGTCCACCTTCCCAGAGAATGCTTTCTTTCTTCTCCTCGAGGATGCGGCTCTTCCAGCCTGGCCCACCAGCCAGCAGGTGGCCACATGTCCCAGGGCTTCTCACCCCCTTGTTGTGAGATGCCTGCAGCTGCTGTGTGCTTTTTCAGTGCAGCTGCAGTCCAGCAGCCATACCAAAAAAAGCATGCGCTGTTCTATGTGCTGGCCTGGAAAGTCCAAGCTGCTGGCGCATAGAACAGAGTGGCGTTGGAGTGTTGGAGAAGTGGAGCAGAGCTGGAGATTAGTAGCCACCTCTTTCACAGTGCAAGAAGCCTTCCCCAACCGGCCTGCTGGTCTCCTCTTTCTCTGCTTGTTTGTTTTGTATGACTGTGGAGGAGAAGACCAGCCAGCCAAAGGGGCCACTGCTGAAGGTGAGTCTTTTTTGGTCTCCAGCTGCCTCTTTTGGTGCAGAAAGCCTCCCCCAACCAGCCAGCTGGTCTCCTCTTTCTCTGCCTGTTTGTTCTATATGACCGAGGAGGAGAAGACCAGCCAGCCAAAGGGGCCATCGCTGGAGGTAAGTCTTTTTTGGTCTCCAGCTGCCTCTTTTGGCACAGAAAGCATTATCTAACCAGCCAGCTGGTCTCCTCTTTCTCTGCATGTTTATTCTGTATGATTGAGGAGGAGGAGACCAGCCAGCCAAAGGGGCCACTGCTGGAGGCGACTCTTTTTCTATCTCCAGCCACCTCTTTCAGTGCAGAAAGCCTCCCCCAACTGGCCAGCTGGTCTCCTCCTCTGTGGCCATACAGAACAAACATACAGAGAAAGAGGAGACCAACCAGTCAGTTGGGGGAGGCTTCTTGCCTCCCCCAACTGACTGGTCTCCAGATTTGCTCTGCTACTCCAAATGTCCAGTGCCACCCTGTTCTATGCACCAGCTGCTTGGACTTGCCGGGCCCAGCACATAGAACAAGGCATGCTTTTTTCAGTGCAGTTGCTGGACTGCAGCTGCACTGAAAAAAGCATGCAGCAACTGCAGGCATCTTGCGACAAGGGGGCAATCCTACCGACCTGCTGGCTGGCTGGGCCAGGCTGGGCTGGAAGAGGTGCGTCTGCCAGGAGAATGAAGAAAATGTGCTCCAGGAGGGCTGCTGCACATGTGCACTGCATGTGTAGTGGCTGCACATGCAGTGTGCATGTGCAGCAGCCCTGGGACATCTGCCCAAGCTGCACCAAAGCTGCCATGTGGTAGGGAAAGCTAGGAGAGAGACTGGGACAAGTGAGTGACTGGGCAACTGGGCGACTAGATTGGGGGCATGGCCAGCCAGAAGTCGCACTGGTTTGGCAACCCACACCAAATCACCACTACCAGTTCTCCCGAGCCAGTGCTAACCAGTTGAATACCACCTGTTAAAAGCCTTATAACTTAGAAAGAAAAAGGAGGAGGAGAAAGTTATGTGAAATTATCTATTGCTTTGTATGTGCTGGAATTTGGTTTGCCTTCTTTTGCAGAAAAAGGGAGAGAACATTTTATTTAGCATAAAAAATAGCAAGTATTTTAGGAAGGAAGGAAGGAAGGAAGGAAGGAAGGAAGGAAGGAAGGAAGGAAGGAAGGAAGGACCATTTCTTTTTGCTTTTTATTCTTGAGCTAAGGAGATTCTTTAGCTTTATAATCAGTGCTAGACATATAATCAGGTTTCAGTCAATGATTACCTAATCCTTCCCCTACCCCACCTTTTCCAAAAGGCTTTTATGAAGTGCTTACCTATAGCAGGAAATTATAATAAAATTTGAAAAAGACAAGGACAGATATTGACTATCACAAGAACCTTCTTCTTTCTCACTCAAAGTCATAAATACGTTGTATCAGAATACTCAAGCATCTATATGTAATATAAGATTTCTTTTTCTTGTTGATTAAATAGGCAAGCTCAAAAGATCATAGTTCTGAATTGATTACTTTTTAAAAAGAATATTTGTGGTTTTGCAAATGCAAATCATAGGAATGGAATGTTATTGATGTCCTTAAAGATATTTCATAGAATCATAGGACTGGAAAAGACCTTAGATGTCTTCTAATCCAACCTTCTGTCCAAGGCAGGATCCTTATATTATCCTGGATAAATGGTTGTCCAATCTTTTTTTGTTTTCTTAAAAAGAAAACATTCTCACTTCAGGAAATTTCCTTATTTCCAGGTTGGAAATTCCCCTTCATTGCTTCTTGTCCTGCTCTCAGGGACTGTCTTTCTTGTGACAGCTCTTCAAGTATTGGAAGACTGCTATCTTGTCCTCCTAAGCCTTCATTTCATAAGGCTAAACATATCAACTTTTCTTATATGATTAGGTTTTAACCTCCTTATCATGTTTGTTACTGCTCTTTACATTCTTTCTAGGGACTCAACATCTTTTTTTGTATTGTGGGGACAAAAACTAAGTACAGTATTCTGAATGTGGCCTCACTAGTGAAGTATAGAGAATACTATCACTTCCCATGTTTTTATCCCTCTATTGATACAGCTTAGAGTTGCATTAGCTCTTTTAGCAGCTGCAACACAGCCCTGAATCACACTTAAGGAGTGACCACCAGAACACCTAGATCCTTCGTACAGACACTACTGTTGAGTCAAGTTTTGCCTGTCCTGTGTTTGTACATCTGTTTTTTCTTCAGTATATATAGGACCTTACTTTTCTCAACACTAAACTGCATCTTATTATATAGCGCCCTATGTCTGTCAAGTTCTTTCTAAATCTTAAGTCTATTTTCCTTAGTGTAGCAATTCTCTCCAGCTTTGTATCATCTTCAACACAGTCAACTCACTGCAGGTCAACTTGCCACAGCCATCTCACCACAGGATAACTCACTGCAGGACAAGAGTGACACTAATATCAAAGAAATGGTGGAATAGAATCATTAAAGAAAGGATGCAAAAGGAGGGGCGGAATGAAATGTGAATGGCAAAAATTAAAATATTTTTTATTTATTTTAAATAATTAATTAGAATTGTTAAATTGTTCTGCAGTGAGTTGTCCTGTGGTGAGTTGGCTATGGCACCTTACCCAGCAGTGAGCTTACTGTGGTGACATGGCCATGATGAAAGTTTTCCCATTAGAGTAATAATATAATAATACAATAGAAACAAAGACACAAAATAATCATAAAAGGAGGGACTGACAGGGTATAAAAAATAATTTATTAGGAAAAACAGTGATTGATAAAATAAATCCTAAATTAGGTATTAGACATTGTAGAATCACTGTCTGCTTTGATGAATCTCTTTTTCTGATTGGGGAAAAAACCTGTTGGAGGTTGGTTGGATTTCCAAGGTTCCTTTTATATGGAAAAAGTATTTTACAGATAGACACTGGACTGCTATTATACAACACCTGTTACTGTTTCATAACAAATAGTAATTAGTAATGTGCCTGTGGAAAGGTATGTTGGTATATTCTTAGAGTTATAACATTTGCCAGGAACATCAAGCATAGGGTGCAAATCCAGGTTGGGAATAGGATAGCAAATCATGTAACACAAATAGCTGCCAATATCTTTACAACAGTTGTTCTGCTTATATTAAGGTTAATTATCCAAGTTATTTTCAGGTATTTTAAGCAAGGAAATAGGGAACATGACTTTTCTTTCTTTCTTTTACATTTTTTTTACTCTTAACACAAGCTATATCTTAATTCCATTGTATTCACCATGAATAAGTATTCTTCATGAGACTATACATTTTCCTTACTTTTTAAAATGAAATATTATTTCACTGCAACAGTGGCTCAAAATAAATTAAAAATAGTTTTCATAGTTTGTGTCTCCCTAGTTCTATACTGACTCATAAAATGTAGCTACTGTCACTTGAAATGCCAGCCAAAATATCTTACCATAACCTTCATTTCAAAATAATTCAATTTTATTATATTAATAGTTTCCCCTAAGACAGAAAACCATCAAACATAACAATTGTAAAAACAAAGGACTACTAGTATAAAAACATTTGTCTTTACAGCTCATACAGCAGGAACTATGTAGTAAAAAAGGCCAATACCCAATTTGAATGCTTTTTTATTTGTGTCAAGGTGAAATTCTGAACAAAATTCAGCATAATAAAACAAAGCAAATGCTGTTTGAATATATGCTGGCATTTATTCAAATCCGATCTTCAGAAATGCTAGAAAAAAACCCTTATTTATATTCATTTGAATAATGCTGGTTTATTTAAATGAAATGGAAAAAAATGCTTTGTAAGACCAGACCAAAATGCTGACTTCCAGGCAACAATGTGACAATTACTCTATAAGTCTCTAGTATGTGTCTATCAAAGCTAGCTATGTTGTGACACAAATGGTTTGGCCAAGCATCCATTTAAAACCAAACCTAACACAGGGGTAAGTCATTACATGAAAAAGACAACTTGTGGCATTTTTAGCTATGTTTGTTAAGTGTCATCAGCTAGGAACATCTTAACTTGTCTCTACCAATAATTTGTAGCTCTTCTGAAGACATTTTTGTAGTTTTCTTTGACCTTGTCCATGCCATTTTTTCTTTCTTCTACTTTCCCAAATTTTCAGGCATAATGATTCTTTTACATTCCTATCATATGCCCAAAGCATATAAATTTCTGCTTGCTGATCACCACTTCAAAGGAGTAATCTATTTGATTGATTGATTCTTTTTACAGACCATTGGGGATTTATTTTTAGTAATCAAACCCATAATTTTAAAGCAGCTTTCTCCTTTCTTTTACTCCCTAGAGTTCTGTTTCTACAGTCATACTACTAAAAAGATCAATGATGATTTTCTTTTCTTATCCTTGAAATGTCCTTATTATTCATGTTATGACCTTATTGTCATTGCTTTTGTTTTAGCAATCTCCTTTTTAGTTCTCCAGTTCATTTTTTTCTACTGCTAAGCCCAAAAAGCAAATCATTTTTACTTCTTTGCTTTAAGTATAAATTAAATAAACATATTAGTTGGCATTTCCTTTGTCCTCTTGATATTTAACATTTACCTGTATTCTTCACTTTCTATTTTTTCTTTCATAATGAGTTTTCTTCTAATTCTTCTTTACTTTCAACTAATAAAATGGTTTTTCCTGCATAATTCTAATTTTTAGTGTTTTAATCTGCAGTTTAATTGTAGCGTATAGACTATATAAGATTAAATTCTATAGTGACATTCTGTATGTTCCCACTTTCTCCCCTTTTTCAATTCACCTTGCTTTTTCAAATTTAGTAACCATACAACAAAATAAACAACTTGTATTGTATTACCCTCTTTATTGTCCTTATTATTATTAAATTTATACTCTTAATAATTTATGGATTTATGTTAATTAACAGGATATTATTGAAGATAATCCTGCTTCAAATCAGGAGGAAAATCAATTGTTTGAACAAATGACAGTGAAGCAAATTCCAATACAGTTCCTATTACTTTTGCTTTACACATATTAGGATTACCTCCATGTGCATCTCTGTATGCTTATTGCTAATTTCAGGTTTCTCACTTAGTTGGAGTTTTCCCATTACAACATCTAGCAACAGCTCTAATTACCTTACTACTGTTAAGCCTATTATAGTATATATATTTTTTCTCAGCATACATGGACATGAGCTACCTTTTTAGGAGCTCCATAAAGTTGTCCACAAATTTACTTCAGTTGTTTGAAGCACAAGCTGGATTTAAATTGTTGTTATAGCAACATTTCATTCATGAAAAGGAGAAGGAAAAATTACTGTGTATCTGTGATTTATGTGGTTGCAATAAAGTTGGGGAAATGAGTGAAGCTGGTAAAAACTAGTAATATTTTCTATAAGGAGAAAATAAATAACTTATGTCCGAAGAATCTGGGTGCCCAAGATGTGTAATATAGGAAGAAGAAAGAGGATGTAAAGGTAAAGAGAAAGGGGAAGGAAAGGGAAAAGCAAGGAAAGTGGAACACCGGCTAAAGAAAAGCTTAGTAGGCTAATCAGATTCCTTAAGGAAATCAAAAGGCAAAGATCATTTTGGAGAGAAGAAAGAGAAATCTAGAATTTGAATATACATATATAAATAAAGCATTGTGGTTGCAAAATAACACAAAAATGCAACACTAGGTGCAAGGAATGTACATTAATCAAAGGGCAAGAAAGAGACATAAGAAATCTCTTCTAGGTAAGCGGAGCTGGTCCAAAGAAAGTAAGCCTAAATGAAATGATTTAGAAGAAGAAAGGAAATTATTAGTTAAATGAAGCAGCCTTAAAAAACTAGGAGTAGGAGATTCAAAGTATCAAAGATTACATGAATATTAGGAAGAAAGGAAATGAAATTTTAAAGAGAGGGATTAGTCACAAGCCCAATTTGGTGTAGTGCTGTAGTTGGTCTAGAAACTAGGATAATATGAGTTCTAGTCCTACCTTAGGAATGAAAGCCCACTGGAAAACTTTAGGACAGTTACTCTGTCTCTCAGTCCAACCCACCCCACAATGTTGTTGTGGGTAAATCGAAGGAAGAAGTATTATGTACATTCACCACCTATAAAAGTAATAAAGAAGAATTTAAAAAAATCTATTCCATATGTCAGATAGCTTAAGACAGAATTAAATATGAGATAAAAAAATTATAAACAGAACAATTATTCTATTTACTATTATTCATAAATAAGAAGCAAAGGGATGTGTGTCCCACTGGCATACACAACTGTGCAGTTTGGCTACTGAGAGATGAATTAACAAGTAAGTTAATTCAAGTCCTGGAGGAAGGAAATCAGCTGAATGGGTCAGCTGAAAAAAAGATGGAGGAGAAAGTCCAACTAGGTGGTAGCTGGGAAAAGAAAATGAATTGTGAGTGAAAAAAATGATGAAGAGTTTATTGCATCTAGAAAGCATAGAATTCTACTTATATTCCATAAAGAGTTATTCCATAAAGATTCCAGATGATAATATGAACATGCATCTCATTTATTATATCCCCAACAAGAAAATTTGATGTTCTTTCTTTCAAATAAATCCTTTGGGGAGTCTAATATACATTGTATACTGTAATTGTTTTGAGAAAATATTTGATCTTAACATAAAATAAACTCTTAAGGATATAAATATCCCTGGCTAAATTATGAACATTTGATTGGGTGTCTTTTCTAAGATTAACTTGAGTACAATATTTTGTACAATATTTCTTTAATATCTAGAATGAAATTTATTAAGATTTAGAAGTGATAAAACATTCAGATTGCTTTAATATTTAATCACCCAAAAGGTACACTAAAATAAATGATAGTATAGCATTCATCACATTTGTACCCAGTACTTTATATTCTCTATTCAAATAAAGAATATAATCATCAATCAGTATTTTGATGATTTTATTCATTTCAGTGTAACATCTGAAGAAAGATCTGCTAAATTTGCTTTTATTTATTTTTTTAATTCATAAATAAGCTTGAAAAAATTTAATGGATTCAAATCCCAGAATAGTTTTCAGTTTGTTTTCTACCCCATTTTTACCTAGCATTTTAAAAAATTAATAAATGTATTAAGCATTACAATTAAAATTATAAAAAACACACAAACTCAAAAACAATAGAAAGTGCAGAAAGAAGAAAGGAAAAGAAAGTGGAAAAAGAGATGAAGCAGGTGTGTGTGGCAAATTCACAATAGCTCATGTGTTTGGAGCTTACTTTAAAAATCAGCAGAAGCAAAAACCCAAGATATTTTATGAACTAATACCTTTTCAATCTACTCAGTATATACTGCATTAATGCTTACTGTTTGTAATAAATCACTTCATGTATTCCATACAATGGAATGTATTCCACAAGATCTTATTTCAAAATAAATGTATTTGAGTCCAAAATTGTACACGACAGACAGAGTTTTCTTCTCTTGTTTGTCCTCTAACTGCCCTCTAACTATAACTATCTGAACAAGGTAGGAATATTAAAGCTTCTCCAGTATTACTTTTGTGAAGGAAACATTGGAGAGACAGGAAACATTTTCTGATGACCACAATTTAAAAAATTAAATGGCATTTATTTAGACCACTCTCTTTATCATTTGTTACACCTGTTGTGGCCTATTCAACTATTAGCATTCAGTGGAAATTTAGGCTTAGATTGATCTTCCACCTCCAACTTTACCTCTATTTGACTTGCTACTGAATAGAATCTTTGATAATCTGGACATTTGTCTTTTGTAGAAGTTTTTTATTATTATTTGAGTTATCTCTATTGGAATTAGATAGAAAATAGTCAAAGGTTCAGCTAATTAGCATTGTTTTCAGGCAGATATTTTTCTTGTGAACTGTTTCTATTGTTATCTATGTTGCATACATTGTGTATTAGGGCAGATTTAACACACCTGTATTCCCTTTGCTTTATTAAGATCCTTGCTAAAAAAAAAAAGTAGGTCATTTGGACTTGTATCAGCATGATAGTTTAGAAATAATCTGTCAAAAACACGCTTAATAGTTACAAGTCAGTTCTGAAAGCAAGGGAATAGAAAGAAACCATGAATATAATAAAAAGCGTAGTTTTTATTTTCTTTTTCCTTTGAGTTATAAGCAGCATACAAGAGATTGGAACTATGCTTGACTGGAGCAGCACATTTAGAATTAAGTTTAGAATGGGTGATTCGTCTCTTGCTTTGTGTAATTCCTGTTTTAACACAGAAATTATTCTGGTTTGAGCTGCTGGCTCCCTAGAGATGTCTCAAGCATGATTCTTTCCAGAAACTTAACAATTTATTTTAAACAAAACTGGTACCAGATCTTCAATTGGAAGATGGGAGTTTTAAGATTATTTTTCTCACATGCATCCAATTATATAAAAATAATATAGAAATAAAATAATACAGAAAGAATATTTTTAAGGAAATATTTCTCTTTGTGACCTGCAGAGAGTCCCTCTCAGAGATTCATACTAGCATATTGAGCAGTTTTCTGATAGGATAGTAACAAACAAAAAAAAGCAAACTGCAGAAGTTTCCCTTAGAATGAAGCCTGTTCATTTCTACAAGTCTTGGATCTAGGCTGGTTATTTCTGGTTAGACATTTGGGCATTCTATTTATCTGAGGCAAGCTATCAGTTCAAAAGCCTGACTCCTTGGTACCTCAATCTGCTTGTCTCCCCTCGGGATGAGGATCTGAAAACACATCTGGCCAAAGGTTTCTTTTTTATTGCTTAGGAATACTATGTTTTACTCAAACTTTATGTCTGATTTCCTTTATTTCCATACCAAAATATTTCTTATAATTTCCCTTAATTCCTATCTCTATCTATAGTAGCTTTTTATAATGGCATGAGGAAAATAACTTGGGAAAAGGGCAAAGAGATGCTTTCTAAGGAACATATAAATAGATTCTAGTGATAAAGAAGAATATTTGCAGTTCAGGGTTGAAATCAAGGATTCTTGGTGCTCTCTGAGCTTGCTTGTTTGCTTGGAATTTCATTACCCAAACTAGGTAACATCATCAGTTATAATAGATAATCAGAGTTGGAAGGTCATCTAGGTCATCTTATAGGTCATCTAGTCCAACTCCCCGCAAAAGCAGGAGACCCGACACCATTTCTGACAAATGGCAGTCCAATCTCTTCTTGAAGGTCTCAAGTGATGGCACTCCCACAACTTCCGAGGGCAAGCTGTTCCATTGGTTGATTGTTCTCACTGTCAGAAAGTTTCTCCTTATTTCCAGTTTCAATTTCTCCTTGTTCAGTTTACATCCATTATTCCTTGTCTGGCCTTCAGGTGCTTTAGAAAATAGCTTGAATCAGTGCTGGTAAGGAGTGTGGTTTGCTGTCAATTTATTTTTAGTGGCTTGCCCCTGTCAGTTTTGCTAGGCGTGGTCTTGTAGATTCTTTGGTTGGACTGTTTACTGTTGGCTTCTTTGCCAGTTTTTTGATTATGTTCACATTCTATATTATAAAGTTACATTATCAAAATGCAAGTCTGAAAGAATCATTTTTCCCCTTGTCTCATAAATAGCCCGAAAAATAAGGAAAGGTCTGTTCTGAGCCTGTTGCCTGGCCTACTAGCAAATTGCAGGCTATGCTGTTGTCATACCTATATTTTAGCTAGCATCTCATAAGATCTTTCTCATATACCATTACACTTTTGGAAGATCCAATTAGCACTATTTTATAAAATATATTTTATATATTTTATACTTCTTCTAGTTATAACCTGTGTAATGAGATCATTAGCACCCAGGTTAGTTTTCTTATTTCTGTCACCCCCTTGCCAATTTGCACCAAATTTTAACATGTGTACTTGATTCTGAACTATATTGCTTAATTTTAGACTCCACCTTGCTTTTGTACAAGTAGGACTTTGAGGATTTGAATATGGTGAACCAAACCCACACAACGTAGTACAATTTGTATTTTTCAGATGTCAGTTGAATCAAAGCATTATTATTGGCTTCTATAATTCTTCTTAAATTAGCTGATAACTCTCATCAGGAGCCTTGCTGGCGCAGTGGTTAGAGTGCAGTACTCAGGTTAGTTCTGCTGACAGCTGGCTGACTGCAATTTGGCAGATTAAATCTCACCTAGCTCAAGGTTCCTTAACTGGACCCTTAACAAATGTACAACTGAACCCACACATGCAACCTTCTACAATTCAGTAACAAATCTTGGACTAGAACAACTAGTAACCAACAACACTAGACTTAACAACTGCCTCAATCTCATTTTCTGCAATAGTTTGAATTCAATTTATGGAATACAAATTAAAGAGCCCTTTTCCAACAGTGACCACAACATGATTGACTTTTGTCTCAACATACATCCACACAAAAATCATCACAATGATGGAATCCCCAATTATAACTTCAAAAAAGGCAACTATGATCTTATAAACAACGATCTCTCATCCTTTGATTGGCAATTACTATTCACTGGATGCAATACTGTAGAACAGGGGTCGCCAACCTTTTGGACCTCAGGGACCACCAAACTCATAATTTTAGATCCCAGGGACCACTAACTGGTTCTGTGGGCATGGCCTAATTTGTGGATGTGGCTTGGTGGTCATGTGAATGGCTGGGCATGGCTTGTATGTAAATATTATAAATATTTATATAAATATTAAATTTTTTATTTAAAAAGAGCAACTTTTACCCAAAATCAGGCAAAGAAGGCAGGCAGATTGAGTTGCTCACAGAATCACAGATTCATTCAGAGATCCATCTATCTGCCATTGGCTAGCTCAGTCTGTCACATAAAATTTGCTTGCAAGCAAACTCACAAAATTAAGTCACAATACACCATGCATGTAAATATTGAATTTTTTATTTTAAAAAAAGAGCAACTTTTACCCAAAATCAGGAAAAGCAGGCAGATTGAGTTGCTCACAGAATCATTCAACTCCAACCGTTTCCTGCTTCCTAGATAATCTAAATCTCCAGGCACAGCAGAACAGATGATGGTTGGAAAAAGGAAAAATAGCAATTTAGCAGGCAAGTTTACCAGGGCGGAGAGGGTTCCTGTAGACCATGTGGGCAGCACAGCCTTGTGTTTCTGCGCAGCCTGCATTAATTGCTTTGTTGGGGTGCTCTGGGGGTGAGATTTCTCTGTGGCCCACCAAAATTTTCTCACGGCCCCCCAGTGGGCTGCGGCCCACTGGTTGGTGACCGCTGCTGTAGAAGATCATTACAACATATTTTTACTTGAAGTCAAAAGAGTCATAAAACTATATGTACAAATATCAACTCCCAAAACCAGTAAAAACAAATTACCCATAACAATAAGGAAGTTTCAATCCAAAAATAAATCACTTTGGCTGAAAAACAAATCTGGTCACATTGCCAACTTCAAAAGCCGATACAAAAATTTATGCCACCAGATAAAGACTGAATGCACCAATTATCACATTAAACAAGAGGAAAACCTTCTACACACCAATTCCAATCGCGCTTTCTACAATTTTGTAAACAACAAACTTAAAGACTCAAGGACCATCCCACCCTGAAGGGACCTAATGGTAAAGACTGCAATGACAACAACATTAAATCCAACCTCTTTAACACATTCTTTGGCTCAGTATTTATAAACAACAATGGATCATGCCCAGTATTTCCTAATTGAACCACAGACAACTACAATGATCTAATACATATTGATTTTACAGAAGACAATGTTGAAAAAGCACTACGCAATCTAAAACCATCCCTATTTATTGGACTGGATAGAATATGTGCCTACTTCTTTAAAAAGCTATCCACTGCCATAGCAGAACCTCTAAGCACAATCTTTGAAAAATCTTTCAGGACCAGCTCCTTGCCAAAACTACCATCACAAGCCACGGTCATCCCCATCTTCAAAAAGGGAGACCCCAGTTGAAAATTACAGACCAATCTCTTTATGCTGCGTCACCTGTAAAGTCATGGAATCAATTATTAACCAATCCATCATCCTCCACTTAGAGACAAACAACCTACTCTCTAATAAACAATTTGGTTTCAGAAAAAAACTATCCTGTAATCTGCAACTCTTACACTGCAAAAACATATGGACTACACAACTTGATCAGGGCAAAGTAATAGACGCAATCTACATAGACTTCTGTAAAGCCTTTGATTCAGTGATACATGACAAATTATTCCTAAAACTAAAATCTTATGGTATTATCTGGACACCTGCATAACTGGATAGAAGCATTCCTGTCAAACAGACAACCCAAGGCAGTGTTCTAGGACCAACTCTCTTCATACTCTATATTAATGACCTCTGCGATTATATTAAGAGCAACTGCGTTCTTTTCGCTGATGATGTAAAGCTATTCAACACCACTGACAATGATGCTACCCTTCAAAAAGACCTTGACTATGTGTCAGAATGGTCAAACAAATGACAACTTCATATCTCAACAAGTAAATGCTCTGTCTTACATATTGGCAAAAAAAAATCAGAAAATAAAATACAAGCTGAATAGTCAAGACCTTCTTGATGATCCAAATTCTGTCAAGGATCTTGGAGTACTCATCTCTAATGATCTAAGTTCTAGAGCCCACTGTAACTACATAGCCAAAAAGGCATTAAGAGTTGTTAACCTAATCTTATGTAGCTTTTTCTCTGGTAATATTACACTACTAAGAAGAGTATACAAAACATTTGCTAATACTCGAATACAGCTCATCAGTCTGGAACCCAAATTATGTATCTGATATTAACACAGTTGAGAAAGTCCAGAAATATTTCACAAGAAAAGTTCTCCACTCCTCTACTCATTGCAGAATACCTTATGCCACCAGACGTGAAATTCTAGACCTAGAAAACCTAGAACTGTACCGCGAACTGGTCCAATCTAAGTATAGCATATAAAATCATACATTGCAATGTCCTACCTGTCAATGAATACTTCATCTTCAACCATAACAATACAAGAACAAACAATAGATACAAATTCAAGGTTAATCTCACCAAACATGATTGCAGGAAATATGACTTCAGCAACAGAGTGGTCAATGTTTTGTTTTATTTTTATGTAATTTATTTTGTCAAACAATTATTAGATAACAAGTATAAGTATAAACATGGTTATAAATACATGAAATGGATACGAATAAGAAAAAAAAGAAACAATAGGACAGGAATGGTAGGCACATTTTGGTGCGCTTATGCACGCCCCCTACAGACCTCTTAGGAAAGGGGTGAGGTCAGTAGTAGACAATCTAATGTTGAAGATTTTGGGGTTTGGGGAAGAAACCACAGAGTCAGGTAGAGTATTCCAGACATTGACTCTGTTGCTGAAGTTGTATTTCCTGCAATCAAGTTTGGTACGGTTTGTCTTTAGTTTATATCTATTTTGTGCTCTTGTATTGTTTTGGTTAAGGCTGAACTATTCATTGATAGGTAGGACATTGCAATATATAATTTTATGTACTGTACTTAGATCAAAGGCGGCGTAGTTCTAGGTTGTCTAGGTCTAAAATTTCAAGTCTGGTGGCATAAGGTATTCTGCTATGAATAGAGAAGTGGAGGACTCTTTTTGTAAAATATTTCTGGATTTTCTCAATTGTATTAATATCAGATATGTAATGCGGATTCCAGACTGATGAGCTGTATTCAAGTATTGGTCTAGCCAATATTTTATATGCTCTAGTTAGTAGAGTGATATTACCGGAGAAAAAGCTACGCAGAATTAAGTTAACAACTCTTAATGCCTTTTTGGCTATGTAGTTACAGTGGGCTCTATCACTTAGATCATTTGAGATGAGTACTCCAAGGTCCTTGATAAAGTTTGTATCATCAAGAAGGTCTTGACTATTCAGCTTGTATTTTATTTTTTGATATTTTTTGCCAATATGTAAGACAGAGTATTTACTTGTTGAGATCTGAAGTTGCCATTTGTTTGACCATTCTGATACATAGTCAAGGTCTTTTTGAAGGGTAGCATCATTGTCAGTGGTGTTGAATAGCTTTACATCATCAGCGAAAAGAACGCAGTTGCTCTTAATATAATCACAGAGGTCATTAATATAGAGTATGAAGAGAGTTGGTCCTACAACACTGCCTTGGGGAACACCACTGTTGACAGGTACAGGATTTGATAGGACGCTCCCAATTTTGACCATTTGTTGCCTATTTGACAGGAATGCTTCTAACTATGCAGGTATCCAGAGATACCATAAAACCTCAATTTTAGAAGTAGTTTGTCATGTACCACTGAATCAAAGGCTTTACAGAAGTCTATGTAAATTGCGTCAATTGCTTTGCCCTGATCAAGTTGTGTAGTCCATATGTTTTTACAGAGCAAGAGTTGCAGATTACAGGACAGTTTCCTTCTGAAGCCAAACTGTTTGTTAGAAAGTAGGTTGTTTGTCTCTAAGTGAACGATAATGGATTGGTTAATAATTGATTCCATGACTTTACAGGTGACGCAGCATAAAGAGATTGGTCTGTAATTTTCAACTAGGCAGGACTCTCCCTTTTTGAAGATGGGAATGACTATGGCTAGTGACCATAGATTTGGCAAGGAGCTGGTCCTGAAAGATTTTTCAAAGATTATGCTTAGAGGTTCTGCTATGGCAATGGATAGCTTTTTTTAAGAAGTAGGCACAAACTTCATCTGGTCCAATAGATAAAATGGTTTTAGATTGCATAGTGCTTTTTCAACATTGTCTTCTGTAAAATCGATATGTATTAGTAAAATGTCTGGAATACTCTACCTGACTCTGTGGTTTCTTCCCCAAACCCCAAAAACTTTAACCTTAGACTGTCTACTATTGACCTCACCCCTTTCCTAAGAGATCTGTAGGGGGCATGCATAAGGGCATCAACGTGCCTATCATCCCTGTCCTATTTCTTTTATTTTTTTATTTTTCTTATATATATCCATGTATTCATAACTATGTTTTAATTTTACCTATTATCTTGTAAGCAACTGACAAACCAAATAAATAAATAAATAAAGGTTGACTCAGCCTTGCATCCTTCCAAGGTGGGTAAAATGAGGACCCAAATTGTTGGGGCCAATATGCTGACTCTGTAAACTGCTTAGAAGGGGCTATAAAGCACTATAAAGTATTATATAAGTTTAAGTGCTATTGCTATTATATTTGACATACTTTCTAATTCACCTAACTTCCTTTATACTGAAGTCTATAATAGCTTTATCTCATCTGCTTTATTTGTGAGTAGTTTTATTCTATTCTGTAGTTTATCACTTGTCTATGTGTAGACATTGAGATGACTATTGGATTTTCAATCCTTTCTTAAAAATTGGATTTATCATTAAATTTGTCTAAAGAATATCCCATGTATTTTAATGGCACTATTCTCAGAATACGATCACATTAGCACTCATACTTCACCTTCTTCTTATGTGCAAATAGAAACTGGTGAGGGCTATAATGTGTTGTTACGCTTATTCAGTTTCACACAATCTGACAAGGTCACATTTATGGTTCTGAAGTATTTTCATCAGTGACCTGAAAAGCCATTTTGCAGGCAGTATTTTCATCTTTCAATGTCTTGATTTTATATTGTTCCTTACATCCAAGGTAATGCTTCATATAATGCCTAAATTGATCAATATAGTAGTTTTTTTCAGATGCTTATTTAGATTAATGTATGTGAATCTGACAGGTGATTCCTCCCTTTACCGTTTCCTCTCTTTAACTTTTGAATAAAAGCATCCAGGGGTCATTTATCATCATCAATAATATCTTTCAAATCTTTTAACACATGTATCTGTTTTTGATACTTGTGCAAATATATGTTTATTTTTCTTACCCTATTTGAAATTATTTGTATATCTAGAATTAAATCTCATTTAATTCTGTGTGACTTAATTCTAGGCAAATGCATAAAAAAATTGCAAATCAGTGGTTTAAGCTTCTCATTACTGGTCCATGGACAAAATGAAAAGTACATGATTTCAGTTTCAAGGAAACTGTAGCCTGACTAAACAAATATCCAGATCATTCTTTTTTCTCCCAAACAGACAATAAATTATTTATTTATTTATTTCATTTGTCAATGGATTACAAGATGATAGGTATAAGAATAAACATGAGTAAAAATACAGGAAATAGGGACAATAGGACAGGAATGATTGTGCACTTATGTACACCCCTTGCAGACCTCTTAGGAATGGAGTGGTCAATAGTAGGTCAATAGTAGATCGTTTAAGGTTTGAAGATTTAACAACAGAGTCAGGTAGTGCATTCCAGGCATTGACCACTCTGTTACTGAAGTTGTACTTTCTGCAATCAAGTTTGGAGAGGTTTACATTGAGTTTGAATCTGTTGTGTGCTCTTGTATTGTTGCGGTTGAAGCTGAAGTAGTCACTGATTGGTAGAACATTGTAGCAGATAATTTTGTGTACTACGCTTAAGTCCAACCATAGGTGGTGTACTTCTAGGTTGTCCAAGCCCAAGATTTCAAGCCTGGTAGTGTAGAGAATTCTGTTGCGAGCAGAGGAGTGCAGTACTCTTCTCGTGAAATACTTCTGGACTGGCTCAATTGTAATAATGTTGATATACAGTGTGGATTCCAGATAGATGACCTGTATTTGAATATGGGTCTAGCAAAGATTTTGTATGCCCTAGTTAGAAATTCAATATTACTGGAGGAGAAGCATCGTAAGATTAGATTTACAATCTTCTTAATGCCTTTTTGGCAATGCTGTTATAGTGAGCTCTGGCACTTAGATCATTTGATATGAGAATTTCAAGGTCCTTGACATACTGAGGGTCGTTAATGAGGTCATATCCACCTAGTTTGTATTTGTATCTGATTTTTTTTACCGATCTATTATCATTAATACTTATTTTCCTTTTCATCATACTTTTATAATTCCCAAATAATGAGAAATTGCATCCTCTTTTTGCCTGTCTTTTTAAAAAATTAAGATTACTTCAAAGAGAAATAATGATATAAACAGAGAATGTGACAATGACAATATTAAAACCATTAAAACCACAAACATGTGAAATAAGAATTTGACAAATGATTCCATTTTTGTGTATCCTGCTCTTATTATGCCACCTTTGTTTCTCCTTTCAGATTCTGAAAACAAATCTTAAGATTTGCAGACATCTTTTTAATGCACATGTCATACAAAGTTCAGTGCAAATTTAAAAATCAATATTTAATAAGCTGCTCAATCCAAAGTTATTTTGTATATTTTTGACTTTTTGAAAAAAGCTGGATATATAGCAGATTTGTATAATATACATCAATGTTCCTGTATAAGTTTAAAATTTAGAAAAGTACATCATTACAATTCACTAAAAATATAATAAAATAGCTCTTTCAAATTGAGCTTGAACCATAATGATTTTCGTGATACAGTATATATGTTTCTTGGTAAAAATAGAGTTAGGATTTGTCATTGGTTTATTTCCAATTTGTTTTTTCTCAATTCCCCAGTCAAGCCTAGTCCTTGAGATTTCTGGATAGTCTCCCATCTGAGTACTAAGCAGGTCCAACTCTAGCTAACTCTTTGTAGCCAGTGAGATTGAGCCAGCTTTTGCTCCTAGTTTTAACGAAAAAAAACCCTCTTCATAATAGGAAACAAGTAGAACGGGATGACCAATGCACTTATTCAGTCAATTGACAGAAATTCCTCTTTGATAAACTTCTGTATGATTCATTTTGATCATGCTTTATCTTTAAGCTGGTCTTGCTTTGATGAGAAAAACTTCCTTTAAATAAAGTCCAGTCATGACAGAGAATCTTTCAAAAAGACAACTGCTTTACAAAAATATAATTTATGGCCATCTTACTAGTATCTGTTTTCTATACTAAATTTTTTGTAGAATTTATATAAATGTAAACTGATAACAATAATAAGCAGGGTGGCATATTTAAAAGTAGTGGCTACATTTTCAAGACACTGTGAAACTCATCCATTCCTAGTAATCAAATGCTTTGGCAGCATCATCATGATTAAGTGGAACCAAAACGAAAGCATTGTACCAGAACATGGATGAATATCACTAGGAATTCTGAAAATAAAGGGAGAAGGCTTTGCAGAATGTTAGCTTATATTAGAGAGGCTGACAAGCTGATGTTAGCCACATTTTAGAAGTAATTCTACCAAAGGAAATAGTCAATTAAACAAAATTGAAATGATGAAGTCAAGGTGAATGGGATCAGTATTTTTAAGGTTGTCCTTTTCTCCTCTCACACACATACATCTTAGAAGTAATGTAGTGGTTTCATGGCAATCTAATAAGATGAATTTCAACTCCACAACAATGGTTTTGCATAAAAATAGTAGAAAATCACATCATCAATTTTCAATGATTTGTCATTATATTTTGGTAATACTGTCAGAGAAAGATTTGGGTTAAAAAAAAAAGGCTATTCAGCAAAGTAATGAGAGCCATGTCAACAAATTACCATTACCTGAATTATAATAACAACTTTGGATTATCTGATCCATATAACATTAATGTCACCCTAACCCAATAGATGAAGCATCTTAATTATAAAAATGAAAGCTCAAGAATTTGTTGCTCAATATAAAGTGAACATTAAATTATTATTTTTGTTGCATTATTACACTGCCTAACAATTGTCTGCTTGTATCTGGTATACTTTATTTATATTTATGTTTGCTGGCTTTTATAAACCACCTTTTACAAATCTAGCGGGAGGGGAACTGATAATAAATACCTTTGTTTTAAAAGGTAAGAAGAGCATATACTGTAGCTTCATGAAATAGGCCTTTAGAGTATTTTTTTTCTATATTACTATAAACATACAATTGTAAATCAGCTCCTTTTTTATTATAGCTCTGGTATCTATGATCTTTCTTTCATATCTTTATAATCAGGAATATTTGAAAATAAATGGTAAATTTCTTGGTCTTCTATTATTTTTTAAAGGATCAAATTTCAATGACAAAAGCTCTGACTGGATCCAATAAGAAACACAAGGGACTGCCATGAAATCAGTTAGTGAACAGGTGTGTTATTCATGGTGCCTGATAAGGGAAATAGAAATTGGCAACATTAAAGAAACAGTAGAACATCTACTCATGATTGAGAAATGATCAACACAGAAATGAATATTTGCTTGTTTTTATATGTAAACAATTTGCTGACTTTCCTGTTCTTTAAAGGCTGTTAATAGACAGATAGGAAAAATATTTATTTATTTATTATTATTCAAATTTCTATACTGTTCCCTCTCCCAAAAAGGGACTCTGGGCGGTGCACAGCCTACTAAAAACACACAGAATAAATACAATTTAAATAGAATTTAAAACTAGATTAAATAAACGAATCCGGCTGTATCCCATCCAACTACAATTTAGACATTTAAAATCAGGGATTAATTAAAAATTTAAAAGTATAAAATTTAGCAATTAAAACCCAGATTAAATTTAAAAACCCAAAGACCATTTACTGGGCCAGGCCGGCCTGCTTGAAGAATAGCGTCTTAACTGCGCGCCCGAAGGTCAGGATGTCCGTCATGGCCCGTATCTCCGGGGGGAGATCATTCCACAGGGAGGGAGCTCCCACAGAGAAAGCCCGCACCCTTGGGGCCGCCAGCCGACAACGATCAGGCGGCGGCACCCCAAGCAGGGCAACCCTGTGAGAGCGTACTGGGCGACGGGAGGTTGTTGATGGCAGCAGGCGGTCCCGTAAGTACCCGGGTCCCAAGCCATGGAGCACTTTAAATACCATCAGTACCACCTTGAATCGAATCCGGAAGGCCACAGAAAGCCAGTGCAGCCTGTGGAGAAGCAGTGTTACGTGGGAGCTCCAAGGGGCACCCACGATCACCCGCTCGGCTGCATTCTGGATCAGCTGCAACCTCCGGAGACTCTTCAAGGGGAGCCCCATGTAGAGAGCATTGCAATAGTCCAAGCGGGAGATAACAAGGGCAGAAGTGACTGTGCGAAGTGCGCCCATATCCAGAAAGGGCCGCAACTGGTGAATCAGACGAATCTGATAAAAAGCCCCCCTGGCGACGCTGCAATATGTTCTTCCAAAGACAGCCATACATCCAGGAGAACACCCAGATTGCGCGCCCTTTCCATGGGAGTCAAAACCTCTCCCCCCACGGCCAGCGAAGGAACAAGCCGGCTGTATCTGGGCGAAGGAAACCACAGCCACTCGGTTTTGGTTGGGTTGAGACGAAGCCAACTCCGCACGGCCTCCAGGCACTGGGTCATCACTTCGACGGCTTCGTTGGGATGGCCTGGGATGGAGATGTACAGCTGAGTATCATCAGAGTACTGATGGAACTCCACCCCGAAGCCACGGGATGATCTCACCTAGCGGCTTCACATAAATGTTGAACAGCAGGGGCGAGAGCACCGACCCCTGGGGCACCCACACAGTAGGGGCCTCGGGGCCGATCTCTGCCCCCCTGTCAACACAAATTGCGAACGGTCGGAGAGGAAGGAGGCGAACCACCGTAACACGGTGCCTCCCACCCCCAACCCCTCCAACTGCCGCAATAAGATACTGTGGTCGACAGTATCAAAAGCCGCTGAGAGATCTAACAGGACCAGGACAGAAGAACAACCCCTGTCCCGAGCCCTCCAGAGATCATCCACCAACGCGACCAACGCCGTCTCCGTGCTGTGCCCGGGCCTGAAACCTGATTGGAGGGGGTCGAGATAACTCGCTTCATCCAGGTACTGCGGGAGCTGACGTGCCACCACACTCTCAACAACCTTCGCAACAAAGCGAAAGTTGGAGACTGGACGATAATTTGATAATAATGCTGGGTCCAGGGACGGTTTCTTGAGGAGGGGCCGAACCACCGCCTCTTTCAAGGTGGCAGGTAACAGCCCCTCTCTCAAGGAAGCGTTTATAATACCCTGGAACCAGCCTCGTGTCACCTCCCGAGTGGCCAAAACCAGCCAGGAGGGGCACGGGTCCAGCAAACAAGTGGTCGCATTAAGCCCCCCCAGTATCCTGTCCATGTCCTCCAAGGTAACAGGATCGAACTCAACCCAATTGACCTCATCGATATCCCCCCCCAGCCCCCTGTCCGGAGATGCCCAGTCGGAGTCCAGTTGATCCCGGATCTGAGCGATTTTGTCCTGCAGAAACCTAGAAAATTCCTCAGCCCGCCCCTGCAAGGGATCCTCCCGTGCTCCCACCTCCAAAAGGGAGCGGGTCACCCTAAACAGGGCGGCTGGGTGGTTTTCCGCGGACGCAATAAGGGTGGAGAGGTAAGACCTCCTCGCCATCCTTATCGCCACTAAATACGTCTTAATATAAGATCGTAGTAATGTTCGGTCAGACCCAGAGCGGCTAGCCCTCCAACTACTCTCTAGGCATTTTTTCCAGCGCTTCATCTCCCTTAGCTCCTCAGAAAACCAAGGAGCCACCTGGGATCGGCACCGGGTCAGAGGCCGCAAGGGCACGACCCGGTCAAGGGCCCCAGCAGCCACCCTATCCCAGGTGGCGACCAGGCCCTCAACCGAGTCGTGTGTGTGAGCTTCGGGAAATGGCCCAAGCTCTGTCAGGAACCTATCTGGGTCCATCAGGCGCCTGGGGCGGTACCATTTTAGCGGTCCCGCCTCCCTGCGGCCAGGGGGTGCGGAACGGAAGTCGAGCTTCAGGAACGAGTGATCTGTCCATGACAGGGGTTCTACAACTATATCCCCTACACCCAGATCACTCTGCCACTGATCAGAGACAAAAACCAAATCCAGGGTGTGACCTCCCACGTGAGTAGGGTCCCGAATTAACTGGGTCAGGCCCATGGCTGTCATGGAAGCCATGAACTCCTGAGCAATCCCTGAGGCACCGCCGGCAGAAGGCAGGTTGAAATCCCCCATGACCATAAGCCTGGGGGTCCCAACCGCCACGCCGGCTATGACCTCAAGGAGCTCAAGCAGGGCCGATGACACATAGCAGGGAGCCAGGTATGCGACCAGCAAGCCCACCTGTACCCTGGGACCGAACTTCACGAAAAGAGACTCACATCCGGTCGTCTGAGAAACAGTGGATTCCCTCGGACACAGATCCTCCTTAATAACCACCGCAACCCCCCCTCACCTCCCCTGGGCCCTCAGCCGATGAAAAACCCGAAACCCGGCTGGGCACATATCACCAGAGGGACTCCCCCCTCTTGGCCCAGCCAGGTCTCGGTAATACCCACCAGGTCCGCTCCCCCCTCACAAATCAAATCATAGATGAGAGGGGCCTTATTAATGACGGACCTGGCGTTACATAACCTCAGCCGAAGACCCAGGGCCCGATCGCTCAGACCCCCTGGGGAACGGGACATAACAAGGGGGTCGGAGCGCGCCACAGCAGACAGACAGCAGGGACGCGCTCCCGGTACAAAATATGGCCCCCTATAACCGCCAAATCTGGCTCTCCCGCTCACCGTACTAATAGCTTTGATCTCACCCTCCCCGGCACCGCCCCCCATCCTCAATACAGCCCCATCCGAACCCAGACCCTCCCGGCAGCGCTCAACCCGCGGCCTGGTCCCAGCCCCAGGCGGGTTGTCCCCCAACCCCAGCCCGGACACCCCTAACCCCTTTAAAAATCTGGTTAAAAATTTCAAACAACCCTCCCACCCACGCTTCCTGTGGCCCGACCATCTCTCCGGATCCCAAAATCCGTCATATATACTCCAAAACACATAATACATCTTCGCTTTCAGAAGATTTACACATATGTGTGTGTGTGTGTGTGTGTGTGCGTGTTTTCGTAGATTTTCACGGGTACAGGTATGTAGGTCTTGGCGTGTTCGGGTCTTTTCCCGTGTAAAATTGAGACTATCTTGGCAACATTTCAACGAGATCTCACTCGCTATCTTCAGGCTGGTATTTTTGGCTTTGTGTTTCTGCGAGCAAAGTGTGATCTGAGCTGCATCATTACAAGACAGGAGGCTAATAGACCCACAGCCAATACCTCAGCCACTCATGTTCTTAAGAAAAAGCCAGCCAATCTGCAAATGTCAACTCCATCAACCAAGAAGTGACAACACAGCCAACCTCCCCATCAGTATATATAGGGAGACAACAGCTCAGATCATGCTTTGCTCGCAGAAGCACAAAGCCGAAAACACCAGCCTGAGGATGGCGAGTGAGATCTCGTCAAAACATTGCCAAGACAGTCTCAATTTTACACGGGAAAAGACCCAAACATGCCAAGACCTGCATATATATATATATATATATATATATATATATATATATATATATATATATATATAGTTTATATATTTTAAAGAGACACATTAAAGACAAAACTGAGAATGAAATTCCAATGTAATACATAGGCTTTTCAATAAGAAGCCGTCATATAATTCAAATGGCATTTATATTAACAATGAATTTTTATGGACTTTTAAGTAGTACTATATGTTCTCTACCAGCATATACAGATATACAGTACTAAGAACTAAAATATACATTACTAAGAACTAAACCTCATTTAAGCTAATAGTGCTTGTTAATTGTTACTTGTTACTTGTACTGGCTAATAAATGAATTAAATTACTGATTTAAAATAATATAAGAATTCATATTTATGTTAAAGATCATAAATATTTTTGGATCACTTTGGTAGTAAAGGAAATTTGTACAGTTTGGATATTTTTATTTTCAGGGTAAATGTGTAAATTACTCTGGAAGATTATATAAACAAGTTTTATTCAATTTTTTACATTACAAATACTAAAAGGCTCTTTTCAGTGGGCAACGTATTTCCGGGTCATCACTTTTACATGAAAATATGACAATAGTTATATATTCATTTTTTTTATATTCAACTTCCTATCTTATCCAATTTTAACTTAATTCTATATTATTATTTTCCACTACCTTTTACAGAAAAGAAGTTCAAAAAATAAATCCTGATCTCTAATATTAATCTCAATCTAAACTTTCTCTCATTTCATTTCAATTATTTCAAATATAATTCTTAAACAATGATATTTCTTTTAAGAATAAGAATAACAATGTGTTTACCTAATAAATAAATAAAAAAATATCAATATCTTTCCTTCCTCTTAATAGTCTATCTTATTAATACTCTTTTCTCATTTGAATAATTCTTTTATCCATCAGATTTGCCATTTCATCGCATATTCTTTCCATAATTCTAGATTAGTACGAGCTTTTATATATTTGTTTTATATTCAACTTCCTATCCCATCCAATCTCTACTTAATTCTATTATTACCTTTTCCAGTCCCACTTTTACAGAAAAGAAGAACAAACAAATTATCCTGATCACTATATTAATCTCAATCTAAACATCCTCTCATTTCATTTCAATTATTTCAAGTATAGTTCTTAAACATTAATATTTCTTTTAAAAATAAAGATAACAATATGTGTTTGCCAAATAGAAAAAAAATATCAATATCTTTCTTTCCTCTTAATAATCTATCTTAACTTATTAATACTCTTTTCTCATTTAATTAGTTCTGTCAAATTTGTCATTTCATCACATATTCTTTCCATGATTCTAAATTAATACAACCTTTTACACAAGAGAAGAAAAGAAAAAAAACACATAAGTTTCCCCCTCTACTAATTTGAGCATGTCACCTCAGTGGTTAAAATAATAATAAACATTCCCTTAAAAAAAATATCTACATAACATTATATATCTTTTCAATCGGATTTTGCAATGTATTTTCCCCCTTTTATTATAAAATTTATTTATAATTTCAGAACAAAAATAAAAAATAATTAATTCTGGTCACTGATATTAATCTCTTCTTTGAACATCTTCACATTTCATTTCCATTAATTCAATTTATTTAATAAACATTAATATTTCTTTTAAGAATAAGAATAAAAGTATAGATTCATCTAATAAAGAATATCAATATCCATCCCGTCTTTAATATTCTATATTACCCTATTTTCTAAGTATTTTATGATTGCTAATAAATTCTTGTTACCCTCATCTCCATGCGGAATCCCCTTTTTTAATTCCTTAATCATTATCTTTATGAAAGCAGTTTCCTTTCATCATTTTATAATTCCCATCTTTCTTTATTTCCTACTCCTGTTTCTTATTGCCTCTCTTCCCCTTCATTTTCACAGTTTGTTTCCCACTTTATATATTCCTTTCCCCTTTTCTGCTGCACCTTTCTATCTTTCCTAATTTCACAGGTATTCCCCTTTTTAATTACCTTCTTAAATCTCAAATTTTTGACCTCCCTTCTTTTCCCACTTCTTTGTGGTGTTCTTTGTATTTATTGTGTCTTTAAGATGGCTTCTCCTTGAACTAACTCCTCTTCTAAAGTTCATTCTTCTTCTTCTTCAATCACCATTTCCATAGCTTCTAAGACAGAACAAAGTGATTCACCTCTTTCCTGTAGTAATTCTTTCAATTTTTAAGTTCCATTTTTAGTTCCCGAAGAGGTATCATCATTGCACACTCTTATATCTTGTAATCGTTAAAATCCACAAAAACTTTTATTTTCTTTCTTTCTTCTTCCAGTTTTAATTATTCCAATCCAGGGTCTATATCAAGATCACCAATTAGTCCCGCAATCAATCTTTCCTTACTTCTTCTTTTATTCTAGTTCAACTTTCACTTTCTGGGATTCTTGCTTTATTGTTTCTTTAACACTGTATCATCTCAAGTTCACAAAGAGAAAGGATATTTTCCCCTCTTGTTTAAATTTAAATTTTTGTCTGCAAGATGGCACTCTCCGTTAAACAAATTTTTCACCTTTTTCCCCTGTTTTGTTATTCAGGACTTTTCGAGTCTCAATATTCCAATAATCTAATATCCAATTTGCATATTTGTCTCTCCTTATTATTATTGTTTTTTGCAATCTTAAGTCCAGCTTTAATTTATGCCTATTTGTTGTCAAATATTTTGATCCAATTTAATTAGGTATCTTGTTCTGGCTTCTTCTTTCCCGGTTTGAAGCCCCGTTTAGCTGTCAAAATTATTTTTCTTATTTTTTCCTTTCCTTTTGAAATTCCACCACTTTCTTTTCTCTTTTTTTAAAAAAATTCATTGTTACATTAATCCCAGAGTACCTTTTATTTGGTTGTTTTGCCCAATTGTCCCGGTTCATATGCTGTCCACTTCTTCCTTCATTCCTGCACAAATCTTAATCCAGCTGAGTCCTCCTCTTCGGGGTGGCCATTTTGGACCACCACTTCAGTCGTCTTTGGGGGGGGGGAAACCAAGCCCTGCAGGGGAGATGCTCCCCTCAACCTGGCTGGTGGCTTCCCCTTATTCCACTGCCCCTCCGAGGCAGCTTCAGCCCCTAATCACAGTGATCAGGGCTCTCCAACAAAAGTGCACAGGCCGTAGCCATGGACAATCGCAATCTACAGCCTGTCAGCGACTAGGGCTCAACCCGGAAGTCAGAATAATGGATTTCTGTTGGTTTGGGTGTATCATAATAACAAATATGTTTATGTTAAGGTAAATTATTTTTTCTTCATTCATTATACTAGATTGTGATTCATAATCAATCCTACAAAAATTCAGAGGTAGACATTTATAGAAAGTTAGCACCCGCCCTTTTCCTAGAAGAATGAAATCTTGAGACTTTCTCACTTAAGACTTTCAAGAAGAGATTGGACTGCCATTTGTCAGAAATGATGTAGGGGCTCCCGCTTGGGTGGGGGGTTGGACTAGGTGACCTATAAGGTCTCTTCCAACTCTGATTATCTGTTAAATATTCTAGGAAATATTAAAAAGGTAGAGTATTTCCTAAAAGAGAAACATGTTTCTAAAGACATAAACTCAGAGCCTCAGCTCCCTGCCTCCCCCCCAGCACATATTTTGGTGACAATCTATCTACAAGACAACAGCCTGGGCCAGCTTATCTACAAAACAATAGACCTTTACCCTCAGGACATGATAGGATTAGCCTTCACAAGATCCAAACCAGGACAAAGCCATTAAGCCATAATAGGAATTGCCCAGCACCCTTTCAGAACACAATCCTCTTCATTACATCACCACCCAGCAAGATTCAACCAAGCCTGGGACTCAAGACAACCTACAAAGTTACCCCTGCATGGCCCCATGGGAATCTGACAACCAATCAGAATACATTTCTTTCAATTCAATTCAAAGGCCAAGAGAGGGTATAAATCTCTCTCTCGGTCTCTGTCTCTGTCTCTCTCTCTCTCTCTCTCTCTCACACACACACACACACACGCACACCCATACACACACACACCCATGTGCTCAATTTTCCAGGACCTCAAACCATGTGTCCTGTCCACCATTAAACCATCTTGCCAAACAGTCTCTATTTTTCCAGTGTCTTTCTCCCCACTTGGAATTGAACCCAGGTGAACATTTTTTTCAAACACATTCTTAAAAAATTGTTTAGCTTTAAGTTGATCGATAAATGATAGATACTATTATACTGATTATAAAGGAGAAAAAAATACTTTATCAGGAAAACAGAAATAACAGAGTCCATAATCTCCATCTATACAATTTCACAAAAGCTAGTAAATTATGTTAAAGTTTCTATTTTGTATTTTGCATGAATGTATTATAAAATGTATTATATTGCATATTAAAAGATTCTCATTTGATGAGACACATATATCTTTTTTTACTTATAAGAAAGAAAAACCTTTTACAACTTCCAAAAACAATGGGGTGGATGGGAATTAATTCCTATGCCTAAGCAATTAAAACTGAGTGTTAGATTATTATTGTTGTTTTTATGGAAACATCAACACTTTCCCATCCTTGCAATATATATGGGATTTTATACTAGGAATACTTCCAAATGTTCAATATTTATAACCTATGCATAATTGTTTCACACAAAGTTACTGACTCAAACTCATAGTTTAATCATTTATCCCAAGGTTACTATCCTTCCTATAGAACTTTTTAAATTATTATGAAATGAAATGTAGGTAATATCTCTATATCTCTATCTCTATCTATCTATCTATCTATCTATCTATCTATCTATCTATCTATCTATCTATCATGAACTTCATTATCATAGAAACTGTAATTCAGCCACCAGTAGATATCAAAATGATAAATTTATATCAGTATAAATAATAAATCTATACGCATAACTTGCCTTCCCTTCATATTCACAAAACCTTTATTCTATTGACCTTTAAATGAGAGAAAAATACAAGCAATAGGTAAATTTGTAAATCAGGTCTAAGACAGTCAACAATGTTATAGTTTCACACTGTATTTTCTGTTTTTAAAGTCTAGCTGAAGATGTGCTGTTTAAGATTTTTGTCTTTGTTTTAAAAGAAATACATCCCATCCACTATTAAATTTCCGTTTAATAGTGGATGGGATGGTGACTAAGCCAGCATTTAAATTAGATTCCAGGTCATTAATACTGATTACATTCTTCTTCCCATAAGTCTTTATTTAATGAAAATGTATGCTTCCCACCAAACAGCCATGTAGTTAAGAACAATACAGCAGGATTTGATTGCCCTATTAACCATAATCATCATGAAACCGGGAGCAATATTTTAATGAGTTGCATTCTTGTACTATTTTTAGTAGTGCTCATTTAGCTACATATTACAATAGTAAATGTAATATATTTTTTCACTTGCCAGAAATAATTCATAGCTGAGGGTAAGCAGTCATTTAAATTAAAAACAAAAGAAAAACAAAAAACCTGAGAACATTCCAAAAGCTATGAATGCAATTTCTACAATAAACTAGGCTAACATCTCAGATTTAAATGATAGAAAAGTATGAATTAAAGAAGGAAATACTATACTGTCTTTTACATGCAGGAGAGATTCAAACTTTATCATTTTCTCCATGACTGAATCTAATACAGAATTATTATTTTGGGGGCTGGGTGGGAGAGAGACCTACTTTGAATCAATGCACTTGTGCAAAAGCAATCATGACAAATTGAACCACTTCAGGGATAGTATTTGTGTTTTCATTCCTTCATCCAAATGAAATGGGAATGAGATGAAAATCCTGTTGAAGGGAATCAATCCAAAATATCAAATATGAAAAATATTTTTCCTGACAATCTGTGTGTGTGTGTGTGTGTGTGCGCGCGCGCATTTCTCAAAACAGGTAGACAATAATTTCACATATGCTGTTTCAAATGAAAATGTTTACTACTCGATATAAGAATCATAATGAGAAAGCTGGCAATAACTATAAAATAATGTAGTATGAAAAATGGTATTTTTCGGGGTCCCAAACAAATCATTCAATATCTTGTTTCCTCTGTTCCACTGATTCTTTAAGTTGGTTTCTCTTTACACTTTTCAGTACATGTATACATCTCATATTTCTTAAAAGCTTCTGTCTGTTTTTGTCTGTCTATCTCTGTCTGTCTATCTCTGTCTGTCTATCTCTGTCTGTCTTTCTCTGTCTGTCTGTCTGTCTCTCTCTCTCTCTCTCAACAATATTTTATAGAATATAGCTTTAATTGGAAGACTGTTCGTTTCAGTCACATGTTGCTATGTGCCCAACATATGGAAAAGGATACAGTTGACTTTCCTGGATTATATCTAACTGAACATCCTAGGATAAAAAAAATGTATTATTTTCAAAAGAGAACATAAACAAATTTCTTCTTTATATAAAATACTTTAAAATAGTATTTTCTTTCTATATATTCAGAATAAATAGGTGAAATTATGACTACTTTAATATTACCTCTTTTCAAAAAGGGGAAAATACTAATTTATCTATCCATCAAAAGTATATGGCCATCCATATAAAAAATTCTGAGTGCTAAACAAAATAAAAACTGAGAATTGTACTAAAATAAATAAAAAATCCATTAAAACTGCCTGTAGGTTCAATTAAAAACATGACACCACTAGACATATGCATGCTAGCATCATGTTCCCAATGCTTGTGGGAGGAATCACAGTTCTTCACAACCTTGCAAAGAGTAGAATTGTGGAGGAGAGGGTGTTACATATGTTTGCCATTTTGAGTTCTTTGTAAAAATAATAAAGGCAATATTCAAGTAAATACATAAATAAGCAGCAAATTGTTTCACAGGATAAGGACCACAACAGAAAATGCATGCTTCTGAAGACCTGACAGATAACATTTTATCAAGAGCATCCAAAACATGCCTATTCTGCCAGATTCAGTGTGGACTATGAGATGTCAATCGTGAGAGACAACAGTCACATATTATGGTTTCACAGGCCAAATAAAACTCTTTGTTTAACTCTATCAAAAGGCAGATAAGACAGAAAAGTATCCCTTCAACTCTTAAATGATTAACAATTAGACCACCAACTCAGCTGCTCAATGGTTCCCAGATAAGTCCCTACCTAGCTTATATATTGATGAAACTTTACAAACCAAATTTATAAAAGCAGTGTTCCATGCCCTAATGTTGATATGAGTCAATTGCGAAGCATTGAAATTTTGATCACATGCCCACGGCGATGGTGTGAAAAATAGTCATAAGTCGCTTTTTTAATGCCATTGTAACTTTGAACAATCACTAAATGAACTGTTGTAAGTTAATGACTATATTTATTAAATTCCAGCAGTGAAGAAATGTACATACATACTATAAATTATTTTGACAATTCAGATCTGCATCTGGATCACTTTAGTCAGAACAACTTTTCAGTACTGTGAAGTATTATTCACAATTTTCAAACTACAATTTTTTTCTCTTTTAGCATCAATCACTAAGAATTTTAGTGCTATTATTTTCTCTCTTTCTGCTCCATCTTCAAAAAAATCTAGTTGACCTGTCCACTCTGGATTTTCTCTGCATGAATTCATTCATTGTAAAAGACTGTAAATCATGGGAGACAACTGTTAAAGTTTTCAGCAACTCTATCCAACATTTTGTATTACTATTCTCTTCTTTTCTCTAGTGGGCCACAAATACTTTTAGTTTTTGATTGAACTGCAGCTTCACCTTTGAGAAATTTTGCCATTTGGAAAAACAGGGGGTGGCGTGGAATAGACTCCTGCTTTCTCAGATCCAAGTCACTGAGGAACAATTGCTTAAATGAAGAAAGATCAAATAATATTTTATTTACAAATTAGGCAACAAAGAATTAAAACATTAGGAAGTATCTCCTTGAATTAATAAAGAACCAAGATGGTAAATCAGCACTTTATATTAAAAAAAATTCAGAAGTTCTATTCGGAGAATCTCTGTCATTTTAGATACATCCAAGGAGCACATTCCTCCAAATTAAATGTGTATGAGTGAATATTTTAAGAGCTCAAACTTGTAAAATAACCAAATGCCATGATGTTTTGTATAAGAAATTACTATCCTTTTTCTAACGACTTTCTCTTTCTTCTTTGGACACTTTCCTTTATTTTCTCTCTTCATTTTCTTTTCCTTCTTCAGTAGGGAGTTAATGGGTAAGACATATATCTTACCACAGATTGTACTAATCACTTGTAGTAACTTTTGAAATTAGACCAGTGTTCAGCCCTGATTTAAAGCAAGATAAATTACCAGGTATTTCATCTGTTAGTGAAAATTAACCTCTTAGGAGAAAAGAACCTTTGCCCGTAGTAAAATTTATGGCCTGGATAAAAGCTGAATTTTATCTTACAGTTATCCCTTTCCAAATCCAATGCAAAGATGTGCCCATTCGTATTTATTTTCATTCATGTTTTATTTGAAAAATAATTAAATAAAGATCTATAGATGTTTAAAAGTAAGCTGTAGTGAAAGATTCACTAATTAATAGTTTATTTCATATTTCAAGGACTTATTCTTTCTTTATTTGTTGGATTATCTTCTTCTATTTATATTGTTTATGCTTACATAATTTTATTGCATTTTTATTTTTCCATATTGTACACATATGCTCATAAATACCCAATATATATGTGCATTATATTCTTACATTATATTATTTTCTCTGGAGATATGAATTTGGGAATAATTTAAAAAATGGGTTGACTGTTATGCCAGAAAAGCTATTTCTAAAGCCAAATGATTAGAAAGTTCCAAACTAATTATTTTATTAAGCTTAGCAGAAAAGTAGGAATTCAACAAGCAAAGCCATCATATTCTAAGAAGTATAGGCTAATTGAATAATTAAAATCTTCAACATAAAATAATAGATTCAGAACTAAGAATACTGATACTCAGAGAAGAGAAGTCAAACTCAAACACTTAGCTCAATTGCCTGCAATTAGTGCAGGTTCGAATCCCACCAGGCTCAAGATTGACTCAGCCTTCCATCCTCTCGGGGTAGGTAAATTGAGGATCCAAGGTTGTTGAGGGCAATAAGCTGACTTTGTAAAGAATGCCGCTTGGGGCCCCCAAAAGCAGGCATATACAATGGAATGAAGGCTATTGCAGAGCACTTAGCATGGTGCTCTAGAGACTGTAAGCCACCCTGAGTCTCTGGAGAAGGGTGGCATATAAATGTAAATAAAATAAAAAATAAAATAAAACTCATTAAACTACATGAAAAGACATGGATGCCAAATAAATTGCCAGTAGATATTTGCTGATCAAAGATACAAATGCCCTGTGAATTACTCCTTCATGTTATTGCAACCATGTCATCTTATTGTTCTATAAATATGGAAAAGCTTCAATCTGTATTGTTATCTTTTATCCTTGAGTAAATCAGCATAACTGGATGGCCCTTCATATCAAAGCTTCCATTTCAGTGGAATGGAAATGTAGCATTGAAAAAAAACATGGCATTCATAGAGTCTATTTGAGGATTTCAAGGGTTTTATTGAAGAAGACATTGAAAAATCCCTTCCCGTTTGATCGCATTCCAATGGTATATTTTTGGGTTATTCACATGTCTTGAAAGTAAGTTGACTGATAGTGCTATGTCCGGTCTAGTTCAATTGGCTATATAAAGTAACGAACCAATTGTAGATCGATAGATTGTATTGTCTATCCATTCAAGATACCAATAGAACATATCCTAAAACATAGTAAAAAAAAACCTTTCAATTTCCAGCTCCAACCATAGTTAGTTGCTTTGCATACCAAAGCAAACAATTTTTCTCTTTTTGTCTTAAAAGAATGTTTCAAAAGTAAAACAAATAACTTTTTTTTCAAACTCCAACTTTCAACGCTAATCATGTAAATGCATGCTTGCATATATGTGTGTGTATATCTTTAAACATATATGTATCTAGTGTATGTATCATTTATGTATACAACACACACACACACACACAGACAGACACACACCTGTTGCTAAACCCTGATCTGATTTACAGAATGAATAACACTTATTCCATTTCTCTAAGTCAGATGAATTGTCACTTGGCCTGGGTAAAACATAGAACAATAGAGGTGGAAGAGACCTCAAAGGTTTTCTAGTCTGTTTGAGCAGGAGACCATTTCAGACAAATGATTGTCCAGTCTCTTTTTGAAAGTTTCCAGCAATGAACCACCCTCAACTTTTGAACTCAAGCTATTCCATTGGCTGATTGTTCTCACCATTAAGAAATTTCTCCTTAGTTCTAAATTAGTTCTCTCCTTTGTTAGTTTCCAACCATTGATTCTTGTCTTGCCTTTTGGTGCTTCAGAAAATAGTTTGACTTTTTGTCTTTGTAGGAGCTCTCAAAATATTGGAACAATGCTATCATGTCACCCCTAGTCCTTCTTTTCATTAGACTAAATATACCCAATTCCTATAACCATTCTTTATATGTTTTAGCCTCTAGTTCCCTAATCAATTACATGATTAAGGTCCTGCTGGTCAGCTTCTAATAAATCAACCTTTTATCTTCTTGTTTCTGTGTGCTTCTAGCACACCATAAAATGAAAAGGTGGTTGTAAAGGGATTTTTTAAAATTATTTTTCTCACACTCATTCTCCTAAAACCTTAAGAAGAACCACAAAGAGAGACTTTAAAAGGAATTTAGATATGCTGAAAAACTTTTCATTAAAATTATTCATTATGCAGGGGGCATGCATAAACTCACCAACGTGCCTACAGTCCCTGTCCAATTGTTTCCTTTGTTTTTCTTATATGTATCTATGTATTCATAACTATGTTTTTACTTATACCCATTATCTTGTAACAATTGACAAATCAAATCAAATAAATAAAAATAAATAAATTATGGTAGATTCCTTTAAACTCAACACAACTATAATTTCAGAATAACTTATTATGTGGCAATCTTGAAAAATATGGAATTAACTTTTAATGACACTAATCTATTTAATCACATTCTAATTCTGACATATTGCATGAGTTCAACAGGGCTAAAAGGTGTTTTGCTGCTCCTTTTCTTTGGACTGAGTGTTTGATACATTTCACTGTAGCATTAATAGATTCCAGTTACCCAGACATCATTTTTCCATTGTGGCAATGTCCTGGTGAAAGCCTTCACCTTGCTCATCACTGATTGAACCTAGATTTTGGAAAAGAAGTCCAAATGTAAATGCAGAAAATGAATCTTCACTTTCATGTTTCATTTCATGGTCTTGTATGCTTATATGAAATTTGTCAACCATCTGAATTAGTTTGGTGCTACATAGGTGCCAAGAAAATTATCAACAACTTCCATGAATGCTTTCAGGGAAATTTTTTTTGGCCCCAATAGCAGATCTTCAAACTTGCCATTAATGATGTATCTGATGATGTATCTGAACTGTGGATCAACAAAAATGCCACCCTTAATCTTGGTGTCAGTTTTCATGGAAATATCTATTTCAAATAATGAAAACTTCACTTTCATCACTTTCACATGTTTTTTTTCATCAATCCGGGTTTTATGTGAAAGAAAGGCAAAAATAACTTTGTCGGTGAACAAGTGGTTCATCTACATATTTTTTTTTTGTCCTGGAATCTTTTGGAGTGGCCTTTTTAAAAATGTGATGCAACTCTCTTTCATGACTGTCTCATTCACATATATAACAATACTACTAGTATATCTGAGCTGCATTCCAAGCAGCAGAATTGTTACTTTTAAATCGCAGATATTCCAGTTCTACTTGCTGTACTAGATGTGCTCCAGTAGCAGTTGAAGCAGTTCATTGTTTTTGTATGTTTCTTCCATATGTGCAGCATAGCCAACAGATACTGAATGTGTACAAATACATTGTGTAACAATATAGTCTTGACACTTAACACTGATGAATCAATAGAGACTCCATTCTTGTGGACATTCAAAAGACAGAAATGTTTGTAGCTAGTGATAGCAAATACTATCCTTGCAGTCTTAAACCCAGTAGTTCTGCTTTTTGATTTTGACAAATCTATGTGCCTGATCTGGTCATTTAATGCTGATTGTGTTCTGAGATGAATTCATCAGACATACAGAGTTTAAAATCCAGATAATTGTCACTGTTATGACTGGCTGGTACATTGCAGAATTTTCATCTGTTTTGTCTAAACTCCATTTCTCTGGTGGTATTGGCAGATAGTTGTCATGTTGATCTCATGACTGAAGGCATATTGGGGTATTTAATTGATGTCTTAGTTTTAGCAGAAAAGCCAGTTACATTAGTAAGACAGAAATAACAATTTGCTACATAATTATTCTGTCCTTGCCATATTATTGAGAAAGTAAATGGCACTGACTTCAAAATTCTCTGAGTCAAGTTCTAAAATCAACAACATATCATGCATAACAAATGTGAAAACTCCAAGCATTGTCTTGATTACCAATCTTACAACCAAAATACAGTTCATACGCTTTCTTAACAAGTCTAGTCATGGTGTCTTTGAGGCTTAAGTGTGTACTTGACAGAAATACAGCAAAACATTTCATATCTGTTCCAACATTGGTAAGACATTTCTGCTGTCACCAATTATCCTATAGCAAGCTAATAACTGGCTTGTTTACTGTGTGCATGTCCATAAATAATGCTATGCATTGAAACAATTGTATCAATTGATATCAATGATCTGAGATCTGTTTTTATAAACTTATATAGCCTTATACAACCTTTTATAGCCTAAGCATGCCTAGACATACCCAAACTGTACCAGTTCCACAAATTTCATATAGCATGATCTGAGTGCATGTCTAGATATTCATAAGCTACACCAAACATTTTATTATACAAATAAAAATTAGTATGCTTAAAGAGAAATTGCAAAATAGAAAATTTCTATAAAACAGTATGTGATAGGTTACATTGCAGGATATTTTCATGATTATCAGCCAAAAATCTGTATGATACACCCAAGGGTTCAGGAAGCAATATCTTTGTAGTCCAATGCTAATTAAACAGTGGGTTTGTTTTCTTGCCTGCATGCTTGCAGAATTGAGCAACTGAAGCTAGATTCAAATAGCCTGAAAATAAAAAAACAAACACTTAAAGTAAAAGGAGGGAGCTAGAAACAGGAAACCTGAAGCACAATGACTTGAAGAACAAAGGAAAGAAGTTCCCAAAAATGCTGTGGAAGAAAACTTGAAGCTGGCAGCATGTGGCTATGTGTATAAGTATATATTGTGCTGATGAAAAATTCTTTCCCAACAGAGAATGGCAGAAAAAAAGAGGACTTAGTCAGCTGGAGAGAAAAGTTCAGAAGAAATAAATTGCAGCTAGCCAAAGAAAAGGCAACCACACAGATATATGGTGCCAAAGTAACCCAAGTAGAACAGTTCCATGAAGATCATAGGGCAGAAATATCTAAGTAATGACAGGCTGTCAAAAGGAACCAAGCCATAGGAAGAGGGCAGGGGAAAAAGTAATAATTTCCATACCTGTGAAGTGCTAAGTAGCCTGTGTAAGGAAGTCCCATGAGGCTTAATAGAAGTGTCTCTAGAGGTATCTGAATGGCTGCGCTAATGGCAGTGCAATCATAGTCTGAGTGTCTGCATGGGTACATACAGTGCATACATACAGAACCAGTGAGAGGCTGTGACTCAAAGCAGGCTCATCCAGAAAAAAGTTATGACCTAGCATAAGTGAAAAGTAAAACTGCAGTTAAAACTACACTTTGCTTTTGAAGTGTTTTTGTTTTGTTTTGTTTCTTTTCCAAAAGACCTTTGATAGTAAACAAATACAATCTTGAAGAAAGGCAGGATCTGACATCTCACAAAAATGTTTAATGCTCAAACTATAACATTTTTTATTCATATCTAGTTCTTTCACATATCTTTTCACGGTTATTACAAGGATCAGAAGCAGGTTTAAGAGGCTTTCTACACATAATATCACTTGCTTGGCCCACCTACTCCATAATATTCCAGACCACTGCTAGGCAGGGATACTACAGAGAAAACTTAGGCAGTAAAGGACTCCAGCTGCTTAACACAGGAGTGTATCAGTGTGCCCTGCTGGGACATGTGCAGTTATTTGAAAAAGCAGAACACCCAAACTCTGCAGGGTGCTGTTTTGCCCTACAAAAGAAACCTTTTTTAAAAGCCTAATTTTCAGGATCTTTAGAATTGGCGGTTTTTGAACTTCATTGTTGCTGGACGCTATTGCTGTTTTCTTTCAACTACATACCTCTTGATCATTCTGCAGTTTTTCTGACAACTCCTTATTGGAAAAGCCCATAGGGGAAAAATATCTCACTATTTCTTCCCCTGGCATTTTGTTGGACTATGAGAAGTTCATTAAATTGATGTACCCTGTTTTCATGAATAGCAGTAAGAACAATTGAAATCTTAAATTAATTTTCTTACATATTTGTCTTTTTAACTTCCTGTTTATTAAGAAATGTGCACATTTTGCCAGACAAGGAATAATGGATGGAAACTAAGCAAGGAGAGATTTAACCTGGAAATATGGAGAAACTTTCTGACTGTGAGAACAATTAACTAATGGAACAGCTTGCCTTTGGAAGTTGTGGGAGCTTCATCATTTGAGACTTTCAAGAAGAGAATGGACTGCCATTTGTCAGAAATGGTGTAGGGTCTCCTGCTTGGGCAGGGGTTGGACTAGATGACCTAGAAAGTCCCTTCCAACTGTAGGAAGTTAGCATCCACCCCTCTCCTAGAAAAATTGAAATAGCCTAGGAAATATTAAAAAGGCAGAATATGTTAAGGTAAAATGTCGAACTGGTTAAACATACAAGTCCCATAATGCATCACTGCATATTCCCCTCCCACCAGTTATAAAGGATGCTCAGATTTGGTTTTGAACAGACTCTTGTTTACCTCCTGGAGGAGTGGTATCTGGAGGAGAGCATGGACGTGAATTGGTTTGATTTTTCTACAATAAAATAATGATTCTGACTGCAAATAGTTTGGAAGTTGATTTTGGTTAAGATCCATTATAAGTTATCAACA
The DNA here is from genome assembly GCA_023653725.1 of Bungarus multicinctus. Classification (NCBI taxonomy): domain Eukaryota; kingdom Metazoa; phylum Chordata; class Lepidosauria; order Squamata; family Elapidae; genus Bungarus; species Bungarus multicinctus. The sequence continues at coordinate 44,216,778 of CM042850.1, forward strand.
ATTGGTAGCAGAGGTCAGTTGCCAAATTAACAGGAACAAAATATGTCAGGATCAGAAAAATCCAGAATTAATACAAGAGCCTTCACCAGACAGATGGCAGCTCAACTGACTCCAATGGGTACAATAATAGGAATCCCTTTGGACGAAGAAAATATAACTCCTACAACTGATAGAAATGAAGACCCACAACCAGATACATATCCACCATTCACGCCACCCAGAAATGAAACCCAGGAGAAAGACAAAATAACTGACAAAAATGAAGATTTAAAATCAACCCTGCTCAGAATCATCGAAATATCAACAAACAGCAAGGACCCGATGGCAGAATTAAGAGGACTTTTTCAAAATACAGACAAACCTCAAACAGAGGAAAGGCAAACAGAGAAAGAAAATGAAACTGTGAGTGCTGAACCGGTAAGTCCTTTACAACCTTTTTTAAACTTACCAGAGGCGGGAAAATATGAAGAGGCGCCATTTTCAAACCCATAAAACTCAAAGCCACAACCAGTAAAAATGGCTGACCGGCAACCAATCACTGCAGAAGTTTTGAAGGGGGAGACAAAAAAAAAAAGGTAGACCTGAGAGGAACTCTCCCTCAGAGCAGGAAATATCAAGAGCGATTGAAACGCTCACAGCAGCATTCGGAACTGCATTCACCCCCCACACACTCCAAGACAGTCACAGACAACAAACACTGAACTCCAGGCAGCCACGTTGTCCCCATGCAACCCAGCAACCACAGGCAGTCTCCCAGCACCTTCAAGCAGCATTCAAAAGGCTTTAGAAATGACTAAAAGTAACACAGAAGTCACGATCCCTCTCAGTGTGTCTTCAACTGTTACCTCCGATATCCAAACAACCCAGTTCTGCTTCTTCCTCACTCCCGTCGGCCTCACTGGCATCTGCAGCGGTCCTAGTGCCTCCAGGTTACACAAGCCTCCCAAGAAAAATTTCCAGCACCAGAAAACCACCTCCTGAATCCAGCACAGCTTCAGGATACTACATCTTCCCAGTCAGGAATTAAGAATGAAACCACAGCTCCAATGCAATTTTTTAACCCTTCACTTTCTGCAACAACTCTTCAGGAGACATTCTCCACAGGAAACCAACATAAAGTGGCACAAATTCAGAACTTCATGCGTGTACAGTCAGCTCCAGTCATTTTACAGAAAAAAGGGACAGTGAGTTTTTCAAACTTTACAGCTTGTATACCAATGTCCTTCTGCCAATATACGCACATCCCAGAACATCAACAACAACAATTTTTGAACACCAATCCTGCTCAACACAACATCTTACCCAATGGTTTTCCAAAGTTAATAGTCTAATGGATTGGGCACAGCAATTTCAGATTGCATTAATGAGGGAAAATGCTCTTTTTCTCATACTGAACCCACCCCAAAAACCATGGTCTATAGAGGTAGATTGTATTCATCATCGGGTGTTTTGCTTAATGTTAAGTTCCCTCGAACCAGCCATATGCCATATCATACCCAATGGGTCCACCATCTCTGAAATTTGGGAGAAGATGTTTAATCTGTTTTATAGCAAAAATAGAAGTACCACTAGCAGAATATCTAGGGAGTTTCATTCTGCTAGATTGAGACCAGGAGTAAGCATGAGCAAACATCTGCTCAACTTAAATGCCATGAGATCTGATCTGTTACAAAGGGGTGAGACAATCACAGAGGAAAGTTTTATTAGTATCATAATTAATTCCCTCGACTCTAGCTGGGACTATTTTCTAAATCAATTGGATAATCTAAATTATGACAACATTTCACTTGAAACATTATCAGGAAGGCTGGTGGCTGAGGATAATCTCAGAAAGGATTGAATTTTGCTTCATAAGGAACGCAGGGTTGCAAAAAAGAGTTAACTTTGTGGAACAGGTAAATGCATTACTAGGGTGTTATACATGTGGTTCGAGAGATCACTTTAAGAAGAATTGTCCTAAGGCCTTTAAAGGTAGAGAATCCATTAAGCATCCCCAGCTCTACTATACAAGTTATCAGAGGGAAAGATCTAACTCTAAACAAAGATATCAAGGTAGACACCCCAGTAGCCAAAGACACAATGTAAACCCGGGACGTAGAAAATCACCAAGCCCAAGAAGGAGCAGGGGATCCAGTCGGGAGAACAATAGGATTGACACTGATTCCGTGATTGGGATTAGAGATGTAGAACAGAATCTTGATGTAAACACAAGGGAACAATGTTGGTTAATTGACTCTGGGGCAACAACACATACATCTTGTAATAGAGAACTGTTCACCTCTTTAGACGAGGTATCATTTAACATTAAAGTTGCCAACCAAAAATTTGTGCAGGTGGTTGGGAAAGGGGATGTTCATATCCCGGGTCTTGGGAGAATCAAGAAAGTTCTGTTCATACCTGAAATACCATATAACGTCCTATCTGTAATTAAATTAAGCAAAGGTACCAAAATCGAGGTGTTATTTAAGAGTTACACCGTCCAACTTACCAATAATGGCAAGGAAGTAGGTGAAGTTATAGTGGCCAATGGGTTATCTTACTTTATACCCACGATAAATACCACAGCACAAGCCAATTTATCAAATGATAGTGTTAAGAATGGGAAGAAAGAGAGGGAAAAGGATGACAATGCCGACAGTGACACAAGTAATGGGAAAATAGAAGGGGAAAGCGATAATGATATTAACAATGTAAGTGTTGAAAATGTTGTAATCAAAACGAATGACTCAAAGCATGTTTCAATTGGTAAACCTTTACATAACAATTGTGCACATATTTTGCATAGAAAGTTGGGGCACATTGGTTTTCCCGTTGTTAAAAAGATGTTGAATTGTTCTGAAGGACTCAAAGTAAACAATTGTGAAAATTATTTAGAGTGTTCCGTTTGTAAGAGTTCAAAGTCAAAAGAAAAACCCCGACCAAAAAATCAGAAAGGAACACCATGCACATTTTTCAGTTGGTACACATGGATCTAGTGGGCCCCTTGAAGCCCTCTATTGGCCACAAAAAATATTTTCTCACAATTGTCGATGACCATAGTAGATATGGTTTCGTATACACCCTCAAACACAAAGGGGAAACATTCACCAAGTTTAAAGAGTTCTATAAGAGGGTAGAAATCCAACACAACATTAAAATCAAACAGATCATGACAGACTGCGGTTCTGAATTTCTTTCCAAAGAATTCAGTGACTGGATTAATAAACATGGTTTAATACACTTTACAACTTTGCCATTTTCTGCATTTCAAAATGGTGTAGCTGAATGCAGGAATGGCGTATTACAGACTATGGTTAGATGCATATTAGAAGATGCCGGATTAAACTTTTTATATTGGGGAGAGGCCGTCTTATATTCAAACTATACCCTTAATAGAATATGGTCAAGTGTGATACAGAAAACCCCATATGAAATAATGTACAATCAGAAGCCCACACTAGCACATCTTCATGTTTTTGGGGTAACTGCCGATGTACACATACCCAAGCAACTCAGACGAAAAGGAGACAATGTATCAAAAAAACTCAAATTTGTTGGTTATGAACCAAAAACCAAAGCTTGCAGATTCATGGATAGAAATCACAAGATAATCATATCGAGATCAGCAAATTTCCATGAAAACACAAACTGGAGTAAGATTTATTTATTTATTTATTAAACTTTTATACCGCTCCCTCTCCCAAAAAGGGACTCGGGGCGGTGTACAGCCTACTAAAAACATACAATAAATACCCAATAAATACAATTAAAATAAATTAAACCAAATTGATCCGGCTGTCTATCCCAAAAATTCAGTTAAAAATTAAAAACTAATAAAACCCCGATTAAAATTAAGTTAAAACTAAAATACAGTTACTGGGCCAGGCCAGCCTGTTTAAAAAATAGGGTTTTCACTGCGCGCCGGAAGGTCAGAATATCCGTCATAGATACACTCAAATGAAATAATAATTGGCAAGGATATATTCAAAACTGATCAGAAACAAACACAACTTCACACACACACTACAAAAACAAAATCCAACAGAAATAGCATTAAGGTTAGGGCATGGAAAGAAGGTCATCACATACTCAAAACCAAAGGTATAGATGACTACAGCTCAGATGACTCATCGGAAAACAATATCCCAACCGAAAACATACCCAGGAGATCACTAAGATTTAATAAGGGCAAAATCCCAAATACCTTAAGGGACTATTTGATGTCTATCGATACCACCATAAGTACACCCAAAAATTATAATGACATACACGCACTCCCACCAAATGAACAGCTAAAATGGAAAGAGGCCATGCAGAGGGAGATAGAAAGTATTAAAAACCTAGAAGTATATCCCCCCTCAAAGGTCCAAGAGAACAAAAAAATTATCGGTACCAAGTGGGTATACAAAATAAAACCCTTAGAGGATAACAAAAATCTATACAAAGCGAGACTGGTGGCACAAGGTTTCTCATATAAATTTCCAGACAATTACATAGACACTTACTCACCTACAGTGAGGGCAGAGAGTGTTAAGACAGCCTTAGTCATTGCCTCAATTCTAAATGAACACCAATTCGATGTACAAACAGCATACCTACACGCACCACTAGATAAGGAATTATATGTCAGAGCACCACCAGGAATTGACTGTAATGAAGGACAAACCTGGCTACTCAATAAGAGTCTCTATAGTCTGCGATAATCAGGTAAGAGATGGTACAATTGTTTTTCCAAAACTTTAAGACTAATAGGTTTCACTGCCACATCAGCTGACAAATGTGTATTTATTAAAAGGGAACAAGGTACATGTGAAAAAGTATTTGTCTATGTAGATGATATATTATACATATGTAAAAGTAAATTTAAATGTGACCAATTCGCCAAGGAACTTCAAAAACACTTTTCATTGAAATTTTTGGGAAAAGTCAATAAATATTTAGGAGTTCAGATTACTGAATCAAGTAATGGTTTTATACTATCACAAAAGGAAAAGATATTAGAATTACTGGAGAAATGCAATATGTCTGATGCAAAACCATCATATACCCCTATGCAAACTTACTTTCTAAAGAACATGTTTAATGATGATGAGGTATTTAAAGACAATACAATCTATCGATCTACAATTGGTTCGTTACTTTATATAGCCAATTGGACTAGACCGGACATAGCACTATCAGTCAACTTACTTTCAAGACATGTGAATAACCCAAAAATATACCATTGGAATGCGATCAAAAGATTATTGAGATATTTGAAACACACCGCTGATGCAGTTTTGTCACTTAATCCAAACACATCGAGCACCCCTAGACTTTCATGTTACGCAGATGCTGATTGGGCTGGAGATATTAAGACATGAAAGAGTACCTCAGGGTATGTTATTTTTCTGAATGATAGTCCCATCCACTGGTATACCGGAAAACAAAAACTTGTATTAACTTCAACTGCAGAAGCTGAATTGGTTTGTTTATCGAAGGCCGCAAATGACTTAATTTGGTTTGATGATTTACTAATGGATATTTGGAAACAACCTTCATATCTCATAATCATTCAGGAGGATAATAAAGCAGCAATAGATATATCCAAGGCCGATGCTGTAGGCCACAGATCAAGGCACATCGACATAAAGTACAAGCATGTGAGACAATTGTCAGAAATTGGATTCATAAAAGCTGTACACTGTGAGACTAAGGAACAAACTGCAGATATTTTGACCAAACCTCTTCCCCCAAAACAACACTCATACCTGACAAAGAAACTGTGTATAAATATATAAATGTTATATGGTAATATCTATGTTAATATTTCCTCAATGATTAATCAGTTCAACCTTAGAAAGGGAATTGTTAAGGTAAAATGTTGAATTGGTTAAACATACAAGTCCCATAATGTATCACTGCATATTCCCCTCCCACCAGTTATAAAGGATGCTCAGTTTTGGTTTTGAACAGATTCTTGTTTACCTCCTGGAGGAGTGGTATCTGGGGGAGAGCATGGATGTGAATTGGTTTGCTTTTTCTACAATAAAATAATGATTCTGACTGCAAATAGTTTGGAAGTTGATTTTGGCTACGATCCATTAATTAATTAATTAATATCAACATAATATTTCTCCTAAAAAGAATAGTCACTCAAGAAGCAGAAACTCACCTCAGAAGCAGAATCTCACCCCCACCTTTGTTAATGGGTGGGCCATTAAGGTCTGGGCCAAAATACTTTACATAAGAAGGAACTCCAGGTAAAAGCTATTGTAATTACCAAAAGCCCTTTTAAGGGCATAATCACCCAGCAAGCTAGACCAAGCCTGGAATTCAGGACAGCCTACAGAGTTGCCCCTGGGAGTTTGACAACCAATTAGAATACAAGCTCCAATTCAAATCCCAACAGAGGGTATAAAACCCAGGCACTCTCAGCACCTCAGCCCTTTTTTTCCCCCTTCTCTTCTCACCTTGAAGCATGCAATCATTCTTCTCTGGAGCTTCTGGCCATGTGGCCCTGTAACCATTAAACCTTCCAAGCAGCCTACATGTTTCTAGTGTCTTTTTCCCCATTTGGAACTGAACCCAGAAGGATATTTCTTTCAACACAATTCTGTTAATCTGTTAAATTCTTATAAAAACATACACATATACCTTATATGGAGGTAAAGATGACACATTCCTGTTCAAAATAGGGACAACTTTTGGGGAAAAAAAGTTTGTAATCCTAATTCAGTGCCATATGGTTAAACATAAGAACTGAAGCTGAGATGACTAAGATAAAATGTTCAAAGATGTGGGCTGATATGGATGTTTATCACTTTTGCATTTTAAAATGTTGTTTTTTTAACCTCAACATTTTATCAACATTTACACTTTCTGTATTATTTATGAATCATTTTTGAATCTTACTAAAATATCAAATTAAATGCTCATTCATCCTGATTATCTAATCACATATGATGGATGCAATGTGGATATTTACAATATTGTGGAAATGGTATACATGTCTGTATCAACCCACTTTTTTCCTATGTCAGTACGATCAAACAGCTATAAGTAATCTGTAAGACTGTGATTTCTAATGCAGTATTTCTATCCATGCTATTTTAATATGTGACTTTACTGCATTTTTCTTTCACTGATACTTTGATGTTTAGCTGATCCATTTCTTGACTGTAGTCTGTGGTAACTCATAATTTTAACTTAAGGCAGTTAGAATCATTTTTGTCAATGACAAGAAAATTATTTGGAGTCATTCTAGAGTCTGCTTTATTTTCCAGTATTCATTCTGCTTCTTGGCATATAATGGAGTTCATACTAAGCAAAATATCTTCTGTTTTCAGTAAACAAAAAACTTTATTCCAGTTTGTGTACTATTTTTTTTCCTCTTCTACCTCCATCTCCACCTCGTCCTCCACCTCCTATTATTATTATTATTATTATTATTATTATTATTATTATTATTATTATTATTATTATTATTATTATTATTATTATTATTATTGTTATTATTATTGTTATTATTATTGTTATTGTTGTTATTATTATTATTATTATTATTATTATTATTATTATTTCTTTTATTCATTAAACATGAAACTCAGTCAACTGAACATTTAAAAATGTAACACAAATATAACTGACTGGTGTAGAAGTTGATACGAGTTGCTGCCAGCATCCCAGGTATCAACCAATTATTTTCTTAAGATATACGATGTTCCAAGTAGCACATTTTTTTGCAGTTCTGCTGGTGTTATTGCAGGAAGCTACAATTTCTTGATGTATTTTCTAAAATTCTTGGACATAGTATCAAGTGTCCTGATGACAATGGGTATCACTGTTACATGTTCCATCCATAACTGCATAGTTTCAATGGCCAGGTCACAATATTTTGTGATTTTTTTCAAGTTCTTATTCTTTGACACTGGTTTCTCCTGGTACAGCGATATCAATAAATTGTACGCTTTGGTTTTCGACAACTGTGATATCTGGCGTGTTGTGTTTCAAATGATTTATTTATTTATTATTTATTAATCAAATTTATATACCGCCCTTCTCCCAGGGGACTCAGGGCGGTGTACAGCCTATCTAAAAACCCACAAATATACAAAAATTAAAAAAGTATTAAACCAATTTGGCTGATAAATAAAACTAAACAGGTCCCACCCCCCCACCTTAAAACCCCAATTTAAAATTTAAATACCATGGAGACCAAAATTAAAACCATTATCTCAGCCCAGGCCGGCCTGCTCAAAGAGCCAGGTCTTCAACGCGCGCCTGAAGGCCCTCAGGTCCGTGTCAGTACGAAGCTCTGGTGGCAGAGTATTCCAGAGGGCGGGGGCACCCACAGAGAAGGCCCTACCCCTCGGCGCCGCCAGACGACACATAGCGGCCGATGGCACCCGGAGCAGACCCTCTCTGTGGGAACGCACTGGCCTGTTGGAGATCACCGGCAGAATGCGGTCCTGAAGATAACCTGGTCCCATGCCATGGGTCGCCCTAAAGGTCAAAACTAGAACCTTAAAGCGAACCCGGAGAGCCACCGGCAACCAATGCAGCTCGCGCAGAAGTGGCGTCACATGGGCGCTACGCGACGCCCCCATAATCATCCGCGCGGCCGCATTTTGCACCAGCTGGAGTCTCCGGATGCTCCCCGCGGGGAGCCCCATGTAGAGGGCATTACAATAGTCCAGGCGAGAGGTGACAAGGGCCTGAGTGACCGTGCGCAAGGCGTCCCGATCCAGGAAGGGCCGCAACCGGTAGATCCGACGGATCTGATGAAACGCCCCCCTGGAGACGGCCGCGATATGATGTTCAAGCGACAGCCGTACATCCAGGAGGACACCCAGGTTGCGAGCCCTCTCTGCGGGGGGCAAAACTTCCCCCCCGATAGCCAGCAAAGGTGTCAGCTGGCTATATCGGGGCGCCGGAAACCACAGCCACTCGGTCTTGGATGGGTTGAGCCGAAGCCTGTTCCCACCCATCCAATCCCGCACGGCCTCCAAGCACCTGGACATAGCCCCCACAGCATCGTTGGGGTGGTCTGGAGTAGAGATGTATAACTGGGTGTCATCTGCATATAAATGACACCTTACTCCAAGACCACGGATGATCTCGCCCAGCGGCTTCATATAAATGTTGAACAAGAGGGGATGATGACCTGTCAGTATTTGAAAGTCCCACAAGATCTTCACTTTCATATTTCTGACAACTTTTTCCACTTTATGTTCCCATGACTTTTTAGATACAGGTAAGTCATATTTTTTACATAATGACCAATGGATTAATTTAGCAACTCAGTCATGTCTAGCTTTGTAACCAATTTGCGTGACTTTGCTGCACTCACATATTCACAAAAAATGACTGTACACAGCAAACTATGCTGGATTTCATATCACAAATCACTAGTCAAATACTTTCCAAACGTTTAGGGCTGCATGATATATACACGGATTATGCGAGCCGATCCCAGTGGCCTTCTGCAACTGACCAATGGTGATTTTTGTCAGTGCCAATTGTTTTCAAGTGCTTGCCTAGGTCTTTAGGCACAGCACTCAGTGTGCCAAGTACCACTGGAACCACCTGGACAGGTTTATGCCAGAGTCTCTGCAATTCGATTTTCAAGTCCTGATATCTGGAGATAGTTTCAAGTTGTTTTTCGTTGATTCTGCTGTCACCAGATATGGAAATGTCAACAATCCACACTTTTTTCTTCTCCACAATCGTGATATCTGGTATATTGTGTTCCAAAACTTTGTCAGTCTGTATTCGGAAGTCACACAGTAGTTTTGCATGGTCATTTTCGACCACTTTCTCAGGCTTATGATTCCACCAGTTCTTTGCTACAGGCAGATGGTAGTTGTGATGCAAGTTCCAATGGACCATCTGAATGACTGTGTTGTGATGTTGTTTGTAGTCAGTCTGATAAATTTTCTTGAAACGGCTCAGTATATGATCGATGGTTTCATTCGCTTCTTTGTAGATTCCGCATTTGGGGTCATCAGCAGACTTTTCTATTCTGCCTTTGATTGCATTCGTTCTGATGGCTTGTTCTTGGGCTACAAGAATCAGGCCTTCTGTCTTTTCTTCAGTGTTCCATTGGTCAGCCATAACCAGGTCTTTTCCTTATCTACTTTTCCTTGGATCTTTCCAAGGAATTGTCCATGCAATACTTTGTTACACCAGCTGTCAGCCCAAGTTTGCATCACTGTTTTCTTGTATTGATTCTTGGTTTTCTGCACTTTGAGCAGTTTCCTATTGTTGACTTCCATCAAAGCTGGTTCAACACTATCTTTCACATAATCTGCCAGAGCATGCTTTTCCTATTCGACTGTCTGCTTCACTTGCAAAAGTCCTCTGTTGCCTTCTTTTCTGGGCAAATATAGCCTGTCAACATCACTACGCTGATGAGTGTATGGTCATCAGTTTTTTCATTTTCCTATCCAGGGTGTCCAGCTCTGCCTGTGTCCAGTTTATGATCCCAGCAATATATCTGATGACAGGTATGGCCAGGTATTTATAGCTTGATGGTGTTACTGCCATCAGTTTGCTTTTTAGAATTTTTCTGACCCTTTATGTGTATTCTTTGCTGACCACATTTTTCACTTCCCATGTTGACATTGTCCAGTTGCAGTATACCCAGGTATTTGTAGGTTTCGAGTTGGTGGCATTTGATGGTTTGTCCATTGGGCATTTCGATTCCATCACTTTCTACAATTTTTCCTTTCTTCAGTGCTACTGTGGTGCATTTGTCCAGGCCAAACTCCATGCTGATGTCAGTGCTGAAAATTCGACCTGTATTGGTCAGTGACTGGATTTCAATTTCTGATTTTCTGTATAACTCCAGATCATCTATTTACAGTAGGTGAGATATTTTCTGGGAATTTTTAAGAGTTTGATAACCCAGGTTAGTTTTCTATAAAATTGTTGACAAGGGAGGTCATGGCGATGATGAACAGCAGAGGTGACAAAGAACCAGCCTGGAAAATCCCTCTTTTGATGTTGACCAGTCTGTAGCTGTCACTTCCAATGAACAGTTCTGTTTTCCAGTGCTTTATTGCATTTGCAGTGAAAGTGTCTGTTTTGTGGCGGGAAAAGAGACAATCGCACTCCAGTTGATTCTTCTTTCTTTTATTTTGTTCCAGGTCTGAGTGCCGGGCAAACCACGGCAGCCTTTCTTATAGCGGGCTGCTCACGTCTCGCCAGCCATTGATGGCTCTTTAAAGTTCCCGCCGCGGGATCCACCAATGTGGGTAAGTATGTTAATATATAACACCCCTCCCCACTTCGTCTAGTCCGACCAATCAGAGCCCGACCTAGGTTGCATAGTCCCGTAAGTAGGTGGGGCTTTTATGTGTCCGACTAGACCTGTGCAGGTTAGTCACAAGTTCGCTGGCGGCTGGTGCAGATGGCATTGTTGTTCCTCCCATCTCTTCCCATGGAACCTCCTGGAAGGTAGAGCCGGCCATGCCACTCCCACCAGGCCTTGCTTGGCTGGTTGAATCAGCTAGGCCGCTCCCTCCCAGGCTTCTTGCCTGCTGTCTCTCTGGCGCCTGTTCCACGTCACTCGGATTGTTACTTCCTCCAGCTACAGGTGCGTAGTTGCGAACATCGACCGAGGGTAGTGTTAGTGGTGTTTGTGTAGTTGTTAGGTTATGTTTTGCTATTGGTGGTGTGTGTTAGAAGGGTCTCCCCCTTCTCGCCTGTTTCTGTTTGTGGGCTGTGTGTGGTCTTCCCTTTCCTCGCGGTTTGTGTTAGAGGGGTCTCCCCATTCTCCTATTGTCTTGTCTGTATTTCTCTGTATTGTTCGTGATCTCAGTTGGTCTTTGTGCCTCCTCCAGTCTCTGTCCTCTTCGGTAACCAGTCTGTATGACCGGGGTCCCGTTATTTGTGTAATTATTGCTGGTATCCACAACGGTTCCCCTGAGAGGTTTTTTGCATAGACTAAGTCTCCTGATTTAATTGTACGGTATTTGCTGGAGGAGTCTGTTGGTTTCTCTGTGCAATATGTGGGCTGTAGCCTGTCTAGATGTGATCTTAGTTTTCTACCCATTAATAGTTCTGTGGGCTTTTGTTCGTTGTTGTGTTGGGTGTTATGTGTTGTATAGTTAGCAGTTTGTCTATTTTTTCTTGTATTTCTCCCGGGCTCAATTTTTTAAATATGTCCTTTGTATAACGGACCATTCTTTCCGCATGTCCATTCGCTGCCGGATGTGCCGGTGCTGTCAGTGCATGCCTTATGCCATGAATAGCTAAAAATTCCTTGAATGCTGTAGCCATGAATTGTGGCCCGTTATCAGATACTACTACATCCAGCAACCCGTTTGTTGCGAATAGTGTTATGAGTTTCTTAATTACTGCGTCTGTTGTGGTGGTATGCATGATGCTTACTTCTAGCCAATTTGAGTAAGCATCTACAATTATTAAGAATGTATACCCCTTTGTCGGTCCTGCAAAATCAATATGTATCCTTGACCATGGTCCCCTGGGTGTTTCCCATTCCGTAACCGGTGCCTGTGGGGGTGCGGGTCTGGATTCTTGGCAACATTTGCACGTTGTTACCCAATCCCCTATATTCTTATCCATCCCTGGCCACCATACATAACTTCTAGCCAAAGCTTTCATATTCCCGGGTGTCCCTCGTGTAATAATTCCAATATTTGTTCTCTTAATCTGTTGGGTATGACTACCTGGTCCCCCCCATAGTATACATCCTTTTAATATAGACAATTCAGTCTGTCTGTTTTTAAACGGTTTAGCTGTCTCGTCTCACATCGACTCTGGCCAGCCCTTGTTTATCCATGCTGCGATTTGTGCCAAAGTTCTGTCTCTCATGGTTTCCTTCGCAATGTCTCTGGTGGTTACGGGTAGATTTGGTAGAGTCTCAATTTGGAGGGTCGATGTGGTTGGTGCAGGGTCGTCGTCAATGTCCGGTAAGGGGCAATGGCTCAGCGCATCAGCATGTGTTATGGCTTTTCCTGGCCAGTAAGCTAAGTTGTAGTTGTAGGCAGCCAGGAATTCGGACCACCTAGTCATTCGTGGTGACAATATGTGGGGTGTTGCCTTATTTCTGGCCAGTATTCCCAATAGTGGTTTGTGATCAGTGATTAACAAAAAGGTCCTACCGTATAGGTATTCATGGAATCATTTTATTCCCGATATGGTGGCCAGCGCTTCTTTATCGAGTTGACTGTAGTTCCTTTCTGTTTTTGAGAGTGTTTTAGAACAAAATGCTATAGGTGCTTCTTTTCCGTCTGGCAAGGTGTGGCTGAGTACTGCCCCCATGCTGAAAGGTGATGTGTCGCAAGTTAGGGTTAGAGGGAGTGTTTCGTTGTATTGTATTAATACTTTGTTGGATGTTAAGAGATCTTTTATTTTCTGGAAGACTGTGTTTTCCTGCTTTCCCCAGTTCCAGGTGGCATCTTTTTCGAGCAATCTATATAGGGGTTCCGCTACCGTCGCCTTCTGTGGCAAAAACACATTATAAAAGTTGATAAGTCCTAGGAATGCCTGTAGCTTTATTTTATTGTTGGGGATGGGTGCCTCTTTTATTGCCCTGACTTTGCTTTCCATGGGGTGAATGCCCTCTTTGTCTATGAGATATCCCAGGAATTCTACTTTTCCTTTTTTACTTTTAGACCTGCCTCTTTAAATTTGTTTAGGACTTTCTTTAGGCAGTCTTTCAGTTATTCTTTGTCTTTGGCTGCTATTAGTACATCGTCGAAGTATGGTATCACCCCCTTTATTCCTTGTAGAAGGTGTTCCATTAAACTTTGGAATATTCCAGGGGCTACGCTGACCCCGAATTGTAATCTTTTGCATTTAAATGCTCCCAATGTGTTACAATCATTTGTGCTTCTGCTGTTTGGGAGTTAACTGGTAGTTGTTGGTAGGCTTGTGCCAAATCTAATTTTGCGAAGATTTTACCCCCCTTATTAAATGTAATAGGTGTTGGACTACCGGAACTGGATATGCGCTTTGTTGCAGTGCGTGGTTCAGGGTTGCCTTGTAGTCCCCACAGATTCTTATTGACCCGTCTGGTTTAATAGGGGTCACAATAGGGGTTTCCCACTTCACATGGTCTGTTGGCTCCAGCACCCCCTGTTTTATAAGTTTGTCTAGTTGCTCATTGATTTTAGGTTTTAATGCAAATGGAACTTGCCTCGCCTTAAGTCTTATTGGGGCTATATTAGGGTCTAAGTTAAATGAAATGGGGGTCCCCCGATACTTGCCCAATTCTCCATTGAATATGTCCTGGAATTCCCTCACGAGGTCCTATTCCCACTCTGTGTCATCGATTCTGTTTACTCCAATCACTCCGATCCCTAATGGTGCAAACCATTCGAGTCCCAGTAAGTTTGGTCGGTTCTGGTTAACAATGGTCAGTGGAAGGATTTCTGTGTGGTTCTTGAAGTTAACTTTAAAATGTCCCACACCCACCATGGGAATTTTGTTTCCCTGATAGTCCTTTAATGTGAGTTCTTGTGTCTCCAGCTCTTCCTGTTGTATATCAGGGATCAAGTTTTTTATAGTCTCCCATGATACCATTGATAGGTATGAGCCAGAGTCAACTTCCATCTCACATTCCTGTCCTTCAATTTTAACTTGTATGTGGACCTTTCTCACATTCTTTGTATTTGAGTGTCCAATGGTTATTGTCTGGTGTGTCTCTTCCTTTCTATAAGTCATTTCTTTCTCTCTCTTGTTCCTATTTTCTTGACTCCAATGGCTCCCCAATGGTCTGTCTCTCTCTCTCTCTGTCCTTTGGATTTGGGCTCCATCTTTGTCAGGGGCTATAACTGTTTCTGGAACGGCATGCCCTCGCTATGTGTCCCCGTCGGTCACATTTTCTGCAAATGGTGTCGTTAAAACGGTACTCCCAACATGGATGGTTTCCCCCGCATCTCGCACACTGGAATTCTGCCTTCCTCCCACTCCGCTCCCGTCTTTTTCCCGAACGGAGTTGGTTACCTCTTCTTCTTTGTCCTCCTCACTTCTGGACACTGATTCGATGTCCTCGTGGTGCGTGGTGGCTGTATTTTTGCTCGCCTCTGGTTTTGGAAGGGCTTTGCTGCTATCTTTGGATGTTTTATTTATCTTTCTCATTGTTGCGGCCGATCTGTGTGTGGCTTCCGCGGTGGTGGCTTCTTCTATTGCTTCATTCACAGTGATTTTTGGTTGGGTTAGCAATCGACCTTGTAATGTGAGGTCCTTGAGCCCAAGAACCACATGGTCCCTTAGTGCCTCGTCTAAATTTAGGAAGTCACACGCTCCGCCGATGTCCCGGAGGGCTGCCACGAAATCGGCAACGCTTTCATCTCCGTTTGGTTCCTTAAGTAGAATTTGTGTCTTTTTATGAGGCTCGACATGGTTGGTGTGTAATGGGCTCTCAGTAGCTTCTCCAGATCTGGCCATGTCATGGTTTTTACGTCCATGGGTGCCGCCAATGCCTTTGCCATCCGGAATACTGCGGGTCTGCAATGGGTAAGAAAAACAGCTCTTTTTCAGTGATCCGATATGCTGTGAAGGTCGCTGCTCTCCAAAAATACTAAGAATCGGTCGACGTATGATTGCCATTCTTCTGTTGCTGGATTGAATTGTGTGGGTGGCGAGTTGTACCTGGACATTCTGCCTCACTCGTTCTTCGTGGCCACATGCTCAACTGGATTCCTTTGTCTCGGATCACACCTTCGTCGCCAGTGTTCTGTGGCAGGAAAAGAGACAATCGCACTCCAGTTGATTCTTCTTTCTTTTATTTCGTTCCAGGTCTGAGCACTTTCTTATAGCCGGCTGCTCGCAGCTTGCCGGCCAATGACGGCTCTTTAAAGTTCCCGCCGTGGGATCCACCAATGTGGGTAAGCATGTTAATATATAACATGCCAATGCATTTGCATATTCCAATGACATCCAGGCATTTGATGATCCAGCTTGCAGTAGTGAATCAAATGCTTTCTTATTGTCAATCCAAGTTGTAAGCAGATTTGTTTTTTGGCTTTTGCAATTCTCTAGAATAATTTTCTCGATCAGGAGCTGATCTTTTGTGCCTCTGCTTCTTTATTTTTTTCCTTTCTGCTCTACTGGCAAGATGTTATTTGCTTCTAGGTAGTCCTGGATTTTGTCAGCTATTGATGCCAGTCAGCAGCTTGATCATGGTTGGCAGACACATTATTGGCCTGTAATTTGCAGGTATTGTCCCTTTTACTGGATTTTTCTGTATCAAGTAGGTTTTCCCAGCTGTTAACCATTCACTGATGTTTCCTGTCTGCAGCATTTCATTGAATGCTTGCATTTCATTGAATGCAGCATTTCATTGTTGGGCCATTTTTTTCATGCAGGCTGGTCAGATATTGGAGCCAAAAGTCATGCAGTTGATCATTGCCAGGTGATTCCAGTTCTTGACTTTTCTCACTCTGTTGCTTATCATTTCAGTAGTTATTTCCAATTGGTCCATTTTGTTCTTGAAGAATTTCTTCTCAAAGTCTCTGATCCACCCAGCATTTTTGTTGTAACATTTCTCGGTCTCCCACAGGTCTTTCTAAAACTGAGTAGTTGCCATTTTCTCAGGTTTTTCAATTTTCATATCCCCCTTCTGATTCAGAGTCTGAAAGAACCGTCTTTGGTCTGATTTTGTTTGTACTGGATGACTCTGGCTTTGTATCTTTCAATTTTTCTTGTTGTTGCTGTTATCTGCTGCTTCACAATTTCCAATGCTTCATCAATTTTTCTTATACTGAGCCTGTATTTTTTGATCAGATGTTTCTTGATCTTGCTGTTCTTGATTTTCAATTCCAACCAGATTTTCCACTGTGGTTTTCCAGTCAATTTTGTAAGGGCTGCAGCTGTTGAATCTCCAGTTCTTCTGTTATTATGATTGCTGTACTGTAGGCAAGCCAATTTGTTTGTTCAATTGATGTTATCTGGACTGCTGGAAGTGTATAATTCACATCCATCATCAATGGTGCCAAATGTTTTCTAGGCACAGTCTTCAATGTTGGAAGCCTTTTTCTTTTGCATTTGATGCAGCATGTGACAAAATTTTAGCCTTCAGTTCTTGCTGCCTGGCATTGAGTTCTCCTGGTGTTTCAATTGTGACTTCAGGCTCTTGCTGTTGCTGTTCTTACAAAATATCTGCATTTTCTTCGAATTTAGGCTGTTCAATTGTTCCAGATGTTATTGGAGTATTTTCTGCTGCCACTTCAGCAGTCTGCTGTTCACCAGTCTGCGTTCCCATTTCACAATTGTTTCATATTTCTTCAAGTTCGACTTCACTGAACACTTTGTTCCTGATGACAAATTGTTGCTGATCGGCTAATCATAATTCAGTTATCCTTGAATCTGGGTATTCTTTTTCCATAATTTATACATCCTTTTTTGGTAGCCTCATTTTTCTGGTTCCACTTGTGGTAGAATTTCATTACAGTCCAGTTCTCTGACATAGTATATTTCTGCCACTTCTGAAGGTGTTCAGCCTGTAGGCCCATGCCCTGGTTGCTCAGCTATGGGACTCATGGCCTGTAGCCCACTTGTCAACAGATGCCCAGGTTCTCCAATACCCAACATGGCCCTTATTAACCTGGCCGATGACCGAGCTGGTATAGGCTTTGTTTGGTTGTGTTTCACCATGATTCATCCATTTATTTATTTATTTATTTATTTATTTGAATTTATATACCACCCCCTCTCCCAAAGGGACTCAGGGTGGTGAACAACCAGAATAAAATGCACATATAAAACACATATACAATATTTAAAAATTAAAAGAATTAAATACATTGGCTCTTACAAAGATTAAAATAAGGGGATTAAGAAAGATTAAAACCAGATTAAAAAATTAAAAAACCCCTAGGCCAGACCGGCTTGCTGAAATAAATAAGTTTTCAGCACACGGTGGAAGGTCAGGAGATCAGGGATGGTCCTCATCTCCGGGGGTAATTCGTTCCAGAGAGAGGGTGCCCCCAATGAGAAGGCCTGCATCCTCGGGGTCGCCAGCCATCCAGCCAGTGGCACCCCGAGGAGGCCGACTCTATGGGAGCGTATCAGTCGGCGGGAGGCTGATAATGGCAGGAGGCAGTCTCGCAGATATCCTGGTGCGATGGAGCGCTTTAAAGATGATAACTAAGACCTTGAAGCACACCCGGAGGGCCACTGGGAGCCAATGCAGCTTGCGCAGAAGTGGCGTAACATGGGAGCCCTGAGGAGCCCCCAACACCACCCGTGAGGCCGCATTCTGCACCAGCTGGAGCCTCTGGATGCTCTTCAAAGGCAGCCCCATGTAGAGAGCATTGGCATAGTCTAGGCGGGAGGTTACCAGGGCGGAGGTGACTGTGCAAAGTGCATCCCAATCCAGAAAGGGCCGCAACTTGTAGATCCTACAGACCTGGCCAAAAGCTCCCCTGGCGACGGCCGCCACATGGTCTTCCAATGGCAGCTGCACATCCAGGAGGACATCCAGATTGCGGGCCCTCTTTGTGGTGGCAAGAGTTTCCCCCTCCACAGCCAGCGATGGAACCAGCTGGCTGTACCGGGGTGCCAGGAAGTACAGCCACTCAGTCTTAGATTGGTTGAGCTGAAGCCTGTTCCATCCCATCCAACATCGCACGGCCTCCAGGCACTGGGTCATCACTTCGACGGCTTCATTGGGGTGGCCTGGGATGGAGATGTACAGCTGAGTATCATCAGCGTACTGATGGAACTCCACCCCAAAGCCACAGATGATGTCACCCAGCGGCTTCATATAAATGTTGAACAGAAAGGGAGAGAGCTCGACCCTTGAGGCACCCCACAAACCAGGGGCCTCGAGGCCAACCTCTGCCCCCCTGCCAACACGAATTGCGAATGGTCAGAGAGGAAGGAGGAGAACCACCGCATAACAGTGCCTCCCACTCCCAGCCCCCCCAGCCGCCGCAATAAGATACTGTGGTCGACAGTATCAAAAGCCGCCAAGAGATCTAACAGGACCAGGACAGAGGAATAACCTCTGTCATGGGCCCTCCAGAGATCATCCACCAATGTGACCAATGCTGTCTCTGTGCTGTGGCCGGGCCTGAAGCCCGATTGGCGTGGATCCAAATAGACAGCTTCATCCAGGTGCTGGGAAACTGTCGTGCCACCATACTCTCAACAACCTTTGCCACAAAATAAAGGTTGGAGACGGGACGATAATTAGATAACAAAGTTGGGTCCAGGGACGGTTTCTTGAGGAGGGGTCTCACTACCGCCTCTTTCAAGGCGGTGGGCAGATTTCCCTCACTCAAGGAAGCGTTAATAATACCCTGAAACCAACCTCGTGTCACCTCCCAGGTGGCCAACACCAACCAGGAGGGACACGGGTCCAATAAACATGTGGTAGCATTCAGTCCCCACAACAACCTGTCCACGTCTTCAGGGATCACAGGATCAAACTCCTCCCAAATGACTGCCTCAAATTCCACCCCCGACTCCCCACCCAGAGTTGCCCATTCAGAGTCCAACCCATCCGGGATCCGAGTGATTTTATCCACCAGGAAATTCGAAAAGTCCTCAGCCTGTCCCTGCAAGGGGCCTCCCGCGCTCCCCCTTCCAGGAGGGAGCAGGTCACTCTAAACAGGGCGGCCAGGCAGTTTCCTGCAGATGCAATAAGGGTGGAAAAGTAAGAACGCTTTGCCACCCTTATCGCCACTAAATAGGTCTTAATATAAGACCGTAATAGTGTTCGGTCGGGTCCGGAGCGAGTAGTCCTCCAAATACTCTCCAGGCGTCTTTTCCGGTGCTTCATCTCCCTCAGCTCCCCGGAAAACCAAGGGGCCGAGTGAGAGCAGTGCCAGGTCAGATGCTGCAAGGGCACGACCTGGTCCAGGGCCCCTATCCACGTGGTGACCAGGTCCTCAACTGAGTCATGTGTTCGAATGTCAGGACATGGCCCAAGCTCCATCAGGAACCTATCTGGGTCCATCAGGCGCCTGGGGCGGTACCAATGTATTTGGTCCACCTCCCTGCGATGGGGAGGAGCGGCATGGAAGTCCAGCCTAAGGAGGGAATGATCTGACCATGACAAGGGCTCAACAAAAACGTCCCCAACACCAAGATCATCCTGCCACTGTCCAGAGACAAAAACCAGATCCAGGATGTGACCCCCAATGTAAGTGGGTTCCCTAATTAATTGGGTCAGGCCCAAGGCTGTCATGGAAGCCAAGAACTCCTGAGCAATCCCCGAGGCCCCACCAGCCAAAGGCAGGTGGAAATCCCCCATGACCATCAGCCTGGGGGTCTCAACCGCCAGGTCGGCTATGACCTCGAGGAGCTCAGGCAGAGCCGATGTCACAAAGCAGGGAGCCAGGTATGTGATCAATAGGCCCATCTGAACCCCGGAACCACACTTTACAAAAAGGGACTACATCCGGTCGTCTGAGGAACAGTGGATTCCCTAGGACCCATTGCATGGGTTGTTGGGTGCACTCAGTCCTGCTCCTCGACTGAGACCTCTCTGGCATGGTTGAACCTGCTAGTAGTTTGCACTACTGCCATCACAGCTCTTAGCTTCATTGGAACAGTTAAGCCCCCGCCACATCAAGGCAGCACCCTGTGGGATGATGATGATGATGATGATGGTGGTGGTGGTAGTTTCTCCTCCTTTTTCATGCCATTTGCCTCCTTTCTGTTATCCCTGTCAATTTAAATACTAAATAATAAGCGTATGGGTTTTATGCATGGGCTGCAGACTAGTTAGTTTCCCATTGGCAAAAATTCAGACCCATAAAAAATGGCCAGTATTAATAGTCATAACAATACTACAATGATACATTTTTAGAAATTAAAAAAGTTTATACATAAATAATAATACAAATTGTCTGCTTCATTATGATCAATGATACAGTGAAAATAATAGACCTCAAGGAAAAAGTGTAAGGGACCACAGACCGGATACTCTCCAAATGGATCTTAACAAGCAGCCTGATAAAGTTTATTTTGCTTATTTATATGTACACAATGCAAGAGTACAGAATGTTTAGGGAGGAAACAAAGAATGTTTCATAACATTATGAATGTTAAGAAAAATATAAATATATATATTTTCAGGAAAGATAAAGCTATGATATATTCTGCTAGAGAGCTCAGAATGATGGCACCAAGATTACATTTGTTGATAATAGCTCCCTCTAAAGTCATTTTTCAATTTTTAATTAGCACTTTTGCTTTTCATTTTATATTATTTCATTCCATTCCATTTTTTTATTATTTTATTTTGAACAACAGCAAAAACAACCAACCTGTCTGTTTGGTTATAAGTAACTAAATCCACTCTACATGTCCTGATATTCTCGTGATAGATATGACCCCTTGGAATAGGTCCTACAAGTGGAGATAGTAAGATTTTCTGCTTCTATGCTTGAGGAAGCTTCCCGTTTGCAGATCCCAGTCATTTGTCTAGTTGGTACAAGGCATCCAAATACAACTGCTGAATCAGTCAGAATAAGCTCATCCATAAACAACTGTGGCTTAAAACCAGTTACAATGGTCGAAAGGTGGATCATGTTTTGGAACCATAAAAAAAAGAGTAGATAAATTAGGGGCTCTTAATCTACACCCAGAGGTGTATGAGAAGCAATTACCACTCTTTCAGGAAGCATTAGAAAAAAGGCAATTACATTATAATTATTACTAACAGCTAAATCTACAAATCCAAAATAATAAATAGAGAAAAATGAAAATCCAGAATTGTATCCTCCCTCTCTCAGTTGACTAGCTTTTGCACTGTGAAAAGCACTTTTGATTTACGGAAGATTGAATTACTTTGCTGAAAAGATTCTAAATCCAGCTATCATTCAAACAACCTACTATCACCAGCATGTTATTCAAAATGAAGATTTTCTTAAACAAGTATGAGATCTTCCATTATATGTGCTCCATATAATGGACATTAGCTCATTAATAGTTCATTTGGGCAATAAGAGTGATTTTACTTTAAAGTTTAATTGTAGCAATGTGAAAATAGGTTGTTCCTATTTTCCATCATCCTTGAGAAAATATAGCTTGAGCAAATAATCTTTCCCTCCCACAGCAAGTCAGTATTCTGAAAAGCATTAAACACAAACTCAATTAATTTATTCAACTTTGTTAGATACAACCATGCAGAGCAGTTGTCATATTAAGTTCCAGTTTCAAAAGGATTGAGATAAGTATGTACTCTGGTCTACTTTTTGTTTAATATTTATATTGACTCCTGATTGAACAACTGTAAGACTGTTCTTACATATCCCAAAGATATCAGACAAATCACTATTGCTTATATTTAATGCAGACAATACCACAATCTGATATTTGACCTAAATATTGGTCTCACGAAATTGTTCAGGTCTTTGATGCAGATTGTAGTAAATTGTCAGAAAAGTTGGTTTGTGATATTCTATAACTGCCACTTAAAGTTTAGTGACATTTATGATGGGAAAAAAGCTTGACCTGGCATCTTAGATATGTAGTAAAGGAATTGTGCATTTTTGCACTGTTTTATTTTACACAGCATGCATAATGTGAATGCACATACTCTTGATGTAGTCACAAACAGAATCTATGTCAATTGTCCTCCAGTAAATAATGTTTATTGCATTTAAGAAAAGAAAGATTTAAAGCATTGGATACAACTGAAGGCAGCTTATTTATTTACAAGGAAATAAGGGTAGCATTTCTCTCTTTTCTTTCTCATTTGAAATAGCATAGAGTCCAAAGTTGCCGATTTCTTGCACAGACAAAAATAATTGAATCACGTTCACAGAAGGAATGAGATCAGCAAAAAAAAAGGACTCCAGAAGACATCTCTAAAACAGAAAACAAAAGCAGCTTGACAGGATTAGGATATTTCCTTCTTCAGGAATGGAGATTGTAGTAGATATAACAAAAGTATTGTTGTGGACAAGAAAATATCATGCCAGAAAAAAAAGTGGAAGTCATGGTCCTCCACTCCGAGCAGAGAGAGGGGGAAGAGGGAGAGGGAAAGGAAAGGGAAGAGGGAGAGACATTAATTTAGTCTAGTCATGCTTTAGATTTACATATTCCACTTCAATGCATTTCTTAAATCAAGTAGAAATATAATTTATTTTATATATTTTCTGGGCAAACAGTTTCTGATTCCTGCCTTGCCAGAATATGTTCTTACAACTGGAAATTAGGACAAACAAACATATTCATTTTCCTTTCTTCCATTTTCATCTTTAAAAAATCAGTATCATTTCATCTCAGATAAAACAGAGAAGAATTTAAAGCTTTCTATTTGAATTGCCAAATCAATCAGGTTTACTTTTGCCTATAATCCTAAAAATTCATATAATTGTCATCACCACTATCATGACCATCATCTCAAAGGATTTCTGTTATCTTGGGAGGGGGAGACACTTTAAAAAAATACTAAAGAGAAAATTTACCTATATCTTACTAGACATGGAAAAGGAAAATAATTGTTATGGTTCTTTTATGGTTATATAACTTATGGTCACAAGTTACTTATCCAAAAACCTATCTGCATCCAATGGTTTTAAATTAACCTGGAAATGTGTGCAATTTTCATTAATTTGGAACCTTTAATATTTGGTGAGCGATCAAGATAAACAGTGTAACTATGTTAATTTATTTTCTTTATTAATATTTTTCACAAATTATCTGAATTATAATACACACTTATATACACAGTTTATTTTGTAGATGTGAAAATATGTATCTTAATAAAAGGATTTGTTAAAATATCCTTCAGATTTCCTTTTTTAATTGAATAATAATAGCAAGTTTTGTGTAAATTACCCACCTAATCAATTACTAGAA
The DNA here is from genome assembly GCA_023653725.1 of Bungarus multicinctus. Lineage (NCBI taxonomy): Eukaryota > Metazoa > Chordata > Lepidosauria > Squamata > Elapidae > Bungarus > Bungarus multicinctus. The sequence continues at coordinate 44,240,529 of CM042850.1, forward strand.
TCCACTCCTTCAGCTTAAAAAGACAAAACATGTTTCAGTACCTTGAAATACTTTTCTGCTTTGGATTCAGTTCTGCAAGATTTAGACCTATACTTACAGAAAACTATTTTCTGCAGTAACTGTTCGGATGAAATAAGAAATCCTAAATAACCTTTACAGTATCTACACACTAAATCAATTTTGTGTTACTTGTTTGTTAGCTTCCAGTGAACAATGCAGATTATTTTTTCCAGTCTATATAACCTTACTTAGACACAAAAAGTGTTCTGTTCTAGTAACCAAAAGAATGTCAGGATAAGTTGAAATTATACAGTTCCAAACATCCTACTCTTGATAAAGAAGGAAGAAATTCAATTAAATTTTCTGTTCAAGTGGTCTGAGTAGTTGTCAGTCAACTTAGAATGACTTTCAAGTGAAAAAAAAATGCATAGTTTTTGCCTATACTATCTGAGACTTAACATAATTTATAGTTCAAAACAGAGGTGGTATTCAGCAGGTTCTGACCAGTTCTGGAGAACCGGTAGCAGAAATTTTGAGTAGTTTAGAGAACCAGCAAATACCATCTTTGACTGGAGATTTTACAGTATCCTTCCCTTGCCACACCCATCAAGCCACGCTCACAGTACCGGTAGTAAAAAAAATTTGAATCCCACCATTGGTGCAAAACATGCAGAGAATTTTAGATTGTTGAACATTCTGGTCATAGCTGAAGCATCAACTGGACTGAATAAACTTAGATATATATTTCTTGACTATAATTCCACCTATTTTTTTCAGGTTCAAAATTGGACATATTTCTGTGCTACTAAAATATCAAAAGTTATTATTAGGAAAAATGCAACATACCCTGTTGATAAAACTCCCAGTTTCCATTCATGGGTTTATCATAATAATTCATAAATAAGTAACAGCAAACAGAAAAACTCTGCCATTTTATGCACCACAATTTTCTTTAGTATAATTTATCAGAAATGCTGATTCTAGACACGAAAAATAGTTTTTTTCTTTTGAGAACTTAACCATTTACAGTCCAATATATTCTGAATAAAAAGTTTGCAATTTACTATCTATTGCAATTCCTTTAGTAATATTAACTGTAAATTTTGAATATGTTTAAATTAAATTGTATTAACTTGATAAGAAAAATTCCATCAGGTAAAAGACTAAATACATTTTCTGAAGCAGGGAGTTCCAACACGTAATTATTCATATTCAATAAGTAATGTAGAAATTGTTGGGACATAAAAAAGACCCTTTGTGCCAAGGGGAAATCAGAAATAAAACCCATTGTGAATAGGACCTATTTCCCCAAAATATGCAAAGGAATACTGTTGAATTAAAAAAGAATAGTAAGTTTCCACTATCTTGTTGGTTGCATAGTAGAAGGGCAGAGAACAATGAAGACAGAAGAATGAATTTCTTTATCCATTTCCTTCACATACACATACACACACACACACAAAGAGAGAGACAGAGACAAACAGACATAGAAAGAGACACAGAGAGACACACAGAGAGAGACAGAGACTGAGAGAGAAATATATAATAACAACTTCCATTACTTTTCTTCCAAGAGAACAGAATCTTAGCATTTAATATTTCTAATAATTATATAAAAATAATATCTACCAGATAATAATTTCCGCAATTGTTAATAAAAATTGATTGTTTCAATTTCCATAGCTGTCCATGTCAAAAGAAATTATTCAGGATACCAGTTAAAACTTGTTATCCCTGAATCATCAATACAATAAATACTATTTCATATCTGTACACAAATGGAGAGAATTATTCCCTCATATACAGCTTGAATTGCTGTAGTCAAAATGCAAATTTCAAGAGCAAGAAAGTAAATTAAGCTCTGTATTGGCAAAAGTATCAATTATATTGCAGTTAAATAAGATTCTATTCCATGTTCTAATATATGTGGTGACTGAACGTTGATATTGATATAAATAGTTATTTATTTAAAAAAATACCCCCAAAGTAAATCAAGGTTGGTTAAGATTGAAATTCTGAGTTATCATTTTGTTATCTAAGATGGATGTTGTTTTCCTGATAAAATTGGGCAACAAAGGTCTGACAGATCCATTTTAAACAAAAGCAATTCTTGTTATTGATGCAGTACTTTCAATATTTTTTGATCTTTTTTCATTAATAGTAGATGCAGTGATTCTTGACTGAAAAGAGCAAATGAACCAAAATAATTTTGGGGTCAGACAAAATAGCAGCCAAACAAAACATTATGCCTGTTGTAAGTTTTGTTTTAAAGCACAAGACAGAATAAACCAGCAATGTGGGAAAAAAAGGGCACTATCTGCATGATAATTGATTTTGATTAGTTTATTTCAACAGTTAGAGAGAAAGTTGAGGATTGATTGATTAGAGTGGGTATAAATTAAATAAATAAACATAATATGTTAACTATTTTATTTATATATTTGACTGTCAGAATAAAATGTGCAACTAATGATTTTTAAAAAGTAAATAAAAGAAACTTTTCCATTTATTTTTGGTAAATCAAATAATGGGAAATGTAATGATTTTATCCATTAGTAGAAATTGTTCAGGAAGGCCTCTAAATAATAATTCAGTATCCTGTGTTCCACAGTTGCTATCTGCAGCTGTGATGAACTACATTTAGATAACATGGAGAAGTGCTGCTTGGAGTGAAGCTACGTTTCCCAACATCCTGACAAACAAAACGATTTATTTTCTTCACAGTGCTTAGCCATGTTTTATTGTATCTCTCTGTTGGCAGGAGGAATGGGTTTGAGGGCATGACACTTCAATGAGTTCCTGCAGAGCGTGTGACATTCTAACAAATGGATACATTGCAGCACACAGTACGACAAAAGATTGTAGCACTCTCTCATAGTAACTACAATATTTGGAAGAGAGAGTCAAACATTTTGGGGATAAGAAACACAGATAAAAATTTCATGGTTTTGTTTCTGGAATCATTATAAGACTTCTCAGTTGTCAAAATACTAGACAGTCCCCAAATTTCTATTGAAGCACCTGACTATTCATATTCTATTCATATTTTGGGTAGCCACAATGCAAATCTTATAACAATATTTAAATATATCTGCTTATACTTAAAAATAATCCATTTACTACTATCTTGAGTTTGTTTTACCACTATGTCTTTTCTTATTTTGCATAGAACTCTATTTTTCAGGAATAGGAAAAAAAACATGTCAACTATCATAACAATACAGCATAAACTAAATCATAAAAATATAGCATAAACTCTACTTGTACATTTGTGTTATATTGAGAGTAAATAGAATAGCAATATTCTATTATATCAAGCAAACAAATATACACATTGCACACAACCTATGTATTGTGAAACAAAATAGTCAATGGGACAATCAATACTGACAATGAATCAAATCATACAATTGGTATGTGCCTTCTCATTTTCTGTAAAATAAACTATTTTTCTGTACTATTTATAGCACTTGTCGAATAAGAAAAAGGAACTATTAAAAATGCTGTTATATTCCTAAAATAAGAAAATAGTTAATTGGAGAAGCAAGAGTAGTACAATTGTTACAGCTATTGAAAAAGTTTATTTAGATGCAATTTTCAATCATGTCTGTTTCTTGCTAAACATTTTTATTTGTAAGCCATCACTATTCTATCAAGCACATTGGAGTTTATAATATTCCTTTTTTCCATAGAATCCATTTTTTTCTATGTATAATTTGGTCTAAATTCATTATTTGGGAGAAAGGGACAAAATGAAAACCATGCTCCTTTTCTAATGTACATTTATTTTAGGAGGAATATTAGAAGAATAGTCTATAACAAATGAATTTTTCTATGATCTAACATTTACATCAGAGACCAACTTATTGGTGTTATTAATCTTAGTAAGCACTAGACAAGAGAGAGGGATATAAGTTGGTATGCCAGATTGGCTTTAGACTTGTTGAGCAGAGGTGCTATAACATAAAGGAAGATCACCATTCTATGGCCCATACTTGAAGCCCAGTTAAAAGCTATCATATTTCTTCATATCAAATTAATTCAAAAGATCATTGTTGGAGCAGCTGAGTCATATGCCTAACTAGTTTTAGACTAGTACAGTATATAGGTCAATTAAAAAGTTAGTGCTAATTGGGAAACTATTTGATTATGTAATACTTGCTACAGTTCCCCTCATGGCCCTTCATCAGTGTTAGTGGCAGAATATGAAAACACTTCACCTTAGGTAGGGTGGAAGCAATAATCTCTGGTCAATTGGTCCTCACTTATTGCAGTACAAACAGCTGGAGGTGAATAACTATCATCTAATTGAGAATATGAGCACATAAGATATGCACTAAGATAGTTGCCCTACTTGCTCTTTCTTGTAAACTATAACAAAATTCTTTTCAAACCCTTAAAATATATCTCTTTATACTGTGAGAAGAAACTTGTTCAGTGAACAAATATAAAGATAAAGCTTCAAAAAAAATGGCAATTGTATTTCATTACAAGAATATTTATTTAAAACTGAAAATCATAATATTAACTATTTAACATGTTTTAGAAATTCAGTGGTACTTGTTTTGAAAATAGGAATTAATAGAAGGACATGGATATGATAGGTTTTATAAAATGTGTTTGGGTTTATGTAATGATAAAATCTGTACATCTAATTAAATGTAGGTAACTATCTAGATTAAGGCATTACTCCATCATTATGTTACATTAGGGGTATCAAGCTCAATTTCATCGGGGTTGTGTTTAACCTCAGAGGGCCGGTAGCAGGACATGCCCAGGGGCATGGTCATGGTAGGTGTGACATGGGGGGCATCTGTGGCCAATTGCTAAGGCAGGACTTCCCTAAGATCCTTCCTTCCTCTCATTATACAGATAATCCTTGAGTTACAAATGTAATAGCACCAATTACATTCGTAACCTGATTTGTTTGATATGAAGCACATTAAATGAATGTGATCACTCCCTGCTTTCTCCAAAGCATTTGTTAATCATTAAATGCACTTGAGGTATCTCAGAGTGGGGAAGAGAATGCGGGGCCTAGTGCTGTATCAGGCCATCAAAGGCCTCTCCCAATCTACTGAGATACCTCATGCTTCCCTGGCTTCTGCCTCACCAGGTCCCCACAGACTAGGCCTGCTTTGCTAGTGTCTAGGATTCCATTTACTCCTCTCCACTCCATTTACCATGGATAACTTACTTTTTAAAGATCTCCAGAGCTCCAGAAGAGGCTGACCCACTGGTAGAGAAGCCAAAGTATTTTATTCAGATGATAGCAAGACTGTAAGAACATGAAATCTAAGGAAAACATTTTCACCAGCTTCTGAGTAAAAGACTTCAGCTGGGGCCATGTGGCCAGCAGGCCTCTGGTAGTAGAAAAGAGTTAGGGTTAGCAGCTCAGCAGCAGCAGCCAATCAATGAGGAACTTGTTTCCTTTGTCTCATCTGGCTAAACTGCAATCCCCTTGGCTGCCATGTCCCAATTCCTAAAGCTGCTTATTTGAACTAGCCAGTCAGCAGTGTTGGAAGAAATATCCATCCAAATATTCAGTTCCAAATGGGGACAAAGACACTGGAAACATGGAGGCTGATTGGAAAGATGGTTTAACGATGAAGCAGAACCAAGCACATGGTCCTGGTGCAGCTGACCACATGGAGTGGAGAGTGAGGGTAATTTATACCCTCTCCTGGGCCTTGCCCTTGAGCTTCCTGTATTTGTGCAAGAAATGTATTCTAATGACTGTAGTCAAGACTCCCATAGGGCCATGCAAGGGTCATAGCACACCGTGTACGTTTTCTGATTCAAGCTTGGTTGAAGCTTGCTGGGTGATGCAATGAAGAGGCTTGTGTTCTTAAAGGGTAATTGTCAGAGTATTTACAGCATGACTCCTATTGTGAGACAACCTAGGAGTAAAACATAGTCTTTTACAGTGGTTTATATACAAGACTACTAAATACATACATACACGTGTTAGGCAAATACCAGGCAATCAATTAATCTTCAACTCAACATGGAAAACTATAATGGAGATAGAACATGAGGAGAGAGAGGGGCCCTCACATGGTCTCCCTTAGAGCCTTATGGCAGCTGGTCAACTATTAAATCTTCATTACCTTAACAGTATTGTATAATTCCTATTGTTTCTTAATGGCTTTGCCCTGGTTTGGATCTTGAGTGAGGGCTAATCCCATCATCCTGAGGCTAAAGGTCTTTTGTCTTGTAGATAGGTTAGATCAGTCCTCCTTAATGGGCAAAAATATCTGCTGGGGACAGGGAGCTGGGGCTGAGTTTCTGTCTCCCTTAAGATTTCCATTTCTCTTTTAAGGGAAATATAATATTCTGTTTTTTTAAATGTTTATCAGAATATTTCCTTCTTCTAGAAGGGATGGGTGCTAACTTTCTACAGCAGCAAGCAGGAGACTGCTTGCCACTGGACAGATTGGACCCAAACTTAGCCTGCAGGCCCTTATGGCAGAGAAGCCATTTTTATTCAGAAGGAGGAAAGCTGTTTTCCTTATATCTCATGTTCTTACAGCTTCATAGGCTTCTGAATAAAAGAGTTTTGCTTCTCTAGAAGGACCACAGAGGCTCCATTTCAGCCTGTAATAGGCTGGGAGAGGCCTCTGGAGGTCTCTTGGAAGGCCAGATGGGGCCCACAGAGGCTCCATTTCAGTCAGCAACAGCCATGCTATTGTTGTTGTTGTTGTTATTATTAGTATTAGTAGTAGTAGTAGTAACAGCATCAACAGCAGCAACAGCAGAAGAAGCAAACACAACCACCTGGCATTATATCCCTTTAGTGTATCCTTTCATACAGCTCATAGCTCACAAAAGACTCTCTCCTCCTTCTCTTCCTTCCTGCCCCCCCTCTCTTTCCCTCTCTGTGAAGATGAGGGTGCTTAGAGAAAGAATAATTTGGATGAAAAAAAAATAGCAAAATTCTTGAGGTTCCTTGACTATTTAGTGTTTCTCAACTTCTTTAAAATAGAGAAAATTGTGTGGTTTTCCTTCAAGTACAAATGTCAAGAAAAATTAGTAAAATCATCTTATGTTGATTTTTAACTGATCTAGCAATTGATGCGCCAGACATAAAAGTTAATATAAAGGCCAGTCACTAGATGAAGGCAGTGATAGCCAAAGTTATATTAATGGAAATCACATGCCTCAAAGAGTTAAGAATTCAAAGAACATGGCTTGTCTTGCAAGCAATATTGGGGAGGATAAAGAAGGAGTGGAATCTGCCAATCACACTATTCTTAGCATGACATAATATCAAGCCAGGGCTCTGTCCATGGCACAGAAAGAGCTTGAAAATTAGAAAGGCACTTCCAAACGGTCTTAATTTCTGGATGATTTATATGGGAGAAAGAAGCAACTTAAAGCTGCAGTATGTACAAGACCTATTTTAAGCAAATGCATAGTTTAAAACATTCAAGGAATCAGCAAACTAGAAGGGTTGTGTTTTAATCACAACTAGGCCATGACTGTTTCAGAAAGGCAACTGTCATAGGCAGGTCGTTGTGATATAGTATGCTGGATTTACCCTTACCATTACCTTATAGCGGGATACTGTGGTATACAAGACTGCCTAAACTCCATCTGCCAGTGGTTGAGTTATGTATCACATTGTGCCAGAAGGTGATACAATTGTTTTATTTATTTCTGTATTCTTAAAAAAAAACTGTTAATAGTTACTCAGAATCACATCCAGAAATGATCAGTCAGATAAGTCAGTAGGTAATAAATTACCCAGATAATATCTTTATGATAATTTGATTCTTTAAAGAAAGATAATAAGCTTGTAGTTATATCAGCAAAATAGCAAATGCTAATATGTGAAAAAAGAAGGAAGAGGAATGAGCTAATTATCACATTTTTGTTAAAAATAAAACATTTTTTAAAATAATAATCAGAATATTAAAAAGTATAGCAAGTCTACTTCTACAACTTAGCTTATCCAGCCACAATCTTCTAGTAACTCTCTGGAAGCATGGTGGATAATCTCCAAATGATAATGTTTTAAGGACGCAGGAACAACTTTGACTCTCATCCTTATTAAAGGATACAAGAAGCAATCCATAATGTTATCAGAAATATAATCCAAGACCAGGACTGGCATAGGCATATTTTTATAATCATTGTGCATTTGGGTTTTGTGTTCCTCTATTAATTTATTGTTTTTATTTGCCCATGTAATTTACAAAGATTCTATCCCTATAGACTTCCCCCTGGAGGGAGGGTGTTGGAGGCCTGATTTGGAAGATTTATTACCTTTTGGCAATCACCTCATAAATAACAAATAAACCAAAAATCCAATTTATCCACTTTGCCACTTAATTCCAGGACCCCATTTCATGATGTTCTATGCTTACAGAATGATTCCTTCCTAGAAAGTGGTTGCATTAATCTCACTATTGTGCCAATTATTTTAATGATCATCCTCACTGAATCACTTATTTTCAGCTCTGGGCCTCTCAAGTGTCCCCTCTTTGTCTTTCTCCACATCTCTTAAATGAAAACATCTGAAGTTTTCTCTGCTTGGAGACTAAAATTGTCATCATATTTTTTTAAAAAGCAATGTAGTGTATTTCTTTAAAATGGTAACAGAATATTAAAAAGGCTAGCAGCAAATCTCCTGCACTGACCTTTCTGAAACTGGGTATGCATAATACTTTACATTTGTCATACATTAATGATACTGTTAATTTCACTCATTCTGCTGAAAAGAAATCAGTAAATGAAACTTTAAAAAGTCAATTATTTTATATTCATTTAAGATTTTCTCATTCTTATAAGTAGATTGTAAAACTATGCCTTAGATCCCAACTGAATTCTAGCACCCTAAGTCTTGGTGGGGGAGGGATGGTCTGACTGCAGTAGTTTAAGAGAAAAGAGAGCTGATACAGACAACACAAATTGGAGGTTTCTTAGAGATTAATTTATTTTGAACATAAATACAAATATGAAACTTGAGCTATTTTGTGAACATCTAGAAGTTGGTCAAAATAAGATTCTTTAACTATTTTTGTTACTATTTTTAATGTATGCCAGTTAATGTACATTCAAAATGACAATAAAGTTATTCTAAGTTGACATATAGGTGAAGGAAATTCACAACATGTATAGATTTTATTTGAGGGATGAATTTCAACAAGATTTTGAAGAGAAGTAGACTAGTAATCAGTCTCTATTACTTGGTTAGTTGATTATTAATTAGAATTTCTGGAGCTGAATCACCACTAAAGCAAAAATAATATAGATATATCAATATGAAACAAATATTTCAATTGTCCACAACCAAGCTGGAAGCTCAATTCTTAAGAAAGCTTTCCTGCAGGGGCTGGATTCGGCAAAGTGTTTTGATGAACAATATTACACCATCCAACTAAAGAAAATAAAATAAACTTTATGCAGAAGTTTATGTAGATGTTAAATAGAAGGAGTAAGAGAGTTAAGCTCTGCAGCAGCTCACAAGTGAGAGACCATACTCAATGAACACTATTTGCCCACAAAGAAAAAAGAACAATCACTGGTGATCCCCCTTCCCAAATTTGCATGCTGTCCAGAATGGTACAATGATGGTATTAAAAGTTGCTAAGAATCAAGGGGCATAGTAATGGGTTCAGCACTACCACTCTGACTCCACATTAACTAATATGATCAATTCTATCTCCATATTGTAACCTGGTTTTAAACCTGAAAAAAATGAATTCTGATAATCCATCACCTTCAGGAAGCTCTGGAACTGAAGCCCAATCTTCTGCTCTACCTCCTTTCCTAAAGTGTAAATTTGGAGAATGGACAAAAATTGATTAAGGTCACTAGGTCTGGTAAGGGACAGACCTGGATAGGGCATATCTTCCTAATTCCCATTCATTGCTTTTGATAGCCATTTTATAATGAGCTGCCTGCATTAAAAGGATGAATCTTTGGTTTGTTGTTGTTTAACAAATTGCAGCAAATAAAAAATCAAGTTGTTATTGTTGCTGTTTTTCTTTCTTTTTTTTCTTCACTGGGTGAAATTGACAAGAGTTCCTTTTGGTTCTTGCTTTTACTGGAAATGACAAGCAGAGTATAATTGGGATCAATATAGATTAAATATGTTTTCATCAATCTTCAAAAGATTTTCTTGCAGAAATTGCAATTGAAGTTTGTTCAAATGTTTTCTAGGCATGGGTGAAAGCAATAAAGAACAAGTTTGGGGGAATACAATGAATAGTATCTGAACCATCTGAACAGAATGCCAGGTCTCATTGTTACAAAAGTGGGAAAAGATTTGAAATCTGGGAAAGTGACTATGAAATTGATTACATTTTCAGCCAATTTGCATAAGGGAGACAAGAAGCCAAAGGCTGGGTTAAACATAAGCCCTTCATCCAGCATTCACAGACTCTTTAGAGATTTCAACTGGGCTCAGAAATGAAGTTTATTTTGTTAGTGTAAGACAAAATCTTGTTAAAGAAGCTGAGACCTAAGGAAACTCAAAACAATGTTTGCCTTGCCATTCCAAAATATTTGTGATAAGTAGAAAGCAACGGAGATAACATTTCTTTGCCTGTTATGCTTGTCAGTGACAGAAAGCCTATTATGCTATTCACATATTGTCAATCTATGAAAGTAAAGTTACAACACTGCATGTTGTCCATAAGATCAGCAGCAATTGAAAGTCAATCTAATTTGATACACTTCTTTGAAGTAGATCCCCACTTCAGTTCATACAGTTGCTTCAGGAGGGTGATTGAATCACAGCTTTGTTAAAGCACAAAATTCCTTCACAGCTTTGTAAAATCTTCACTTTATTTCAGACTTTAGAAACAGTATGAGAAAGAAAGAAAAAGAGAAAGGAAGGAAGGAATATTCTACTTTATGTTCTTTGTTACTTGGACAATATTTAAGTACGTGTGTATATGCATATATATGTGTGTGTGTGTGTATGTACATACATATCATGGTATGCATGTTTAGAAGATTACTGATATCTCTGTGAGACACATGGTAAACACAGTGTTCAAGTATACTTTCAATAAAATCTGAATGAAAATTGAATGGTATAATTTGGTTCTTCACAATTTATGAAAAAACATGTTAATTAAAATCCCAGTTTAATAACCCTTGATATGTTAAGTTTTAATTTGTAAGGAGTTTTTCTTTCATGGAAGAGGTAAAAGACAGCACCATCATTTATTCTCTAACATTTCTGTTTTATCAGATAAGCAATTTGCAAATTCATTCTCATGATCTTATACATTGTTTTAATTTAAACATTAATGCTTATGAAGATGTCTGTAAGAAGGCACTAATGTTTAAAAGTTAACTGTATTTTTTGCTAAAGAGTACAGCAAGGACTGATTTGAATCTGAATTTGCCCCATTGCTACTCAGTGAGACAGAAAATGAGGCACAACTACACTGACAAGATGTTATTACCTGAAATGAATCAGTAGCTCCTTGATACTGAATAATTAGTTTATAAATTAATACAGAGAAAGGACAGAGTTGTATAAATATTCTTAAATGTTTAAGGATATCATTAAATATGCCAGAAATTTAATATTAAAATACATTGAATAAATGAAACAGTAATTCTAGGCTTCTGTGGCATGTGTCATAAACATTTTTGAGATTTTAAATCTTGTGTAGTGATAGCTGTTTTCCATCAAACCAGTTCGGTGAGTAAAAGATCTTTTCATTTCTATCAACTGGAACAACAGAAAGAAAGAAAAGAGACAGAAAGAAAAATCAATAAATGGAAAAAAATAGAAAACATGGAATAGTGTAAAGAACAAAATATCTTGCCAAAAGTGACTATTTTTATATTGATCAGAAATGTACCATTATCATTCTATAATTTCAATCATTTATCATTTAGATCAACTTGAAAATAGGACACAATAATGGACTTATATATTGTATCATCTCACACCATTCATTCTTATTCTAAGGGAAAATATAAGTGGGACACTTGCAAAAAAAGTGCAGTTCTCTATGCAGGTCACTCTGACATACTATATTCCAGCTCAGACAACTTATATCAGATAACACTTAATGAATTCTTATAGTGTAGTGTCACTAATACTTTAATTGCTTGCTGTTCTCTATAATGAATTGCCAATCTTGTGCATGTTCCTTCCTCCTTATTTTTGCCAGCAAGGCATACAGTACTATTCTGTCACTCCATATAAGTGAGCCACCGAAATAATGTTGGAGAAACTATGTGGCAACAGCTACCAAAACATGTTTTAAGCCTAGGGAGTAAATAAGCACCAGAAAGAGATTTAAACTGGCTATACCTTAATTCCTTGGGATGTAAGAAGAGGAAGGCAAAACATGGGATTTGAAGATTATATCAATATAGCCAAATTGAAATAGACTAGATATTTAAATCAGTATTGTATGTCAATAAAGTGGAGTTCCATTCATTCTTGAAGTTTCCTGATTTTTCCTACCTCAAATATTTGACAATATGGATATTTTATTTTGCTATTCTAGCAATAAATTAATTATTGATCTGTTACACATGAGTTTGCCTTGCAATCAATATCCAAGCAAAATTTTACATGAAATATTTAGAATTGCTTGCTTTTTTTCTTTTATTATCCCTGTGTTCAGAAAGGCATAAAAGGACTGACATACGGATTTGCAAATATGGACAGCCAAGGACTGCCCTTGGTTTGTGGCTCCTGATGCAACCGTTGTGAGCTTAACCTTAAGAATATAAATTAGAAATTATATTTCAGATTTCTAAGCAATCTCAGTGATGTGTGTGTGTGTGAGAGAGAGAGAGAGAGGATATAGCATGGTGCTTTTTTTTTAAAAAAAAGGCCATATTTTTCATATTGAATTTACTGACTGTATACACACACATTCAACCAAGCTAATGGAAAAAATGGTTATATGCTTGGCTGTATGTATATATATTTAAATTTTGTTAATGAATCATCATCACCATCATTAACAGCAGCAGCAGAATAATAATTATTATCCAGTCATCATCAATACAATGGGCAACAAGAAAAATCTGAATGCTTGTAAATGCATGATACAGGATCTTTTGATTTGTGGATAGAATAAAGTAATGAAGAGTCAAGGCAAGAAAATGTTTGTGGGAAAGCAAATGTAGCAATTAGTAAAAATAAGCAAGCAGAAGTAACTAAAAGACAAATATTGATTGAAAAAGTCATTAAAAAGTTATTGGAATTGACAATAATGACACTACCCATCTTTAAGCAAATAAATAGAAGAGCTTTATTTGAAATTCTTCAGGGCATAAGCAAAGTACTAGAATGCATTTCATTTCAGAGAAACATGAAACAGACCAACCTATATATATTGTGCTGCTAAACTTTAATAAACACAATAATAATAAATGGAAAATTCACTTATAATAAAAAAGACAAAACATTGGGCAGATCTGAACAATCTGAAAACAATAAAAACGTAGTATCAGAACCAAAGCCAAAACTGACATTCAGTAATTCCTGATTGTCGCATTATGGGGAAAAATGAAGTAGTAAAATGGTCACATAAGACATTACAAATCACATTTTCAGTTTAAGCATCAATTCTACAGGAATATTAGTTCCATGTGAAAACAATATTGTAAAAGTAATAATAAAGAAATGAAGAAAATTTTCATTTCTGGAAAGGACTGTGATATTGGCCTATAGAAAATTATATAAGACAAAGTAGATTTATTCTACAAAAATGAATTGGAATTAACAAATGCATGGAAAATTTAATTGTAATAGAAAAATGGTTTGGAAGCAGTCCAACTAAATCAAACACTGGATTGTATCTGGAATTGATAAATTGTATGGATTTGACTTAATATGTAATTATGCTATGTGTTTGGTTAGCTAGTCAGTTTATCCCAAAGGTGCTTTTTCAAAAGGCAACTGGACTTTGTTTTCCTTAAAGGAAAACTTGGATTTTGTTTTTCCCTTCAGAGGGAGTTTTTATTAATGAAGATAAAGACAAAGAATCCATATTGCGTAACTATAAGCCAAAAATTTGTTTGCCTACCACATTAAGAATTCGTATAATAATGACTTTTCTGCAAAATTAAAAATAGTGAAAAACAAAATATCAAAAATTCACAAGGAATCAAAAATGAATTATTTATTGATAAAACAATATTTTAAAAAGTCAAGGAAAAGTGGATTTATATATGGCTTAGAATTATAAGAAAACATTCAACCTCCAAATAACAGGCTCATAAAAACCACAGAGGTTCTTGATATAAATCAAAATATTTGAGGCTTTGTAGAAAAAATAACATAGAAAACAAAAATTAACACTTAATGATGATGAATAGAAAAGGTTTCCCTATCAGTCATGCCTGACTGTAGGACAGCTGTATGTCAAAGAGGCACAGAATGCTGTTGACTTTCCATCTAAGTAATACTTATTAATCTATTACATCTGCATACTTTCAAACTGCTAGATGGGGAGGATCTGGTGCAAGTACAGAAGCTCATCCAATTTGTCTTAACAGCAGTGAGGATTATATTTGCACAATATTGGAAAAACGAAGAAACACTGCGAGATATAGAGATAATTAGGAAGATACTAGATTGTGCAGAAATGGATAGACTTACAGTACACTGAAAATTAAACAGAAAGAAGATTCAGAATATTATCAAATATGGAAATTGTTTTAACAGTGGTTGGAAAAAAGGGCTGGAGATTAAAAATGTAATCTATATTGTTAAGCAAATTAAATACCACATTATAAAGACAACATTATGTTTTTTAAGTACTAATAAATGTAAATAATAGAAAATTTATAAGAAGCTCACCTGATTGTGCAGAGCTTGGGTCTCAAACCTGGGCTGTCAAGTCTCCACTTGACAAGCTCAGCGTCTAACTGCTGAGCCATCATGCCCTGGTGATAAATAAATCAGAATAAAAAGCGGAATATTTCAAGTTGATGTATCACCTTTATTATTCCATTTGGAGATATTGTTTTTAAGAAGGCAAAATGTTCAAGAAAGTTTAAAAGAAACCTAGCCCATTTGATATAAATGCCAATTGGAATAATTACAAAATACTGTTCAGATATTTAGCAGTATATTGCAGTATAATCTGACTTAGTAAATGTGCACTAATTCAAATAAAGAAAATGAAAATCACTCAGAAATGAAAAAGTTACTGAAGATCTATGTAATGGGTTGTGAGAATAATCATGAGAGACAGAAAGAGGAGACCCAGTCTAGACGGTGATCTAATAAATAAAATCTGAGACCAAAGCAGGAATGTAATTTGAGTAAATATCTCAGAATTGACCATCTTAGTTCTTTGGAATGTAAAAATCAGGAGAGAAAGAGGCACATCCAGACTTCCAGAATTCTGTTACTATAACCCAATAATAAAAGCATTCATATTAGACTACCTTGAAAAGCAGACAGTTATTACCTAAGCAAGCAGTAAATATTTTGTAATGGAAAACATCTGTTATTTTCCACAATCAAAAAGAAAAATAAGTTCAGAATACTGAAAGGAAAATGTAAGGAAAACCTGGTGGGAATACTTTCAGATCAATCACTTTATTAATATTGTCCAATTCTGTATACTGCAGAAATAGTCAAGTAGTCTCAGGTGGATCGTGATTACCTTGATTAATAAATCAGAAATTCAATAACTGAGTACATCCTCAGAGTGATATAAAAAAAAGACTGGAAAGTACGGAGTTTTATAGGTAAAACAACCTGTAGAAGATGAAAAATGTGCGCTAAATTATTACATCAAGGGAAGTAAAAAAGTTATTGAACGAAAGAATATCCATGTCCCAAAAAGGAATCTAAAAATGATTATGAAAGTAACAGCTAGAAATGAGATTAGAAAACTGGAGAGAGAAAAAATACACTCTCCATGGGCATATTTTGAGAGATCAAATCAGACAACATCTGAACATGCAATGGCTTAAAAAAGATATATCATAAAAGAAAATAGAAGAATGCTTTTTGTTGTTCAAGAATGAATGCTACCCCAAATGTCATAAAAATAAAAGAAAATATTATTTTGTATAATAAATGTCAGTTGTACTGAGATTAGACTCAAAATACCTTAGCTACATAATAGCTAGATGTAGCAAAGTCACAAGAAGAAAAGAAGAAAATTGCAAAAAAGCATGATTGAATTGGAAAGATATTATACTGGCATTTATGTAAAATATACAGATTGATAATCAATAAGAATTAACAGAAATGTGAAAATGTAGGTAAAGTTATTGAAAATTTCACAAAACATTTACAGTTTTATAAAATTTAATGTGATTGACATCTGATATTACTGTCCTTAAAGAAAATTGTATTTGATTTATTAGCATGGTCTTTCCAACAGACAATAATGTTGAAAGCCAGGAATTGAAAAAGATTACAAAATACAAAGGTTTGCAAATAGAGACCACAACGGAATTATAATTTTTTATATACAAGTACCACAGGGTTTAAAATGAATTTGAATTGCTATTTGGACCTATTTATGGCAGTCAAACTACAAAGTCCAGCAAAAATATTAGATGCCATGATTCCCAAGTCCAGGCATAGGGTTCAAATCACAAAGAAGAGCTATAGCACACATTAGAAAAGGAAAAAGGAGGGAAAACCCAAAATTTGAATGGTATATCCATTCAAATGTGTATAAACACTTTTCATTACTAAAAACCATTCATTGGATTATATTTTTGAACCAGTTCTTATTACCGTATCAGAAATTGCAGTTAATTATAATGGTTGTGGCAAATCATTATAGTAGCAAAATTGAAAGATGAATGTTTATCCTGTAACATATTTCCTTTATTTTCAGCCCAAAGAATTGAAAATAGATATAGGGAATGGGGAAAAACGATGTGTAGTGGAAATTCTTGGTAATGCTTCTATCCATCTTCATGACAAAGGACTTTTGATATGACATATATTGGAAAAAAACAGGGGGAAATAAAAATGTAGTACTTAAAAATCATTAAAGATGCCAACAATCTATTTCTGTTGTACACTATTTTTTATATATATATATTTATATATATATAAAATTTATATATATATATATATATATATATATATATATATATATATATATATATATATATATATATATATAAAATTTATATATATATATATATATATATATATATATACTTTGTATTACAACACCCTGTTAAGCCCCAATTAAGGGAGAAAGCATACTGCCTCACATGTAATACTTCCCTGGTTCGAATCCCAGTAAGGGTATGGCTAGCTGAAGAGAGCTAACTAGCTTGAAATAGATCTATACTAGTCTCCCTTATTTATTATTTAAAAATTATCAGCTTAAAAACCTTACACATATATATATATATATATATATATATAATAAATTAAACAATCAGTGAAGGATACAGTCAATATGGTGTTTCTGTAGTAACAGAAATCTCATCTGTACAGTAATTAGAATATAGATGGATGGTGTTCCAGATGGCGCACATGCAATGAGAAGACTAGTTTTGTAACAGATGGTATTATGGACCATGGATAAAGCTACAGGATAATCATTATAATATTGTGACATGCCATGTTGTATGAATAAATACAGCATATTTCAAGAAAAAGGCATAGGAATTGAAAAAGATTACAAAAGACAAAGATAATAAAAAATATATAAAAAAACCTAAATAGCTGATATAGCATTTATCCAAAGAAATTCGTAGGAAGAAATAAATTCTACAACAGATGGAAAAAGATAGACATTTTAATTTATACTGATTTTGTGAGTGTATATGTGTGCACATATATAAGCACATATGTGTGTATGCATGTTTGGATAGAAGTGTAGTCTCAAAAATCTCATTTTTCTGAAGATTCTTAGGCTCCATTGTGAACATATATTCTACTCTCTCTCTCACTCCTTTTTAGTTATAGTTATTCCAGGTTTTCAAAGAACTCCACTGACATTAAAATAGTCTGTACAAGCCAGTAATTTGAACTAATTTTATAAATGACATTGTATGAAATAAATTCAATAGGAAAGATTTATTATTTTATTAAGACATTTCTATTGCACTTCTTAATGTAATACACATTACCTAAATTTCTGATTGGAGGAGGAAACAAAATTTAATGTCACCAATCACCACACTGACATAAATATTGTACCAAAATTAGTCTTCTACTTACCAGAAATTTATCTTGATCTGTGAAGGATTTCATTTTTCTACTTAATTTTCTGGGTGCTTTACAATTTCATTACACACTTATCTTACAAGTAGTAAGCAGTATAAAGTTTCTACTTGATATTTATAAGCTGTATCAAGCTTATATTGGAAACTTGTAATTATTTATGATTCACAAGCTCTGCTGCCTCAGCAATTTACTTTAAAGATGCACTAAATAGTCAGCTTCCATGAATATAGCGTGATTATCTATAGACGGCAGCATTCATTTGCACTTTTCATTCATTTTGTGGAACATTACTATACAGTTTTTCAAACTGTTTGATAATAAACAATACTTTAACTGGAGCCCAGAACAGGACTCGTAATTCATGACAGACTATAGTGAATGAAATTGATACGCTTAGCATTTATTGAAGACCCATGACAGGCAGCTCTAAAGACAGATCACATAATTTCTTATTTCAAAAGTAGTTTGTATTAGTGGTAAATGACTATAATAGCAGCATTTATTTTATAACTCTGTAATTATTTGTTTATCTTTTACCAGACAATTAATAAATGTCATCAAATACTAATAATGGTATAAACATGAAACAGAAGGACTAGAGGAAACATAATAGCAGTGTAAACATACGTTTGTGTGTGTGGGGGGGAGAGAGAGATATGTCAAGCAGCTACACAGACTTTTATTCTTCTTTTAATATTTGTGTAGAAACCAATGAATCTTGAAAAATTCCATTAGAGAAATTTATTTTGGCAGCATTTTTAAACTAAATACTAGCAGCTTATGTTTTTTAGAGACCTTACTGTCTGGTGTCAACTAGCAACACAAAACCCACTTGCTCAGTATTCAGGTCTGAATCTGCCAAGGAAAGTCTATCTGGGATTAGATCCCTTAAGAGAAGCAATTGCTTGGGAATAAAATCCTACTTGTCAGCAGTAGCTTCCTTTGAAGGACTTGATATTTGGCAGTTAGGAACTTAATCTTTAACTTCAGAGACTTTAGTTCTAAGCCAGAATTATAAAGAAAAATTTCTTGGTCCTAGGTTCTAACCTTTGTGTGCTTTTTGATAACATTTTTGTGATAAAATAGCTCTTAGACTGTTGCTGATTTACTTGATTTAATATTGCATTCTATGCTGACTAAGCTAAAGCCATTAAAATTTGCTTTCCGTATTAAACTGATCTGAATTTGTAAATATGAATTTAGCAAAATTGTCTTTATCTCAATTTGGCTTAAGTAACAGTGCAAAGAAAAAGCTGCTAAAATTTTATGCTATTAGTCAGGGCTCATCTGTGTGACTTTTGAAAGCTATAAATTAGACGTCTGACTCTTTCTTCAATGTGTGGTTTCGGTTTTATATTTTAGAGCATGGAGAGGTAAGTATGACTGATGTATGATTATTCATAAAGCATCATTCAGGAAATATTTTACGTTATCTTAAACAATAAATATTATTCTCTGTTTAGTTCTTTCAGGGTTTTTATTTTAACTGTAGTTACTGCAGTTTATTGCTTACTTTTTTCCTGTTTATATTTCCATGCTTTATTTCAATATTTATTTATAGATTAAAGTAAGTACTTGCTAATGTAAGTAAGCCTTTTGCTTGAAAGTTCTATAATGTTTTATTATGTCTAGGATTCCTTTGAAAAGCTACTGAATGCAGTACTATTAGCAATTACAATACTGCTTTGGAAGAAGATTAAAAAAAAAACCTTGAAAAGGTTGATAATTGATAATTAATTCAACTCCTGACCAGAGATTAATCAGAGCTGAATAAAAGAGTGAGAGGATTTAATATTTTAACAACTCTACTTTAAGTCATGTGTTTTTGATATGCATACCAGCTAGCCAAGCAATCCATACCCTAGACATAGATTAAGGCTTCTGCTGAATCCAAAGGAAAGAAGTAAGAAATTGTACTCCAGCAACAAAGTATTATTTATTATGATTCATTATACATAGTGCTTTTTAAGATAATTAAGTTTTTGATACAATTTAGGTGAATCACAAAACTCAATCAGATAGCTAAGGATTTTGAAAAGGAGGTAGCATTAAGGATGTACTTCCAACTCAGCTTAATGCCTTAGGGAAGCCATACAATTACACTATTTAAAAACAGGCATAAAACAGTGTCAAGCTCTTTCCAAAGTTGTAGTGTAGTGTGAAAGTTATAGTGTAGTGTAGTATGAAGGAAAGGATCAGTGTCATATATTTCCCAGGCTCATTATAAGACATCCTTTTTACATTTTGCCATGAAGGAGACAGCTAAAGAATGAAAGTAGGTATCATTTATCATACATTTTTTTCTGCCTGGTACAAAGATCTGTCTGTGTTATTCAAAATATTAATAAGAAAACAATAAAAATTTTATTTAACAAACATGGCAATGATACAATAAGGTTTCATCTTATAACTTTTACTATAAGTAACATACTGAACTGATCTATCAGTGAGTATACCTAGCAAACTATATTTTGGCCCAATAACAGTTAACTTTTAGAAATGGGCTTTCACTGAAATTGTATTTTAGTCCCAGAGTTTAAAGGAGCTGGCAGAGGTCATCTCAGAACCACTGCACCACATCTTTCAAAAACCCTGGAGCACTGGGGAACTACCAGAGGACTGGAAAAGAGCTGATGTGGTTCCCATCTTCAAAAAAGGAAAAAAAAAACAGACCCAGGAAACTATAGACCAATCAGCCTAACATCAATACCCAGGAAGATACTGAAAAAGATAATAAAAAAAAACAGATCTGTCAACATCTAGAAACAAGTAAAGTAATAACTAACAGACAGCATGGGTTTGTTAAGAACAGATCATGCCAAACCAATCTTATTTCATTCTTAACACAGTGACTAAATTAGTAGACCAGCAAAATACTGTGGACATAATATATTTAGATTTCAGCAAGGCATTCGACAAAGTAGACCATAAGCTACTTCTTAGTAAGCTAGAAAAAAGTGGAATAGATAGCACCAGCACTAGATGGACTGGCAACTGGCAGACAAACTGTACTCAATGAGTAGTCTACATGGAGGGAAGTAAGCAGTGGGGTGCCACAAGGTTCCATCTTAGGCCCAGTACTCTTCAATAACTTCATTAACGTCTTAGTTGAAGGAATAGAAGGGGAACTTACCAAATTTGCAGATAATACTAAGCTGGCAGGAATAGCTAACACCCAAAAGATAGGCTCAAGATCCAGATGGATCTTGACAGACTAGAACACTGGGCCATATCTAAAAAATGAAATTCAATGTAGAGAAAAGTAAAGTCCGACACTTAGGCAAGAAAAACCAAAAGTACACATATAGACTGGGTGAAACCAGGCTCAATAGCAGTAACTGTGAGAGGGATCTTGGAGTGGACAACCAGCTAAGTATGAGCCAGCAGTGTGCAGCAGCAGCCAAAAAAGCTAATACAATCCTAAGTTATATTAACAGAGGGATACAATCAAGATCAGGGAAGTACTAATACCACTCTATAAAGCCTTAGTAATACTACATCTAGAGTACTGGATCCAGTTTGTTCACCACATTATAAAAAAGATGTTGAGACTCTAGAAAAAGTACAGAGAAGAGCAACAGGATGATTAGGGGACTGGAGGCTAAAACATACAATGAAAGGTTGCAGGAAATGGGCTTGGCTAGTCTAGTAAAGAGAAGAACCAGGGGAGACATGGTAGAGGTCTTCCAATATTTGAGGGGCTGCCACAGGGAGGAAGGGGTCGAGCTATTTTCTAAAGCGCCTGTAGGCCAGGCAAGGAATAATGGATGGAAAACTAAACAAGGAGAGATTTAACCTGGAAATAAGGAGAAACTTTCTGACAGTGAGAACAATCAACTAATGGAACAGCTTGCCTTCGGAAGTTGTGGGAGCTTCACTTGAGACTTTCAAGAAGAGATTTGGTCTGCAATTTGTTAGAAATAGTGTAGGGTCTCCTGCTTGGGCAGGTTGGGGGATTGGACTAGATGACCTACAAGGTCCCTTCCAACTCTGATTATCTGTTATCTGTATTTTTATACTACAGGTATTATTTTTCTTTTCCTTTATACACTACAGTAAATAATATGTACAAAGCATTTTGGTACTTTCAAACTGTTTTCTTGAAATACCTTGCCAATGTTTTATATACCTATGTGTGATCAGTAAATAAGCTTTTCAAATACTCTTTGACAATTCCTATATACAATTGTTCTCATATATTTGTCTGCTTTCAAGTGGGAGAGATACAGCAAATAGATAAAGGATACACACATAGAGAAAGAATATTATTGGATTTTTAAATATTAAATATTATATTAAATATTATTTAATATTTTACTATATGGATGAACAATAAGACCCTATTTTGTTTTGACAACATAAAGTGCTATTTGCATGCTTTCAAATATCACATTCTCTCTTCTCTCTTGTTTCACACACTAATACATATTTTCCTTCTTACTAAATTGGGTCACTAGGAGGAATGTGAACCTAAAGTTTTCCCCCTCTCTAAATAAGTATTTGTCATGCTTTTTATAATAGGATATTATTATGCTACTCACTAGAAAAAGAAAATTCTGCCAAGGTTGCTGGATTGTTTGGTACTAATAGCCATCATGAAATGAGTGTCTAGAAAAAAAGGAAGAACCAAGGAAGTTTTTTTTTTCTTTCTATTAGCAGCTCAATGTGGATGTCTGGTTTACTGCTCCCATTCTTTTTTTAAAGCCTTAAAACAAAGCTAAAGTTTCAAAGAACCTGAATTGCACATTGATAATTTCAATTTGTGGTTGGACAAAATTACAAGCTGCATACCAATTTATCAATTTTAATATCAGCCATAGCAGTATTCCAGAATACTTAAAAGAAACACTAACATCTATAGCTTTTCCCAAGGGAATGTTTTTTAACAAATATGCCTACAAGTAGTTATTATTTTGTACATATTCTCTTAAATTCACTGATTGACTAATTTATATTGCTATATTTACTCAAATTTGTATTAAAATACAGGTTTTATTTAGGAAAAGCTGTAGACAAGGTGCCCATCTTTAACTACATTCTTATAATTAGTCCCAGTGAAACTAGCTTTTATTTCTAATTCTTTAAAGAAGATGTTATATGCTATGTTTGGGGATAATGGTACCAAAATAGAAAAGTCCACAAAAAGGGAAACAACACAATAATACAAAAAGAAGATATACTGCATGCTGCACATAAAAACAAGTGAGAGAGCTTTGCTGGGCAAATATATGAGATAAATTATTTATCCTTTAGCATCTTTTGGGTTTTGTCAGATTGGAACAAAAGGAATATTAAAAAGAAAAGATATAGAAAAAGAGAGAGGCCCTTGAGATATAAAGAACAAAGGCATCAATTTTCTTCCTTCCTATATAAAGCCAGTTCTTTAAAACAATATCATTTATCAGGAAAGATTGCAGGGAGTGTGCTCAGAAAAGTGGCATTAAGGAATTCCTAGAGTCCAAGGGCAGAAAGCAAAACTAAAGGTGTTCAGGCTGGTTTTCTTCTGATTCCCTTGTTTTGTTTAGCATAGATAGACTTTATTATATTAAGATGCAAGATCAGGAGTAACAAACATAGAATTAATTTAGTTTATCTGCAGTGCCAAAAGCAGATGCAACTGAAACTAAAGTGTTTTTTAAATGGTGTTGTGCTTTCTTTCTTGGGTTATGCCATTTCAGATGGCAAATGCTGTACCTTAATTCTTTAAAGGAAAAGGTTAAAAAAAAAACAGTATCTTAATTGAATAATAGCTGACAGGATGTCTGAATATACTCCAAAATCTTATTTTTATTAACTTTTCTTAACAATCATTTATGGTCTTCCTCCACACCTTGTCAAAACCTTTGGGTTTCCGATAACACAGTTCTATCCATTGAAGAATATACAGCTCAACTACTCGGTTCACACTAAGATATCAGAATGAAAACAGCGTTTATTTTTTTAAATCACAACTACCTTCCTGACTTTATAAGGCATTTCAGAACAAATATAGTGTTTCTGCCTCCATACAGAATAGGTTCCATGGATTCTCATATGTAGGATTGGAGATATCATTAGGGCTGGCTGAACTCTGTCTAATCATAGAAGGTTTTTGAATAATTTCACACCAACAGGTATTGTCTTAATTCACACTTTAATTCAACCAAAAAAGAAATGAGTGGACACTCTCATGAACTATATCTAGATTTTGCTCCTCTTATACTCTAAAGTAAGATTCATGGACCCTTTAACTAATTAGGGAACTGGAGAGTTACAGGTCCATCCTCCTGTCCCTTTCTCTCTCACACAAAGTTTTATTTATTTATTTATTTAATTAAATTAATTAATTAATTAAGTTTATATACCGCCCCCTCTCCCAAGTTGGGACTCGGGGCAGTGTACAGCCCAGCTAAAAACAATATAAAATAAAAATTTAAAATTTAAAAATAGATTAAAATGAATTAAATAAAGGCTGAAAGATTAAAACTATAATAAGATGATAAAACAGGGTAAAAAGTTACAAAAATTAAAACCATTCCAATGATACTAGGCCAGACCAGCTTGTTGAAAAAGATGGGTCTTCAGTGCACGCCGGAAGGTTCACAGGTCAGGGATAGTCCGCATTTCCAGGGGTAACTCATTCCAAAGGGAGGGTGCCCCCGCAGAGAAGGCCCACACCCTCGGGGCCACCAGCCGGCATCATCCAGCTGACGGCACCCCAAGAAAGCCCACCCTGTGGGAACACACTGGCCGGTGGGAGGCCGATGGTGGCAGGAGGCGGTCCCGTAAATACCCGGGTCACAAGCCATGGAGCGCTTTGAAGATGACCACCAACACCTTGAATTGCACTCGGAAGGCCACCGGAAGCCAATGCAGCTCGCGCAGGAGCGGTGTAACATGGGAGCTCCGAGAAGCCCCCAGAATTACCCACGAGGCCTCATTCTGCACCAGCTGAAGCTTCTGGATGCTCTTCAAGGGGAGCCCCATGTAGAGAGCATTGCAGTAGTCTAGACTACTAGTTATACCTCTTGTTTCAATACTATCTTCATTTCATAAGTATATAAAATGAGAACAACCATTTCCTTGTAGCACTGATGATGCTAATTAATTTGGTAATGCTCTTTGCTAGCTCAAGAAGTCTGCAACCACCATCTTTTGCAGGCACAAAAAGCCTGCAGCAGCTGCTCTTTGCCAGCACAAGAAGCCTGCAGCCACTGCTTTTTGTCAGCGCAAGAAGCCTGCAGCTTTGACTCTTTGCTGGCATGGAAAGACTCCAGCCGCCACCGCTGCCTCAGCAGAGAGCGGCTGCTGCAAGCTTCTCATTTCAAAAAAGAGGTAGCTGCTGCAGACTTCTCACCAGGGGTGGGATTCAAAGTTTTTAATAACTGGTTCTGTGGGTGTGGCTTAAGTTGTGGGTGTGGCTTGGTGGTCATGTGACTGGGTAGACATGGGTTGGTGGTCATGTTATTGGCTGGGTATGGGTCAATATCACTCATATCGAGGCGCGCATCTCCTCACCTGGCCTCTCATGACTGTGGGGATTCTGCAACCGTCGTAAGTGTGAAAAATGGTCATAAGTCACTTTTTTTCAGTGCCATTGTAACTTTGAATGGTCACTCCACACAAACAAAGTACCAGGAAAGGAGGGGGAAAAAACTTCAGAGAATTTCCAGAGACAGAAAGTCTAGTCCTGCCACGAATGTAATAAGGGTTAACAGAGAGGCAGTTTCTGTAAGCAACACCAGAATGTTTCCTTCCTGCTTTCCTTACAGGATTAGGCCAGTAATTTCTTCTAACAACTGGTTCTCTGAACTGCTTAGAATGTTAACAACTGGTTCTAGCGAATAGGTGCGAACTGGTAGAATCCCACCCCTGCTTCTCACACTAAAAAAGAGGTGGCTGCATAGGTTTCTCACGCTCAAAAAGACCACTGGCTGCAGGCTTCTCATGCTGAAAAAGAGGTGGCAGCTGGAGGTGTCTCACACCAAAAAAGAGGTGATGGCTGAAGATCAGTGTTTCAAGGTGGGTTCATGTGCCCAGCTGCACCAATAAAGGCTAGAAGTAGCCATCCACCATGTCCTGCTGCAAAAACCTTTTTAAAAACCCTGACTGTTGAGCAATGAGAGCCAGCAAGAGATGGGGTGTTGGAGAATCACGGTTGCTGTTGCTGCACAAAGGTAAGTGTAAGGCTCCAACCACTGCCGCTTCAGCCCACCTGCACTGCCTAACCTTGCTATGAGTAACATCGAGTTGGCCCTGCCCACTCAATCACATGACCTCTCCCAGCTATACTCACCCAGTTTTTACCTATTGTTAAATTAATTGGATCCCACCACTTGATAGACAGACAGACAGAATAGCTAAGCATCTCTTATAGACCAGTCATTCAATGACAATTCAAACTTAAGATGGTGTTGAATCAGTGATACTTTTGACTGCTCCTTGAAATTCTGGCTGTTGCAGTATCCACATGTTCACATAATCATGTTGTGGTTGCTTAGCAATCAGTTCACTATTATGAAGTTGCAGTGTCCTGCACTCATTTGACCTTCATTGCCATTTATGACCTTTGCTACTGGTTTCCAACAACCAAATTGATGGGGAAAGTGGCAGGAGCTTGCAACTAATGACATCATACTTAACAACAGCACAAGTTTTGTATAATGAAAGCAACTGGAAATGTGAGAACTGCTGTTACTAAGCTGTATGGTCACATGATATTGCATTTTTGAATATGTTACTTAGTGATGGAAATTCCAGTCTCCATTGCCATTATTAAGCAAGGACTTCCTTTGCTTTCACAAAAATTCAATAAGTAAATTCTCATAGAAATATTCTGCATGATTTAAAATTGTAATTTACGTACTTTATGTTTGGTAAAATACATTCTTTTACTAAAAATGCAAATGTTTAAACACACAAAAGAAATTTACATGTTCAGATCTTATTGTGAAAGAAGATGCACTTTGGTTTGATTCTTATTCTGTCACTACAGTATGTAGAATTTCATGACAGAACCGTTTTATTTATAGTGAATCTTGTCTTTTTTGAAAATATTCAATGCAATTAGGGATCTTGGCTAAACATTTCACTGCCATTTTAATAACAACCATAACTTGTGCAGTGATAATTAAAGTAATGTGCATATACAGTTATTGATTATTTAATTAATGAAAACATAGAAATAACTATAATTCAAGAATAATGGTCTGTATTTCATTTGTGTAACAATCAGGATGTAGGTTTAATCTCACCACTAGAATACCCCAATTGACTTCAAGTCATATCCCAATTCTTTTCATAAACTTGCCTTTGAAAAATTGCTTCCTTGTCCATTCCAATGATATTATGCAACTCTCTTTCTCCTAGTACAGCATGTTTATTGGTCCTGCAATTACTGAATGCAAGGATTATATAATTAAGCAAAATTAAGTAGGATTATATAATTAAGCAAATTGTGTCTCATTATCTTTTCAATTAAATCTGTCATTTACTCCATTTTTAAAGGTAGGCCGCATTTAACAATGATGACTTCCCCATCAGCAGTATAGAAAAACTTTAGTATCAGTTGCTATAACTATCACAGTTTTTGCTAGTGATCAGTATTCTTTGCTTTTATTAAGTCTCAGTAATAATTTGCTAGTTTGGTATCTCAAAGTACTGAGTGTGCAGTTTCTAATCCTTATGCTTTCAAGGGAAAAAGTTATCAAGCTTTGGGGGATTTAAATAGAATTTAAATGTAACCTATCACAAGAAATAAAAAAGCTATTTCTAGATGAACTTTTTAATGCTGTAAGCTCTATATAGCTGCAAGGAACCGAATTTTGTGATAGTAGATAGTTTTAGAAACAAAATTAATATATTTCTAGGAGAGAATTGCATAAGCAATGATTGTGGCCACGATGATCTTTACTGCAAAACCCTTATCGCATCAAATAGTAATGAAGTATGACATTTAAATCCTTAGCCATTCTGAATGGTGATTCAGAAAATGGAACATTGCTGATATCTTTGACAAGGCAAATGTATGAGCTAAAAGAAGATGCCAAGTTCAGATAAGCTATTTATTTTTACTGACCCCAGTCAATCTTGTCCTTGTTTTTAAAATATTTTATCCAACCAAGAGGCAACAGGATATGACATTTATTAGATCTGTCAGAAGAGGCAGGTGGATAAATAAACAGCAAGGATTACCAAAAATCTATGAAAAAAGACCAATAATAGCACTGAAATATATTTTAAGCATGTAACATTGTAACAATTGTCTTTAGCAACATTATAGACATAACAATAAATAAGATTTTATCTGTCTCATGTGCTGGCTTCAAGATTTCTAAAAGGGGCTACAATAGTTGAGCAATCTCAACTAGAAGTCCCCTTTCGATCTAAGAATTGTAAGTATTTCGAAACCATTATCAACTCTCAACCAAAGCCACATCACAAAATATATGTCTTCCCCAGCCACTAGTTCCTTGAAGAAAAGTGGGATAAGTGTACCTAACACATTCATATGTGCTATAACATCAGAAATCTTCAGTGTTCAAAATATATGCTAGAATAATATTTGTTTTTTAGCTTGAAATCAGATTGTTCTTACTTTTTAGGAATCCTATCCTAAATATTTAGTGTTGTTAAATTACTGTATATACATAGTACAGAAACACTCATTCATTCATTCACACATTAATTTCTGGGTATTTAGGGATGTTATTAAAGCTCTAATAATAGCTATACAGAACTATAGGAAATTATAGATAAACTAAACACAAAATAGGATAAAAAACTATCAACTACCAACAACCATTGTGATGTATAATCTTCAAATCTTCAATGGAATTTAATGACAATAATGTCATCTGTCAAACTGGATTCCACAATGGTATCTACTAACAAGAATAAATCAAATTTGTTAGCATCTTTCATTGTTTTCTCAAAAAATCACACAGAAATTGACAATTGGATAAATTGGATAAAAGTACTTTTTATGTTTTCATAAAAATATAAAATTTACTTATAGTTTGACTTAGCTTGAATTACTATTGGGCAAGAAATGAAACCTTGATTGGTATCAAAGCTTAGTTCAGTTGAGGATTCAGTTGTATTAGGAATGACTTTGTCTCTATGCCTATGTGCATAAATGTTTAGTAGAAATATTGCGAATGCATAAGACAAGTTATCTGAGAAAAATGCTTCATTAAATACTTGAAGCTAATCCTTTTAAGAAAAGAAAATGCATTCCTCTTTAGAATTTCTCTATTTTTTCAAATGTTCTTTGTTAAGATTATTGTTATCTCACTGTTCTGTAATACTGATTGTTGTACTGAACAGTTTCTTTGTTGCTAAAATGGCTATAGGGCTCCCTCCACCCTTTCTTTTAGGAGTAGGTTATTCTAAGGATGAAAAATTCCTTTGATTTATGTTGCCTTCAATCAACTAATCAGAGCTCATAAGTAGAAAAAGAGCTGAGCAGACTTATACTCACAATTTTCCTTCAGCATTATTGGTAAGTATAGTTGTTTGTGAGTGTGCTTTTTACTCTTTTTCTTTTTCATCTCCAATACTACTTGGGGGGAAGGTGGGGAGGGAAACTAAAATGAAATGAAGAAGTACTGCAGTGTTTTTAAAACTGAAACATTTAATTAATTAATATTTAATGTTAAATAATAGAGTTCTTATTTTTTTTTATAAATGGCAATTAAAAAAATAAATTCAGTAATAGAAGATTGAACTACAAGTAGAATTCATCTTGAAAAAGTTGAGTAGCAATTGAAAGCAAATTGATGGGAAGTCAGTTTAAGGGCTAATCTGTACTTACCACTAACCCAGTATGAGAATGAAGTACTTACCATTTTGGAAGGGCAAGAATGCATGACATCATCAATCTGCCAGGGCAGGTTCCACTCAAGTTTTCTGGCTGATCTTCCATAGTAATAATACTGTGCTAACATTATCAGGTCAATGCTTCATTCCATACTATAGAAATATCATTCTTCCAGGTTTCTGAGAATAGTTTGTCCATTTTTCTTCTTTGGACAGTAAATTATAATTTACATCCTGCTTTAAGAACTTCAAAACAGATGAAAACTTTGAGTAGCTCAAAGCTTGGTTTCTGTTTTGTAATATTGTACTTGATCTTATTTTAACAGCTCTTCATTTTTATTATACACAAAAATCTACAGTGTACCCAGCAAACAAGATAATTATGCTGGGTTTCATATCACAAATCACTAGTCAAACACTTCCCAAGCGTTTAGGACTGCGTTAGGTATAGGCGGATTATGCGAGCAGATGCCAGTAAGGTGGCCTTCTGCAGCTGACCAATGGTAATTTTGTCAGTGCCAATTGTTTTTAAGTGCTTGCCTAGGTCTTTAGGCATAGCACCCAGTGTGCTGAGTACCATTGGAACCACCTGCACTGGTTTATGCCAGAGTCTCTGCAGGTCTTGATATCTGGTGATTTTTTTCAAGTTGTTTCTTGCCAATTCTGCGGTCACCAAGTATGGCAATGTCAATGATCCACACTTTTTCCTTCTCCACAATCTTGATATCCCGGGTATTGTGTTCCAAAACTTTGTCTGTCTGTATTCGGAAGTCCCACAGTAGTTTTGCATGGTCATTTTCGACCACTTTCTCAGGCTTATGATCCCACCAGTTCTTTGTTACATACCAAACTATTACACCAAATCATAACAAAGCCTTTGCTTCATTTATTATTATTATTGTTGTTGTTGTTGTTGTTGTTATACTAAACAATACCTTTTGCTTTGTAACATTTTTTTTGCATGCCAGTGTAATCAATATGGATTTTTTAGAACATTCATGTATACTGTTCATAGAACATGTTTCACATAACAATATTTTAAGATACTGTTCTGTCTATACAAGTTACAATGAACTGGAAGTTCTCAGTGTACAAATTATGTTGGACGACCACATAATGGTTATTAAACAGATTTATTAATTCAGCAATTTTAAAAATAAAACAAACATTAGTACATTAGTAAAACTAAAATGAAATACTATCTGAAGCTGATGACATTCTTGATATTCAATGAATTGAAAAAAAAAATCTTCCCTTTATTTCAAATTAAGACATGATCATGCTGTCACTATTTTTAATAATATTTCTTTTAAAACAAAATAATTCCATTAATTTTACTGCAAATTTTACCTTATTAACTAATGGTATAAAGATTAGAATAAAAATGTAACCAGATATTATAAATAATCCTTGATGTACCTGCTCTTATCTTCACATTATCGTCAGCAATTGCTTATCTATATCATTGTATCTATTTTACATACATATATGCTTATTCTACAGCATAATCCATGGTTGGTACTTATCATATTGAGTAAATGTTTTGACTGTTTCTGTCTTCTCTGCAGTCAGATTATCATTATGAATGAAGATCCACAATGTAATCAGTATGCATAATCATAAATTCTAAAACAGAAAAAAATCCATTATTTCATACATAAAAGCAGAGTACCTGCATATATTAATCACTGAAAGTGATATTTCCTTTATAAATATGATTATCATACAAATATTGTAAAGAATAATAGATTTTCAATAGAAACAAAGTCAGTGAATCCATGTGAAAAGTTTGGAATGTGTGAATCATGAATTCTTAGTGAAAGAAATATATCCAACTGGAAAAATGTTTTTTCTGACTCCACAAGGGATCATGTCCATTTCTGGAATTCAGTTAATTTATATAAAGCTCAACTTAGGGAATTATTAAGTAAATTGATTCCTATTTGAATCTCGGCATGCACGAGAAATAAACTCATTGCACACTACAGGGATTTCATTTAAAGAATTTTGACTAGATTGGATTTGCATTATATAAATTATTTATGTTGTTTTTGAAACAAAATACTCTTTTCATTCTATACATTTCCTCTAATTTTATGCCTTAAACTTTTGTTTTTTTCCACAGGTTCATATTTTATGTGAACTTTTTATGATTTATACCAACTAAAAGTTATTTTTAAAACAATCTGATTAAAACACTTCCTAGCAAGAACACTTGCATAAGGAAGAACAATGTTTATAAGCTGAAACTCATGGTCAGGGCAATCTTCTTTCCAAGGCCAGTAGAGTCTTTTTAATGTGAATCTCTGTAACCTGAATCAAAATAACTAGAAATTGGCGCAATATTTTTATAATATACTCTGATATATGAGCTTTGGTGAACTATCTCTGGTGCACTGGATATTTGTCAAAGGGATGTTTATGTACAATGAATTGCTGTTGTATAAACTGGAAATTACAGAAGATAAACATCAGTGGTCAATTCTAGACAAGAATAAAACTAGTTTACTAACCTAAAATATAAATGTGTCCATTTATAACCATCTGGATATTCAGGAGTAGTGAATAGCAATAGCACTTGCACTTATATACCACTTCATAGTGCTTTACAATCCTCTCTAAATGAATCAGCATATGGCCTCCAACAATCTGGATTCACATTTTACCTACCTCAGAAGGGTAGAAGGCTAAGTCAGTATCACATTCCTGGTAGTCAGCAGAATTAGCCTGCAATACTGCATTCTAACCACTGCATCACCAGGGACAACAGTGGTTGTCTCCAATGCCCCCAAATTTGCTCTTCAGCAGAGAGTAAGATCCTATCCAAGATTGTTTAGAAAACTACCAAATCCCACTGATTCAATAATCATCAATGACTCTATCTTTCTGGATTAAGTTAAATTTCATAACAGTTATCTGGTATCAGTCCAAAAATAAATTCACAGAGATGTTCACTAAATTAAGATTAAGTATACTACATCTTTCCATAAGATCCGTCTTCAATCTCTTCCTTAGTATGTTTGTGAGTGTATAAACACACATACACACACAGAAAAGAAAAGTTCAATATTTGTTCCATCCTGTTCCACATAACTGCAGCCTGGCCACTTCAATTTGAAGCTGCTGAAAAAATATGTACAGCAATATAATTAGTCCATATTGTTGTTTAAAGCTAAATGTGATTTAGGCATCAGATTTAACAGCTATAAACAATTTCTCCTATATCAACTACAATTTTGTATACTTAATATTGAGTGGCATGCAATTATCTGACTTACAACAAAATTAATCTAAATAACAGCTACAAATGTATAAACTTGACAGTTCATTCAATGATCTGCCTTCTGATCTATGCCTTTTTAAAGATAACTATTTATCAGGCTTTAAATTTTTACAAATAACCAAATTTCCAGAATTCTCAATATAAATGATTTGAGGATGTGAACCATAGACTACTTTAACAACAGTATTGCAAATGTGTTCAGTATGCTGTTATAACAATAACTTTTTTTCCTTTAATAGAAAAGCAAAAAAAAAACCCACCATGCAATCAAACAGAGAACTCATCAGCAATTCAGGAAATTTTTTATTTATGTCTTACCTTTCCTTTTGTGGAAGTTTGCTGACAGGTTTGTAGGGCTAGGATTACAGACAGCCCTTAAAGTTGCAGGATCCAATCTGGGTCAGTAAGTGGGATCAGAGGTTTTTGTATTCTGAGGTTTTGAACTCATGCTGGAGCCCTACTTCAGGGAATTAGCAGAGAGTGGGCTATTCTGTGTGTGGCATTTATATGGTGCCTGTACAATGGTGCCTTTAATGAAATGAAGTATCTGGACCCTTTTTAATCAGGCTATAGGCTTTACTATTGTACTGAGATAGCATTGCTTTTACATATGAATAACTCCAAGACACGAGTGACTTACCTTCTCCTGCTTTATCTTTTGAGGTTATCCACTTTTCTCTGAAGTCAATTCCAATTGGTTTGCAATGGGAGACTAATAGACTCTTCACCATTTTTCTTTTGGGGTTACTTTGATGTGCCACGTTTCTGGATTGGAAGGCATATCCCATGGTCACCCAAGTTTGGACTATTACAATGTCATCCCTTGGAAGACACAATTGGTCCAAAATGCAGTAATTATGGCAAGATCTTACTTTACCCATGTAACATCATTACTTCACAACCAGTATTATTTAATAATTGACTTCTAGATGCAATTCAAGGTGCCAACTGTCACCAATAAAACATGTCATATGTGTTAATACTTCAAGGCAGGAAAAGTTAAAAAAAAATACAGGCACAGTGAGGATTCCAGGAATGTGCTCATGTTTCAAGAATAACAGAATCTTGACAACCAATAGAATTTCTCTCTTCCTCTCTTATACCAAGCCTGGGTTCACATTTTACTTCCTTATATGAATAATTTCTCTGTCCTGTAAACAAAATTAGGCTAGGCCAGCGGTAGGGAACCTTGGCTCTTTTATCACTGATGGACTTCAACTCCCAGAATTCCTGAGTGAGCCATAAAAGTTTCCCCATCCCTGGCCTAGTGGTTTTTCAGTTGTGAGGGAAATCAATTTTTGATTTGAATGGGACTGTTTAATATACAAATGTAGGACATATAAAGAATATTGATCATTCAAGTCAAAAATTAGGACATTTGTATATTGAACAATCCCATTCAAATCAAAAATTGATTTCCCTCACAACTGAAAAACCAGTAGGCCAGGGATGGGGAACTTTTTATAGCTCATTCAGGAATTCTGGGAGTTGAAGTCCATAAGTGATAAAAGAGCCAAGGTTCCCTACCACTGGGCTAGGCAATTCATAAAGATTAACAGACCACAGAATCATTCTCGGCTTTCTTGCTTGCAGATGGGCTCAGAAGCTCACCAATATCAATGTACAATTCTGGAAGAGAAATGCTGAAAAAGTTGGAAAGTATTCCATCCTTTCCTGTTAAATGACAATTGCCAACACTGGATTTAAAATGGCAGGAAGCAAAGAATCTCTTTTTTCAGAGGTTTATTTATTATTTTGTTGATTTATTTAATCTATTAATTAGATTTTCATCCCACCTTTACTACTTTATAAGTAACTCAAGGCAATGAACATACATAATATCCCTCCCTCCAACTATTTTCCACATAACAAACAACCCCATGAGGTGAGCTGGACTGAGAGATGGTGACTGACCCAAAGTTCTATTGATAGTAATTGTAGTTCACAAAGAAGAATTCTTCGTGAACTCTCTTGCAAGAGAATTCCAGGCAGAATTGGTGGATAAGTTATTGTATACAGATCCATTGCCCCTTCCTGACTACTCCCAAAATCAGGAATTCTTCTTTCTCCAAATTTGTCCAGTAGACCGCCAAGAGAACAAAGCAATACAGGCTATCAATCAAGCCAATTGTGGTACTATGTTCAAAAAAAGTAAGCTTCTCAACTGCTGTAATAGCTATCTCATGACACTGTGTATTGTGTATCCAACTGCTCTTGATGTTTGAATATTGCCTCAGCTACTTGTTCTTCAGACAATGTGGTACCTTGAAGATCTGTAATGGTATTCTCACTTTAAAAGGTAAAGTCTAATGTCTCTTTGATGAAAAGGAAGTGAGGCTTTCAAGATTATTATCAATGGAAATGTCAAGAAAAGGCATGACAGATATTCTAAAAATACTCTTTACTGTTATAAGCCAGAATAACATGATATTGAAAGACTATTGTATATTTTCTCTGCTCCATATTATACCAAACCATAGCAAAGCTAAGTTATTCTGACTTTCTTTCTCATGCTTTTCTCTATATATAGAATCACCATCAGATGGATTTGTAACTGGATGACAAACCATATTCAATGAGTAGTCCTTAATGGTACTATATCTAAATGGAGGGAAATAAGCAATAGGATATCACAAGATTCTGTCTTAGGCCCAGTACTTCTCAATATTTTCGTAAATAACATAGATGAGGGACTAGAAATGGAATTCATCAAATTTGCAGATGACACTATGCTAGCAGGAATAGTGAACACCCCAGAAGACAAGCTCAGGATCCAAAAGGATTTTGACAGACTTGAACAATGGGACCTATCCAATAAAATGAAATTTAATGTGGAGAAAAGCAAGATTTTACACTTGGGCAGGAAATACCAAAGATACAAATAGGTATTAGATGAAATCTGACACAAAAACAGTAATTTTGACAGGAACCTTAGAGAGGGGTCAACTTATTTTCCAAAGCATCAGAAGGCAGGACAAAAAAATAATGGCTATAAACTAATCAAGGAGAGAAGCAACCTGGAATTAAGAAGAAACTTCCTAACAGTGGGAACAATTAACCAGTGGAACAGCTTGCCTTCAGAAGTTGTGGATGTTTTATTACTAGAGGTCTTTAAGAAGAGATTGGACTGTTTTAAATGGTAAAGATTGAGCAGGTGATTGGAGTAGAAGATTTCCAATGTCCTTTCTAGCTCTTTCCCAGGACTGAATACTTCTCTCTTAAACTTCATCCTTGCCTTTCTTCACATTCTGAAAGTTAGGTCTACATTACCTTGCAATGGCTTGTAGCCTGAATATTTACTTAGATGGTCATCTCTCTGAGCTTGTTTCTGCTTATTGGTAAGATTGAAATTTTTGATAAAGTTAAGTAATTTACATAATTGGGGGTTAAAACAAACATTCACTGCACTATTCATAGCTATGTGTTGCTATGGTATGAAATCCTTAATACTCTTAGAAACCAAGGCAGTGAAGATCAATTTTTTATAATGATTAACACAAAACATTGTATAACCAACTGTTTAAGATGCTCAGAAGAATATTGTGTACTGATAGGCTATGCTAAATTGCTGACATATAAAAAATTTGTCTCCCCTATTCAACTGCAAGAATGCTACAGGGGAACTTTAGAATGTCTAGCAATACATTCTATGCAATTATTATATAGCATGCTGCTTCAGAGACTGTAAAATATCAAAAAGTAATTTGTGTTAATGAATGTTACTTCTCTAGATATTTTACTATTGTGCCCTTTACAGTCCTTAAGTTGTGAATTCTAAAAATTAGCATGCATTATTAATGTAAGCACATTTATATTAGGAATAATAAATAAGCCAATGTTGTTATGCACATGTTGAGGGATATAAAATATTATTTTGTATTTCAATAGAAATGCTGGACCATCCTTTTCACTGCCTCTTTCCTTTCAAATTTAATCAATTTGTAATAATTAAATAAATTACTAGCTGACCATTGCAACTATAACACTAACTGAGGCTTTGTATATGATCTTTTTTATTGTTGTTATAGTATTGCTTTGGTTAAATTCCAAAGTATTTGTCTAAATGATACCGTTTTGGGGAAATTTGCTACTACAGAATTTTTTAATGATACTTTCATAGTTGATCTGGAAAGGCAGCTATAATTGTGATTCGGTATGTATCCAGGAAAAAATTGTCCTGCAATCTACAACTCCTACACTGCAAAAACATATGAACTACTCTACTCATCCAGGGTAAAGCAATAGACTCAATTTACATAGACTTCTGCAAAGCCTTTGATTCAGTGGTACATGACAAACTACAGTTAAAACTAAACTCTTATGGCATTTCCGGATCCCTTCATAAGTGGATTACTGCATTCCTGTCAAACAGGCAACAAACAGTAAAAGTAGGGAGGACTATATCAAACCCTGCTCCAGTTAACAGTGATGTCCCGCAAGGCAACATTCTAGGACCCACACTCTTTATATTCTGTATAAATGACCTTTGAGATCACCTTATAAGCAACTGTGCCCTCTTTGAGGATTAAGTAAAACTATTCAATACCACCAACAATGCTACTGTCCTTCAAAGTGACCTTGATTATGTGTCAAACAATTGGCAACTCCAAATGTTGACCAACAAATGCTTTATCCTACACATTGGTAAAAAAATCAATACAACAAATACAAGCTAAGCGGATATGACCTTGTTGACAACCCTCACTTTGTCAAGGACCTTGGAGTACTCATAATCAAACAACCTAAGCACCAGAGATCACTGTAACAGCATTGCCAAAAAGGCATAAAGTGTTGTAAATCTGATCTTACGAAGCTTCTCCTCTAGAAATATTGAATTGCTAACTAGGGGCATACAAAACTTTTGCTAGACCAATACTCGAATACAGGTCATCTGTTTGGAATCCGCACTGTATATTGGACATTAATATAATTGAGCGAGTCCAGAAGTATTTCAGAGAAGAGTACTATACTCCGCTGCTCGCAACAGAATACCCTATATCACCAGGCTTGAGATTTTGGGCTTGGACAACCTTGACTATGCCACCTACGGTTGGACTTAAGCATAGTACATAAAATTATCTGCTACAATGTCCTATCAGTCAATGACTACTTCAGCTTCAACCACAACAATAGAGAGCATACAACAGGTACAAACTCAACGTAAACTGCTCCAAACTTGATTGCAAAAAGTACGACTTCAGCAACAGAGTGGTCAATGGCTGCAATGCACTACCTAATTCTGTTGTTACATCCTCAAACCCCACTCCTTTAACCTCAAACTATCCACTATTGACCTCACCCTATTCCTAAGAGGTCTGAAGGGGCGTGCATAAGTGCACAATCATGACTACTGTCCCTGTCCTATTGTCCTCATTTATTCATACCTATTTCCTGTATTCTTACTCATGTTTATACTTATACCTATTATCTTGTAAGTGATTGACAAATCAAATAAATAAATAAACAAACACTTATTATGTTGTTCAGTGTTTATCCCACTGCAGAGGCAAAAGTGAATGAGAGTCTGTCTTTACAGCAAAACAACAATGTTTACTCATAAAATTACTTGTTCCCTGGAAAATATGCACAATTTCATTTATTTGTCAAAAATGTAACATTAAATCACTCTGTTGTTTTAATTAGCCATTATAAGATTGTAAAATAACCATTGGCTAATTTTAAAGGAAAAGACATATACAGTGCCTTATTTTGTCACTTGTGTCTAGCTAGAGCTGCAGCACATAAGATTTTGGCAATATTGGCTGCCTTAGCTTTTCAAACAATTACTGTAACTTAGCACAATGATTTGGCACCCTCTTCCCATCATTGGCTTTACCAGCATCATATAATGGATTCCCAGAACATATTGCCTTTTTTGTTCCCATATAAACAACACAATTCATCAGGCCAACAGAATTTCTAAAACTATAACTTGATAATCAATGACCTAAATGACACTCCTACATCATACTGAAAGAAAGTCAATATACTAACATCTGCACAGAGCAACTCTGCTACTCTGTTCCAGTCAACCTTTATTACTAGTGTGATGTTTAGGGATTTTGTGTTACGTGTAACATATTTTGCAACTTCCTTTGTAATAGCTCTTATCCCTCTGTCTCATTTATATACTTAATTTAAATTACAGAAATCTAACAGATAGATAGGTACAGTATAGATCAATATATCAAGGTTCAGATGTTTTTTACAAAGCTTCTTAAACTTGACTCACACAGTTAATAATACGATCATATCATCACCATTATTAAAAATATAGTAATCCATTTATCCTTATGTATCACATTGCAGGGAATGACCATGGCTTTAAATGTTTTGCTGAAGAAACAATATTTTTTAAAAAAAGTTTTCATCAAGGTAACAGTTGTGGGGAGGAACATTTGGCATGCAAATATGTTTGAAAAGGATGTTCTATTTAAGAAAAAATATTTGATTTATAAATTTTCACTGAAAATAACTATCAAATGAAGCATGAAAAAACAACAGGGAGAAAATCCATATGTTCCTGTTCACTATGTATATAATTCATTTTCACTGCAGCAAATTGCAAAAGTTTCCTCAGCGAAGAAAATGTCCCTTATTTAATGGCTGGTAGAAATGTTGATTATCTTCTTTCATATTCTTATCTCTCCTGATGGTAATTGTTCTGGATTGGTTAATATTTGAAATACTTACTGTTCATTGGTCTACATTCCGGCGGGAGATCCTCGCGCCGTCATTGGTTGGCTTAGGCGCGGGAGCCCTTTAAAAGAAGGGCTGCCGCGCCGCCGAGTCAGTCGGTGTCCTGAGAATAAACAAAAAGACTGAATCACTATACGTGTGTGCCTCTTCATTGCCGCTCCAAAACACTGGCGACGAAGGTGGGATCGAGGCAACACGTTTAGAGAGTGCATAGCGGCGGAGAGCGAGCGGCATCATGTCCGGAAGCAACGCACTGCCTGAAAAATTCAACCCGGCCAAGGAGGAATGGCAGACGTATGTGGACCGATTCCTCATGTTTTTGGAGAGTAGCGATCTGAGCGGAGTGTCGGATCACCGAAAGAGAGCGGTGTTTTTGACCCACTGCGGCCAAGCCGTTTTTCGGATGGCAAAGGCGCTAGCATCTCCAATCAATGTCAAAACGCTAACTTGGCCCGAGCTAGAGAAGATCCTGAGGAAACACTACGCGCCCACAGTTTCCTGCCTGATAAAGCGCCATGAGTTTTACCTCCGGAACCAAAAAGAAGGTGAACCTATCGCCGATTTCGTGGCAGATTTAAGAGAAATAGGTGGAGAGTGCGAATTCTCGGATTTCAATGAGGCGCTAAGAGACCGGATCGTTTTAGGCTTAAAAGATCCAATATTACAGAGTAAGTTGCTAAACCGACCCAAGATAACAGCCACAGAGGCCATCGAAGAAGCCACCGCAGCCGAAGCTGCTCACAAATCGGCGGCAAGAATGAAACAGATTAATCAAGCTGCACACCACAAATCCAAAGAAGCCACCAAAGCTGATGATGAACAAGGAAAAACCTCAACACACTACGAGGATCTTGAAACTGAGACCAGTAGTGAAGAAGACGAGGTTTGCCACCTAAAAGCCGCGAGAGGAAAAAAAGAGCGGGCAACCAGGCGGTTTGATTTTGAATGCAACCGTTGTGGTGGAAACCACCCCAGATCAGAGTGCCGTTTCATAGACGCAATATGCCGAAAGTGTGAAAAGAAAGGGCACATCGCAAGGGTATGCAGAGCCCGATCAAGCTACAGCCCCAGGCGAAGAGAAAGCCCTCCCCCAAGAGAGAGAGAAAAGAAAACAAACAACCGTTGGAGCCAGGAAGGAAGGAATAGAAAGTTTAAAGAGTCATCTTACAAGAAGGAAGAAACACATCAAACAATAATAATTGGTCACTCTAATACAAAAAACGTCAAAAAAGTCCACGTGCAAGTAAGAATTGAAGAAAAAAATTGTGAAATGGAAGTGGATTCGGGATCATTCCTTTCCATGGTTTCCTGGGACACTATTAAGAAATTGATCCCAGACTTACGGCGAAGCGAACTAGACAAACAGAAATTAACGCTCAAAGACTACCAGGGAAACAGAATTCCGGTAGTAGGGATTGGACATTTCCAGGTAACCTTCAACAACCATACTGAGATTCTTCCCCTAACAATCGTGGACCGGAACAGACCCAGCCTCTTAGGACTGGAATGGTTCGAACCGCTGGGAATAGGGATGACCGGTATCAACCATATCACAGACGCTGACTGGGAGGCAGATCTCATTCAAGAATTCCAGGACCTGTTCAGCGAAGAATTAGGCAAGTACCGGGGTAACCCGATCTCTTTTAACATAGACCCCAAGGTAGCCCCAATTAGACTAAAGGCTAGACGGGTACCTTTTGCCTTAAAGCCAAAAATAGAAGAACAACTGGATAAACTAGTAAAGCAAGGGGTCCTCGAGCCAGTTGACCACGCTAAATGGGAGACCCCTATAGTGACCCCTATAAAAGCAGACGGGTCGGTTCGTATTTGTGGGGACTATAAGGCGACCCTCAACCATGCACTACAACAGAGCGCATACCCCGTGCCTGTCGTGCAACACTTGCTACATTCTATCAAGGGCGGAAAGATTTTCGCTAAACTCGATTTGGCTCAGGCTTACCAGCAACTGCCCGTTGACAAAAAAACAGCTGAAGCCCAAACTATTGTAACACACCGGGGTGCATTTAAGTGTAATCGCCTCCAATTTGGCGTTAGCGTGGCACCAGGCATTTTTCAATCTCTTATGGAACGCCTCCTTCAAGGAATTCCTGGAGTCATTCCGTATTTCGATGACGTCCTAATTGCAGCTAAACACAAATTGCAACTGCGAGACCGCCTAAGAAAAGTACTGACCAAATTTACTGAGGCTGGGTTTAAAGTCAAAAAAGACAAATGTACCCTTATCACAGACAAAATAGAATTTTTAGGATACCTAATCGATGGCAATGGCATCCATCCAACAGCAGGAAAAACCCGTGCTATCAAAAATGCCCCCACACCAACTAACAAGGCTGACCTACAAGCTTTCCTAGGGTTGATAAATTTTTACCATGTCTTTTTGCCCCAGAAAGCCACGGTGGCGGAACCCTTGCATAGACTTTTGGACAAAGACGCATCGTGGAAGTGGGGACATCGGGAAGAAACAGCATTTAACAAAATTAAAGACATGATCACTTCAGCTCAAGTGTTAATTCAATATAACGAGACTTTGCCATTGTTACTAACTTGTGATGCCTCCCCCTTTGGAATCGGAGCTGTCCTGAGCCACCTTCTACCTAACGGCAGAGAGGCTCCGATTGCCTTCTATTCAAAAACCTTGTCCCAAAGCCAAAGGAATTACAGTCAACTGGACAAGGAGGCACTAGCCATAATTTCGGGTATTAAACGTTTCCATGAATACCTGTATGGCCGATCATTTTCTATCATCACCGATCACAAACCCCTACTAGGTATCCTGGCGGGTGACAAACCCACTCCCCACATTCTATCACCCAGAATGACAAGATGGTCAGAATTCCTGGCCGCTTACAATTACACCCTGTCTTACCGCCCGGGTCCGACCATCACGCACGCCGATGCTTTAAGTCGTTGCCCGTTACCAGACTCTGATCCTGAACCAAACCCCAGCACTTCAACCTTTTTGATTGAGACCCTGCCCGACCTCCCGATGACAGCAGCAGACATCGCGCACGAAACCTCTAACGACCACCTACTGCATACCGTGAGTAGGTGGATCATAAAGGGTTGGCCTGACTCTGAGTTACAAGAACAGCACAGACCGTTTAAACAGAGACAAATGGAACTGTCCGTACTAAAAGGCTGTGTACTATGGGGGGATCGAGTGGTCATTCCACAAAAACTGCGAAATCCCATATTGAAACTATTGCATGAGGGACACCCCGGGATGGTAAAGATGAAAAGTCTAGCTAGAAGTTATGTATGGTGGCCTGGGTTAGACAAGGATGTTACCGACTGGGTCGCGGGTTGCCAGCCCTGCCAGATTTCCCGGCCCTCACCCCCAAAGGCACCAGCTACTGAGTGGGATCTACCTAGGGGCCCTTGGTCTAGAGTCCACATAGATTTTGCAGGTCCGACTAAGGGACATACCTTCTTGATTCTGGTAGACGCTTATTCCAACTGGTTAGAAGTGAGCCTCATGAAATCAACCTCTTCTGAAGCTGACATCCGACAGCTCAGTCACTGGTTTGCCACCCACGGCTTACCAGACGTCCTGGTATCTGACAACGGCCCTCAATTCACGGCTACAGAATCTGAGGGCTACCTAGCAAGTTTGGGCATACGCCATGCCTTAACCGCGCCGGCACATCCGGCAGCGAATGGACGGGCCGAGCGCATGGTCCGGTTTACCAAGGAGTCCCTTCTTAAGTTAGACCAGGGCCCTATACAAACACGCATCGACAAATTATTGTTCCTCCAACACACTACACCTAGTAGCACTACTAACAAAACTCCTGCTGAATTACTTATGGGGAGAAAACTACGTTCCCCTCTCGATAGACTACACCCCACCTACTCTACAGAGAAACCCCTAGATTCTTCAACCAAAGTCCGAACATTCCGAATTGGGGATTTAGTTTACGCTAAAAACCTG
The DNA here is from genome assembly GCA_023653725.1 of Bungarus multicinctus. NCBI lineage: Eukaryota > Metazoa > Chordata > Lepidosauria > Squamata > Elapidae > Bungarus > Bungarus multicinctus. The sequence continues at coordinate 44,284,416 of CM042850.1, forward strand.
GTAGGGCACCCGTTATGGGTGCCAGCCACCATCACACATCTAACCGGACCCCGTTCTTACCGGCTTACCACCGCTGATGGCAAAAGCTGGAAGCGACACATAGACCAACTTCGAACTCGCACCCATCCCAGACCTGGCGATTTTCCTGGGGGGGAAGGGGAACAACCATCAAGCAGTCTGGATAAGGGAAGCCCACTAACAAACAATGACGCCCTAACTCACACACACACACCCTCAGCTCTAGCTCCGGTCGGGTCGCGCTGCTACGCACCTGATCCTGAAGAACGTCCCGCTGAAACATCTGACAGGGTCGTCGATAATCCAGGCCGAGCAGGGAGCGGCATGGCCACGTCAACTAGCCCAGTTAGGCCCGTTGGTAGTGACGCAGCCGGCTCGACCTGCTCGAAGTTTCCAGGGCCGGAGGCGAGAGGAGCAACAGGTCCTTCCGCACCAGCCGATGGTAACGACACAACTGAGCCGCGCAGGTCCAGTCGGACTCACAGGAGCCCCGCCTATCTACGTGATTACGTAACATAGGCGCGGCTCCTGATTGGTCAGACTGGACCAAGGAGGGAGGGGTGTTCTGGATTGGTTAATATTTGAAATACTTACTGTTCATTGGTCTACATTCCGGCGGGAGATCCTCGCGCCGTCATTGGTTGGCTTAGGCGCGGGAGCCCTTTAAAAGAAGGGCTGCCGCGCCGCCGAGTCAGTCGGTGTCCTGAGAATAAACAAAAAGACTGAATCACTATACGTGTGTGCCTCTTCATTGCCGCTCCAAAACAGTAATTTCTTTTATCTATGGTATACCTTCTCAGCAGAGGTGGTATTCAGCAGGTTCTGACCAGTTCTGGAGAACCAGTAGCGGAAGTTTTGAGTAGTTTGGAGAACCGGCAAATACCACCTCTGACTAGAGGTTTTACAGTATCCTTCCCCTGCCACACCCACTAAACCATGCTCACAGAACCGGTAGTAAAAAATTTTGAATCCTACCACTGCTTCTCAGGTATATTGGACTAAGAGTGGGAAATTTTTATTGCATGTTTACTACTTGTTAGGAAAATACAACTAACTTTTCTTCTTCACAAAGAAAAGTAAGGCTTGTAAGTATCTGCAGTCATTATTTATTAGACAGTAATTGTGATGACACTGAATATTATATTATTTTGAAATAAGAAAAACAGAAGCTGACATTGAAGAACTGCCATCTTATTACAGCAGTGTCATTGAAATCCACAGAAGCCATCAATTTTAGCCACTGTATGAATCACAGCAGCAAGGCTTTTGACTTGGAATGATTTTATCGTATCAGCAACCATAATAAATTTAATTTTAGTTATAATTCTATTATAAATTATAGTTTATTTAAATTATACAATTATAGTTATATAAATTATACAGTTTGTATAATATAGAACAGTTTGTATAAATTATATAAATTATAGTTTAATTATAGTTTTAAATAGCATCAAACTATTAATTATTGCTTGAATCATGTTCTTTACATTTTTCTTTCTGTTGATTGAATATATGGCTACAAGTTAGTGTGAATCATTAACATATAACTTTCATAATATTCTATTAATAGTTTTGGAATATGTTCAGATCAACAAATATAAATGCATCAAATAAGTGAATATACATTAATATTTATGAAACACCTCACATTTTCCAGGCTATTATTATATAATTATAGAAGTTTCCTCTTAAATAGGAAAATAAATAAATAAATAGGAAAATAAGTTTCCTCTTAAATAGAAAAAACAATGGAAAATTCCTTTTAAATAGAAAGAATTGTATATTGAGTTTTAGTCAAAATGTACCTATGAAGAGACCCCATTAGACTGAATGGAGTATACAGTATGTCTGATGCAGTATATACAGGCCTTTGTTCTTAATTGGCAGGTTTTTTTATATAGGTTTTGTGTAAAGAAATTTTAAAACAAGTTTATCCTATTAATTTCAGCATAGTTTATTTAATTAAGTTTGTACCATAAGATTCTATTTAACTTTCAGCAGTTTGCAGTATGGACATTTGTATTGTGTAAAGAAATAATATTTTAACATGTTGCTGTCATTATGAATAATTTTTTCTCAATATCTAATAGCTTATTTGCAGGACAGTATTTTTTAAAGAAGAATAAATCCTTTGACTCAGATGTTGTTATCTATCAATCAGTTGTCACTATAGAGTTCATATGTTACTTATCACTGTAGTATCTAAGTACTATACAAAGGCATAAAACATGGTTAGGACTGACAGAAGCAGTTGGTTCAACATCTACCTCAGCATGAGCAGGACCCTTACTGGGAGAATAATGCTAGATATCAGACAGAACTCTTATTTTAATGTTGCTCCTTGGAGCATCTTGTCAACAGTTTGCTGATGCCTATAGTTTTACCAAAGCTGCTGTCAAAAGCTGTGTTTTTAAAGCAGTAATGATGATAAATCCATGATCAAAGTTTCCTGGGAATATATATTCTAGGATCTTATTAATTGGGAAATACTTAATGTTTCCGCTCTCAGTTTTGAGAAAGTCATTATGATTTTAATTGCATTCCTCTACACAATTAACATTGTGTTTTATTTTTTTCAAATAATACTAAACGTCACATTCACAAAATTCTGTACATTGTGGACATCTTCATGTGACATGGAAAACTTATGTATTAAGAAAATGAAGCAAGAAGTTTTTGCACTCCTGGGAGAAGTATACACTTTTTTCATCAGATTGAAAATCTGAGGATAAAGGAAAACATGGCATATTAAGAAATTAAATTTGAACGTGGAGCTTCTAGATATGACCAGCTGAACATTTGTATGGGACATTTGATTTTCAGAATTTGATTTTCATTTGTATTAACAAAAAATACCAAGCAGATACAGAATAATGCAGTTGGAAGGAGATTTAATGTTCTACTTTAATCTCCTGTTCAGTGAAGGATTCTCTTGCACGTGATGAACATTTCACTGGTCCACTGATGGCCAGTTATTAGGCTACCACAGAACAAAATTTCACCATTCTTAATGTCATTTTTAACTAGATGAGAAAATTGGCAATTTCTTCTCAATTTCAGACACCTGATTTCATTAGAACAAGGAAATGCCTTCTCCCAGTTTCTGGTTCCAAAATTTCCCATAAGGAAAGATTCCTATAAGGAAAGATTCAGTAAGCTAGAAATGTTACTGGAAACAAAAGAATGAAAAGCACAGTTGTCCTGAAAAAGAAAATAACATGTTCTCTCTCTTCCATCTTGATTATTTTAAAGAAGAGGTTTTGGATGTACTTAATTTCCTTGCTATACCCATCCATACATTACTAAGTGAGTAAGCACACCCACGTCCACATATACTATAGGCATGCAACAATCCCCATCCTTTCTACATTTTCAGCCTCCCCTTCCCCACCCAGTCTTCTATCCAGTGTATCCTTGTTTTTGTGAAACTTATTTCAAAAGGAGTGGGGAGGAGAAAGTTAAACAGTTCACTAGTGGCTTAACGTGTTCAAGTATTTGCCAATTTAAATAAATAATGCCACCAATCTATTACCTTATGAAAAAATGCAAAGTGATTGTGAAAGATACCAATAGGCAGCAAGTACCAATGAGAACAATCCTACTGAAGAGATGAATTTCCTACAATAAGATGAAATGAATTTCAGCAAACGGCATTCTTTTTGCCACCCCAATGGTGAAAAACACTATTTTTGATACCAAAACAAAAAAAGGAAGCTAACAAAAAGAAAAAGAAAAGAAAATCTTATGGAGCTGGTAGAAAGCACAGAGTTGAAAGAAATATCCTAGAACCCTAAACTGAAGAAGCAATACTGAAAATAAATAAAGGATTCCTTATATGACAATCACTTTTTTTGACCCAATTTGCTTTACTGTAAAATATTCTAAAGGCTTTTAGGAAATTGTGCCTGAATGTTAGTGTTAGTTGAATAAAACCCAGTCCTCCTCCTTTTTTTTTTTTAAAAAAGCCCACTTCATAAGGTTCTTCTTTATTCTAGGGACCACCAAAGGAAACATACCGAGAACAAAGACATTTCTAAAAAAAATTCTCCCTGAATTTCACTTCCTCCATCATCTGAAGAAGGTATAGTTAGGGCCCACAATTAGCCAGCAGGCTTCCACATTTACTACAGCTCTTTCTTCTTGTTATTATCACTCTAAATCATTTGTTGATTTAGTAAATATTATAACTGTGCATTTTTTGAATGGGAGCTTCAATTTGGAAAAGGCTTATGTAAACACTCCTTTGAAGCTGTTTCTTAAAACAGCATCTCCACCTCCACTTTTAAAGATAAAGTGTTGCTTTCCTTTGTATTGTTCCAAGCCTTTTATCCAGCAATTTTTGTACTTGGATCAAAAGCTTGGAATGACACAATGTGTTTAATTGATGAGAATTACATGGCCTTCTCTATTCAATAAGAAGAATCATATTCCCTCTGTTTAGCCAAACCTTGTTAAGGAAAAATGCAATTGGCCAGCACATGCCACACACAAAGGCTACTACACAACTTATTTAGTTATATATTTATTCACTTACTTATACATTTGTTTTATTTTCAGTATATATCAAATTTATTAAGTTATCCATCTCACGTGATTCTGGGTGGCCATCAATCAATTAACTAGTTGTTTATTGAATATTGAATAGCCTGAAGGCCTTTTCAAAAATCACATTGTTAAAAGAAAACCTTATGGTTACAAAAGTGACAATTTAAAAAGAGTATATACATATATAGGTTAAATTAGCAATATCAGTATTAGATAACTATATTTACAAATATTAAAATACTAAATAACGTAGCTCCTTTCTAGCTCAACTCATCTTTCTTACAATCAATAAAATTCTTTTCAATATGACTGGCTCGTATTACTGTCATCCTTTTGAGATAGCCAGTGATTGCCCTTATCAAAGAAGAGTCTGCTTTCCATAGGAATGTTAACTTATGCCTTACATCCCAGTGGGGAAATTTATCTACAATTGAGGTGAGATATTTTTTCCTTATTTCCCCATACAAACTACAATAAAATATTATATGCAGTGTGTCCTCTATTGCGTTTGCCCCACATACACATGTTCTATCATTATGCAGAATTTTCCGATAGCCAAATTTAACATTAGTGTCTAGGAGTTCAAATCTAAATTTAACAAATAGTTTTCTCTCCAATGATGGCATTTCTAGATATAAGTATTTTTCCAGAGTAAAAGTTGTTTTGACTACTGTGACTAGCTTGAGGGAATCATTAGTTGATAAAGTTGCCATATCTATTTGCCCATGGACATCTTTAATCCGTTGTTTAACTTGTTTCAATATATCACACAATGGAAACCCTAAGCCATGTCGATTCAAAGTTTCTGACAGCCGGGTTAGCCAGGAATATCTTTGAAAGTTTAAGGTCTGCTGTTCCTCTAGGAAGTCTACTGGGTCACTTTTAGCCAGTAGGCTACTGCCCTAATAGTCGTGTATGTGTACAGTGAAAAACATCCTAATTCGGCTGTAACAGCTGCTGCTGAGGTGAAATTGTTTACCCCCAACATCCTCCTTAACAAATTATTTTGGGTTTTCTCTAATATGGGGGCCTCTGTAAGACCCCAGATTTCGGCACCATAGAGCATAATCGGAACAAGTTTGGCCTGATAGACTTTACAAATTGGCAAAATCGAAGTTGGTTGGATACATTTACTTAATTTGTTTATGAGGCTTGCTCCAGCTCTGACCTTTTGAGAAAGAAATTGATGATGAGGAATCCAATCACCTACACTAGAAAAAACAATTCCAAGATAGGTATGTTGGGCAACTTGCTCAATCCTTACATCATTAATGTGCCAACTGTGCTTTTTATTCTTGTTGGAAAAAACTATAACTTTTGATTTGGCTATGTTTATAGTCAAGAAATTTGTAATACAATAATGCGAGAGCTTGGCAAGAAGTCTCCTCATACCTATTTGGGTTCTGGAAAACAACACTAAATCATCGGCATACATTAATACATTAATATGTCTTGAGCCTATTCGAAGGCTGTGCATTGAAGGGTCTTCCAGCTCAGCTGGAATATCATTTATATAAAGATTAAAAAGAGTGGGGCTCAACAGACAGCCCTGCCTCACTCCTCTGGCTGTCGGTATGCTGTTAGTTGAAGCCCCGTTTGCTGCATATCTGACTCTAATTGCCGTATTTCTTTAAAGAATTCTAATCAACAAAATAAGTCTGGGATCCATCCCCATGACTTGTAATTTCCTCCACAAATGGTTCCTATCGATAGAGTCAAAGGCGGCAGTAAGGTCAATGAAGGCGGTATACAACTTTTCCCCCTAGGACTTATATTTATTAATTAGATGAAAAAGGACAAAACAATTATCAATTGGAGATCTACCTCCAATCCTGCTCATTTGCCAGGATTTCCTTATCCAAGCACCAATCCTCTATTTTATTTAACAGGTGCTTAGTATACATTTTTGATATTATGTTAAGAAGACTGATGGGTCAATAATTAGTTGGAGCAGCTTTGTCACCTTTTTTGAAAATTGGAAAAACTATGGCTAATCTCCACTCTTCAGGGATTATCCCTACTTTATCGATATAAGTGAACAGTGCCGCCAACACCGGCACCCAGAAGTCAATGTTGGACTTAAAGAGTTCTGGGAGCAACAGGTCCTCTCCGGGAGCCTTCCCAGCTTTTAAAGATTGAATTATATGTTTAACTTCGGTAAAGGTAACAGGTGTCCATTCAGAACAGCTCCTTAGTTCCAGAGGAAGAATTTCCAGTTGGGGACCATTCATTGTATTATTACCATCAAATAGAGCAAGATAGTGCTTCTCCCATTTCACTGCTGAAATATCTGTATCCATGAATGGGGAACATTGTTTTAATATGTCTGCTATCTTATGCCAAAAGATCATAGGAAATTGGAATTTCGCTGCTATTTCTATCTCTTTCCATATCCTGGAGTTATAGCGGCTTTTCTTATTCTTCAAGAGGGAATTATAAGCGCTCCTGATTTGAACCATATTTAAATAATCACCATCCAGTCTAGACCAGTTAACTTTCCTAACTGCAGCTCTTAAATTTGCTCTCACCCTGTAACAATCATCATCAAACCACTTTCTAGACATCCCACCTACTTTTCTATCATTCTGAATCATTAAGTTCTTAAGAGTAGAGGTTAGCTCTGAATAAGCTGATATTGGGATGTTATCCCCCATCTTACTTTGGAAGATTTCATCTGCTAACTGTCTAGCTTCTTCTGTGCCCAGATAATTGTTCACAGGTTCAACATCCAGTCTATGCCAATATATCCTTTTGTAATTATAAACCTGGACATTTACTAAGGTGTTAGTTGCCTCTCTAAAGTAAGGCCTAACTTCTGAAGGGAGTGAGACCGATGTCATAATGGGAAAGTGGTCACTTTCCTCTCTGAATATAAATCTCACATCTGAAAAGTAATGTACTAAACTAGAGGAGGTACAAATATAATCTATAGAAGTTGATGTTTTGTTGGACAGGAAAGTATAGGGGTATATATATATATCCATCACTTGAGCCACTGAGGACTTGCATATCATTTACAAACAATAAAGAAATTAACCTCTGGGCATATTTATTAACCCTCTTGTCTATTGAGGCCCAGGTGAACTCATTATAAAGATATCTAGTTGATACTAAGCCTCACTCGATAGAATTATTCAATGAAGGGCCTAATCTTGCGTTAGTATCTCCAGCTAATATGATTTTTTGGGGAAGCGTCCCTTTAAGGTAGCTAATACTAGATCTAATTCATCCCACAAATCTCTTCCAGGAGGTGTAATGAAAAATGAGCGATATATACATTAATTAAAATTAGATCCATCCCCCTAGTCAAAAACTTAATAGGCAAAATATATTGGGATTGAGGATCTAAACAAATTTCCTCACCCTTCCATCCTGTATCCCTTTTAACCAACGTAGTTAGATCCCCAATTGCCCTCCCTCTTAACTTGACTTTGCCTGCTGGTTTGTGCCATGAGGCAAAGCCCGGTAAGCTGATCTGTGGATCATTAATGGTCAGCCAAGTTTCTTGAAGGAGGATAAGATGATATATTGAAATCAACTTTATAAGGTCTATCCGATTTTCTATACCTTTCCAGCCAGCTATATTCCAAGACAGAAGGGAAAAGCTAGGGCTATAAGAGACTTCATTTGCTGGCCATTTGTTATCTAGTCATTCACCCCAAAGCGCCACTCCTTGTGCCATCCCCTCTTCCTTTCGGGTAGAGGGGCCTAGAGTTTCTGCCGTCGCCTTCTCTGGTGTGCCAAGGGAGACAGAAATGGATTCTGGTGGTTGCTGGATTGCCTCACCCGTCTTTGAGAAAGACAAAACAGGTGAGGGCAATTGTACACTTGAGGGAGGGTAAACTTCTGCTGCTACATTTATGATCTTTGTTTCTTTGAAGAGTCGTTTTCCTTCCTTCCTATCCCACTGAACAAAATTGACAGCCTTAGGCCTTGCCTGGACATGCTTGCCCCGTTCTCCCAACTCGGGCGGCGTTCCCGTCGATCTGCCAGCTTCCACCAGCGAGGATCTTAAAGAGTCAAATTCAGTTAACATTATCCTTTGCTCCTTTGGAGACAAAGAAGCAAATTCACTAATTAAAGCATCCTCAAGCTTGTCAGTGCTGATCTTCATGTATGGAACCTCCCTATTCTGCTCTACTTCCATAATCTCTCCACACTCCGGGAGAAAGACCTTAGGGGTAGCAGAGTAATTCCTAAATACCATTTTTGGTGTTTTTTTTAGTCCTTGTAGAAGCTGTTTAATAGGCCCACTCCAAAAGACTCTTGTAGGAATAACTTCATATCTAAGAAGGGATCCTTTCCTTTTCATTACAGCATTTGGAATAATGTTGCTGTCAAAGTGCAGAATTAATTGAACGCAATTACTTTGCTGGAGAAGTTTTTCGTATCTGATTAGATCTATTAATAAGGGGTCAGATTTCAATAGCTGTGCAAGTGAGAGAGCTATCCTTTCCTTTGAAGTCCATCGTCCTCTGTTGCATGGAATTTTCCTTATCCTTAAAGCAATTTGTTTCCTTAACAACCTTCTTTCCTGATGAGAATTCGTGTCAGTGCTTATAGTACTTTGTTGTTTAAATTGAGGTCGTAAGCTCTTCCGCTCTCTCCGTGCTTTAGGGAGGTGCACAATCTCACTTTCCCTATCTACAGAGTGAGAGTTGTTTAGAAATTGAAAAATCCTCTCGATGTCAGCAAGTCGTATATTTGATCAATGTCAGCAAGTCGTATATTGAATCTACCATATGAGCTGTCAACATGCTCTGAGTACAGATCATCTCTGTGAGGTCTGAATAAGTCGGGGCCTCTCTTAAACAGCTGGAAGCAGGAGAGGGCATGGAATCTGAAGTCCGGGGAAAAAGCTCCCCTTCAGAGGCCTCCTCCTCCGACAGCAAAGACAACGGAGACAAAGTTTGACGTTCGAATTGAGATTCTGGACCAAGCCTTTCAATGAAGTCATCCAATTTAAACTGTTTAAGAGGCTTGGGACAATTAAGCTCTGTCAGAGGCTTAGGGGAGAGAGACTGAGATCTCTGCCTCTTACCTTTCTTTACCATTTTGGCAAACAATACCTCTCAGCGTAAACTAAGTAACTCAAAAATCGTCCTCTCCCCAGCATCACAATCAAAAGAAGGCCTAGTCAATAGTTTTAGCAGGCTCCACGAAAGTAAAGTCAGGCTCCTTTCCCAGGCAACAGTCTATCTTCCTCTCCTCACTTTTCTGGCACCCACTATTTCCCTGGATTCCTAGATTATCTCACAGGGAGGATAAGTAAGGTATGTGGGAGAAGGAAAATAAAAGCTGATAGAGTTTCATCAAAGCTTTACCGGTCAAAAGAACAAGCCTGCAGCAGCCATGTTCCTTCCAGCTGGGCCCACTACAACCAGTTGTAAAGGAGGCAAACCCTTTGGAAGGAGTTGAAAATCCATGTTGCCCCGACACAAATTGGAGTTGAAGGGGAAGAGTAAAGATACATAAGAGTTTTGCAGTCAAAACAACATAGCTCTCTTATTAGTCAGAGACATTCTAACGGCTGGCTGGCTGGCTCGAGAGAGAGTTAAAACACCGGCAACATTTGAAATGGCATCGGGACCAAAGCGTTTAAAAACAAAGGGAGGAGGAGGAGGATTTGGAATCCCGATTCTGGGTGGCATATTACAAATATATAAAACAACAAAACATACAAAAAAAACCCCAGTTATTATTAAATAGTTTTAAAAGTATTCATCACATAAGAAATTAGATTATCATAAATCATAAGGTTAGCATAAGAACTAATCCCCTGAAGCCAACAGCCTTGATGTCACAAGCCAGGCCTTGAGAGACTTCTGGAAAGTACTTAGGATTACAACTGATCTCACTGGGGGACGGGAATTTCCCATAAAACAGGGAGTGCCAAGTATAATTCTCTACCACACAGAATCTGCACATGGCTCTTCTGCCATACGTGATATGATGGGAAGAAATCAGTGGTCCTTCAAACAACCCAACCCTATGCAATGAAGGACTTTAAAAGTCACATCTTGAATTGGATCCAGAAGCAGACTGGTAATCAATGCAGCTCCATGAAACAGAAGTGTAATCTGTGCTGTTCTAGAAGCATATATAAGTGCCCAGTTCACTGAATTTTGCACCAGTTGAAAATTTCAAATGCTATTCAAGAGCAACCTCACGTGACTGTAATTCAATCAGGAAGTGACTAGGACATGAATGACTGTGAGCAAAGCCCACTGACCCATGAATGGGCACAATTAGTACATAATGTGAAGTTGTGCAAAGGCCTTCCAAGCTACAACTAAATAAAAGTGATGAGTCCATGAGGACCTAAGATTGTACACCAGATTTGTCTGAGGCAGTGTAACTCCATTCCAGCATGGATAATGGCATAGTCCTAGAAATAGAAGATCCCAAAACCCAAAGCCACTCAGTCTTGCCAAACTTCACTTAAGGCCTATTATTCTCCACCATACCTTTACAGTCTCCAGGCACTGGAATAAGATATTCATGATAGGGTAAAACTAAAGTTTCCCCTTCCAGTCACATCCAATTCTAGGAGTGCAACAAAACTCATTTCTGTTTGCTAGCTGAGGGAGCCAGCATTGTCCAAAGATGCTTCTGTGATCATGTGTCATGACTATATGACAAAGAACATGGAATGCTGTTAATTTCCCACCAAAGTGGTACCTATTTATTTATTTGCATTTGCATGCTTTCAAATTGCTAGGTTGGAAGAACCTGGAGCAGGAACGGGCATTCAGTCTGTCACATGGTTCTTGCATCTTAAACTGAAAATTTTTCAGTCAACAGCCCCTAGGCCATTGCACCCCTGAGGCATTCATATCATTGCTTAATCCTCCAAGGACAGAGCGATATTTGGGCATCATCAATATGCCAAACAACCTCATGTTGGTGGAGAGCACCAAACCCTCCAGTACCCCACATAGTAGGGCTGAGGGTAGGATCTCCCCAATCACTGACTAGAATCGACCCTGGAAAAATGAAGTGAAACACTTAATCCAACACTACAATTATTATTTGTCTCATACTTCAACAAAAGTTTATTTTGTCTCACACTTCAACAAAAGTTTAAACATGCTAGCAACAATATGTCCATTATTTGTAAGTTTCCATTGCAAACTTAACCTTGAATTGTTTAAAGCTGTAAAATATTTTAACCACTTTAAACTTTTCTGATAGTAGAATAGTGTGATTGGCCTAGAAGATTGAGAAGTTGAGAATTCAGTCCTAAACTGCAGAAGATATTTCTGTATTAGGGCTCAAAAACCCCGCGTAGGTATCAGGAAGGGCATCCAGCCAGTAAATGCTAACCACCATTCAGTCACCCAACTCCACCCTGAATAAAGGGATTAAAGGATTGTAAAAAGAAAAAAAAACCCTTTTCTGTAAGTGGTAGATATGAAAACTATTGCCAGGTATATCGTCGTGTTGTCAAATCTTCTCTTGATCTTACAATCCCTTTGATTCTCTTGATTTTACAATTCCTTTGAAAAAAATCTAACATATCTCACTAAGTTAACCATGTATATTTATTTATAATTTCTCATCCATACAATGCTTCTTGTGCTGAAAACCACAGAACTGCTTAAGTATATGAATTAAGTGTATATTTAAAAGTCTGTAGAGATTCTCAGTCATCCAGGTCATAGTTGTCCCAAAGGTGTTTTTTTCAGGAGGCAACTGGACTTTCTTGTTTAATTTTGAAAATGTTTTGCTTCTCATCCAAGAAGCTTCTGCAAGGAATATAAATCCTTCCACTCCCCACTATCCTGTCAGAGCTGAAGAAGCTTCTTGGTGAGAAGGGAAACATCTTCAAAAGAAAACAAAGTTCAATTGCCTCTTGAAAAAGCACTTTTGGGATAAGTGTATATTTATTCCATACTCTTAAAAATGGTTGTCTCATTTTGTCATATCATAGATATCAATGCCACCCAAATCTTAGATCATCTTCTAAGTCCAATACCTTTCTATTTCTTAGCATCACAAACCCTTTCATGCAAACTAAATAGCAAGTAACAAAATATACTTTTAAATATACTGATCCTCCTCTTTCATTTGCATCTAGTAAGTACCTCATATTTATCTTGTATTTTATTCCACTGTCATACAAATTTAGATGTATCTTTCTGCCATTGTTTAATGATAAGTTGTCTTGTTTGAAACAAAAAGAATAACATTCTAGATAAAGTGTTTGTCTAAATCACAGAAATTATCCCCAATTTATTTATTCTTTATTACAACTATTATTTTCAGTTTTTATTTGCTCTCTCCACTCTCCACCACAGTAATAAAGGGAATTACAGAGCTTTTTCAGGACACAGATACAAACTGAATATAGCAGAAATTATTCAACTTTTTAATGTTTTTAATGTCAGCTGTTAAAAAGCTGATTTGGGAATTAGAAAAAGAATGTGGAATTAATGACAAGGCTTATCTTATCATTAAATAAATCAGCATCATAAATATGAATATGAATCTAAATATGAACAAACAAAACATTTTAGGCCAATGTACTACTTTAAAAACTATTCTGTAACATCTATACTTTTTTATGTGTGTGACTTAATCCTTCTCTTGAAACGCTAGTTCTAGAGGACTATTTCTTTTTTATTGCCGCACTGTTAAATAAAGTTTAAAACTGCCCAAAAGTATTAAGCAAAAGCTTGGTCTAATATGAAATTATTCAAGATTAGAGGGAAATGATACTTTTACCTATTAATGAGGGTTTGAAACGTATCCTTCTGAGTGAGATTTAACTTCATGATCTATGTTTTTGACCATCATATATTCAGTTTGAAGTTGATGACAGACTGAAGCAGAAAGTGAAAGATTCCTTTTTTCAAGGTTTTTTTTTAATTTGAGAAAACAAAAATATGGATATCAAACTGAGGTTCCAGGCTCTTTTTATTAAGTAATTATATTCCTTTATGTGAATCTTATTCCTTATTCTACTTTTCCCTTTTGCAATATTTCATAGTGCAGTAGTGCATTAATGCATAGTGCACTATTTCAAAAGTAAGGTTCTGCATTTTTGGCAAGAAAAACAAAATGCACAGGGACAGTATATGTGGTACCTCACTCAGTAGTAGTAACTGTGAGTGGGATCTTGGAGCCCTAGTGGACATTCATTTAAATATGAGCCAGCAGTCTGCTGCAGCTGCCAAAAAAGCCACCACAGTTGTAGGCTACATAAATAGAGGGATAGAAACAAGATCACGGAAGTGTTAATACCACTTTATAACACCTTGGTAAGACTACACTTGGAATACTGCATCCAGTTTTGGTCACCAGGGTGTAAAAAAGATGTTGAGACTCTAGAAAGATGCAGAGAAGAGCAACAAAGGTATTTAGGAGACTGGAGGCTAAAACTTATAAAGAACAGTTGCTTGAATTGGATATGTTTAGTTTAATGAAAAAGAAGGACTACTGGTGAAATGATAGCAGTGTTCCAATATCTTAAGGGCTGCCACAATGCACAGGGAGTCAAGCTATTCTCCAAAGCATCTGAGGGCAGGACAAGAAGCAATGGATGGAAACTAATCAAGGAGAGAAGCAATTTAAAACTAGGGAGAAATTTCCTGACTGTTAGAACAATTAATCAGTGGAACAATTTGGCTCCAGAAGTTGTAAATTGTCAAACACTAGAAGTTTTTAACAATAGATTGGATAACCATTTGTCTGACATAGTATAGGGTTTCCTGCCTAAGCAAGGCATTGGCTAGAAGACCTCCAAGGTCCCTTCCAATTCTATTTTGTATTCTATTCTATTCTGTTCTGTTCTGTTTATTATTTCTACCATGTTTCTCATATAATAAGGCCAGATCTTTTTTTTTTTTTTTGAGTCCCCCAAAAATGGCTAGGATGTCTTTTCAGGAGTGAATTCCCCCCCATGTACCCTCGCCTAGAATACCCCTCAGGCAGCCACACCTTGCCACCAGCATTTCAGCCACTTCTTGGGTGGGGGAGCTGCATCCGTAACTTCCATGGTTCCCGCCGCTGCTGCTACTGTTGTTGGAGACAGCGCTGGTGAGAGAGGGATAGCTGCATCTCAGCATGGGCACACTTGGAATGTAGGAACAGGCTGCACACCAGGACTTTTGGAAACTTGCAGAGCCCGAGGCTGGAGCACCAAGGGTAACAGTGGCAGAGACACTTGCTCGGCTCTTCTCATGCCCAACCAGCTGGTTGGGATTAAATGAAAATGCACCTTGTGGTATTCCCAGGTACCTCAAAATGTTTTTCCCCTGTTATTGTGGGGACGGGGAAAACCAGGAGCGACTTAATTGCTGTTGTTGGAGACGGCACTGGCAAGAGAGGTGCCAGCGCTGGTGGGAACCGTGGAAGCTACAGAGGCTCAAGAAGCAGCTGAAATGCTGCTGGTGGACATCCACACCATCGCCACCCGCCCACTGACCCGGGTCTGCAGCAAAGGTGCTTGGCAGGGGTAGGGGGCCCTCCACGCTCCACCATGATCGGCTGTTAGGAGCGGCTGATGGTGAGGCATGGCTGCCCGTGGGGTGCTTCTAATGGCAAGTCCCCCCTGTCCTCCCCCCCATTTCGCATGTTTTAAAATAGACCTAAATTTGGGGGGAGGAGCTTAATTTAATTTTATGCCTAGAAAACAGGCTGGGACTTCCTATTGGGAGGGATGTATTGTTGGAGAAACACAGTATTTATCTTTGAAAATTAGTTAACCGTAACTGTTAACAAAAATATAAATGGAGATTTTAAATATACAGTAGTTTACATGGAACCACAGGAATGAAACATGATTCTAAATGCATGCAACTCATGGTGGTATGCTGCCAGTCTGCACTGGTTCAGCCGAACTGGTAGTAAAAACGCCTCTGACAATCAGCTGAAAGGAGGAAACAAATCAGCTGGGAGGAGAAAGAAGAGAAAAATTCTGGATGGCCCTCACACCCATCCCTGTGATTTTGTCTTCTTTATCCTCTTATCTGATTGGCATCATAGGCCTCAGCTGGTGTGGGGAAAGCTGCGGACATGTGTTAGGTGCACGCGCACATGCACAGTCGTCGAACCAATAGTGAAACAGGTAGGATCCCACTGCTGATGCAACTTGATTCTAACCTTAAATTACTGAAGCCAAGGTTTGATTATTAGAATAATCAAAGCACTTGGATCATATTGTTCTCATTGATTCAACTTAGACAAAATAAATGTTCCACTTAAATAGTATTTAGAGGTTACTGGATTTCCGAACAAAACACTTCATAAGCATGTGAAATATTTAACAACTTCTAAAGAATTTAGGTCTTCTCTTTAACAGAAAACTTTTGATTTACTTTTCCAACAGCTATCAGCATTGATAACTCTAATGTCATTTTGAGAACTTCCTCCTTTTGTTGTATCAGATCAAAAGTAGAAAAGAAATAACTATAATACATAAATTTTCCAATGTAATATAAAGCAAACAGTGGCAGCTCTGTGCATTGGGTCATTTGTATTATGAGAAACAGCCATGAAATTAGCAGTAATGAGGCTTGTTAGAAGCTGCAGCCATTGCCTTACTTCATGTAATGAAGTGTTTTTTGCCATCACCATGACAAAGTCTCAAAAGTTTTATTTTGTTTTCTATGATTACTGTATATACTTAGTTTAGAGACTGTTGATCAAACTGTATATTTCAATTCAACTCTGAGTATAAAGATACATGGTAAAAGTATATATTGCTGTAAGGAAAACATATTTTGAAAGACTAAAGAAAGAGAAAGGTTATAATATAAAGCTAAAATGACAAGATTAAAGGTTATCAAAGTTGGCAGAGTTTAATAAGATTCTTTTAGATTTCTTTCCTTTGTTAAAAATATTTCACCTAAGGGCCTACTAGTTTATTACATAATGACCCCCCTCTCTTTTTTTTACTATTGATAACATATATGTGGATAAGTTATTTACACAAGCTTAGATATATGACTTTAACCTAGAATCTAATATCTCTTTTAATGTCATTTTTGTTCCTTGTTAGCTCCAGAATTTTGTTGAACTGAAGGAGGAAACTATATGAAGACAGTCTATTTTGATTGCTTACCAGCCTCCTTCTAGTGCAGGACTGTAAAACTCCCAGCCCACGGGCCAGATGTGTCACTTGCTGGCCATGCCCATGCCCAGTTTACCTAAGGGGGGGAAAGTCCTGGTATGTCACCTGATGCCATCATGATAATGTAAGTTCGACACCTGTGTTCTAGTACATAAACCTTTTATTTTAAACTGAATTATCTGCTGAAGTATAATGAGTAGCATTGATAACTGTTGAAGCTGTACAATATTTAGCCAGTTATGACTAGGTTAGTAAGGTGGATAACATGGACCTTGCTTCAAAATAGATTTCTCCTTGAGATTAGATTATCCTCATTTGTCCAATCACAAGGTTTTTTTTGAAGAGAATGGGGAGAATCAATAATTCATTCTTAGCAATTCCAGGAAGAAATTATATGTGTACCTATCAACCAAACTAGTCAAGGACTACATTTTCTTTTATGAAAAAGATGAGTGAGTTAATCTTGTATAATTTTCTTCAACAATCCATTTAAGAAAGGACATCATTACTCCTTGTAACTATCCATTCTGTTTGCACAAAAGCTCTTCAGCTTATCTACTTGAAGTTTTCTAAAAATAATTCCTCATTCTAGAAATTTATTTCTGCACATGTCATTACATTTTGTCAAAATGAAAAACAAAACAGGATTAAATAATACAATATTATTTTGATTAAAAAAAGCTTAAGGTTCCTGTGCAAACTTTTATTAAATTTATCATGCTTTCTCTGTCTATAGCAGTTCAATATTCAATAATAAATTTCACACCATTGTGTTAAAAAAAACAAGAAGTTTATAGAACTATGTTTGTGTGAGGAGATAATGTGCATGTATGTGAAAGAAAGAGAGATAGAAAAAGACGAAGTTAAAAATCAAGTTTCCCAAAAAACGTTTCAAAATTTGCACAAGTCAGGATGACCGGTTGCCTCTTTGCAAACAATTGCCAAGAGGCTGTGTTCTTGTCAGAACACAAGTTCAAGTCTTAAAGCAAGTTGCATAATCTTTCCTGTATATTTATTTTCATTCCAACACCCACTAATGTTAGGTAATAATAGCAAAAGAAAAAATCAAATATTATTTTTAATATCTAGAGTGCTAAACATGAATTCAATCTATATACAGTATATATTTTTTAATATGAATTTTATTTGGGTTTTCACAAAGACATACAAATAAAACATCTTTTTTTGAGAATAGTATGATCCCGGGTTATCACTTCTTCTTACAGACACAAACTCAATTTCATATTCATCTTTGTGTTCTATTCCATATCTCATTCCTATTTTAACATTTTCTCCATAATTTTTCTCGTCCCATGATTTTCTCAACTTTATTTTTAATTATCTCATATCTAAATTCAATTATATATCTTTTTCTAAGTTTCAATGTTTTTCTATACTTTTGTCTGTCCTGTTTCAATTTCATATTATGTTTTATCATTAACCAAATGTTTTCTTGTAGTTATTAATTGGAGTATGACACCTTTATATCTTTTAATTTTATCCATTCAACTCTTATTTAAGCTTCAATTTATGGCTTTAGAATGATAACATTCAATATAGTACATAACTTCCAATCAAATTCTGCTTGGTACATTCTTAAAATACACACTACGTTCTTTAGAATATATATACTGTATGTATATATATATATATATAACAATAGTAAATACAACACTCATTCCATTACAATTCAATTCTATCATTAACATTAATTACAATCTTAATTTCTTTAACATTTCTTTTCAGTTAAGTATCATACTTCCTCGGGAACACTTATAAACTTTCTATAATTATTTTTTTTTCATATTTCTCTTCACTTATATTTTTATAAATCATTAATAATAAATAACATGTTCCCATCCTTTCCTAATTTCATTCTCTTTATTTCATTTACTTATTAACAAACATTCCATTGCATTACAATAAATGTTTTATCCATCATTTTAATCATACATTGTTTCATATTTTCTAAAATTATTTTTATTTCTAACATAACAATACTATCTTATGTACCTTTGCAGAAATCCCTTTTTCAATTAAATTTTCATCCATTGTCTCTAAATAGGCTTATACTTTCAATCCTTATACATTTTCCCTGTTTCTCTATATCTTGTTTCTTCTTTTCCTTTCCTTCTTCCCCCGCTTCTTCTCCCTCCCCTTTTTGTCCCCTTGTCTCTCTACTTCTAATTCTCTCTTCGGTAATCCTCTCTTCTGTTGCTTCCTAATATTGTAATTATTTTTTAAACTATTCTTTTTTTTTTTTTGGTTGTCTTTTCAAATCTTAAACTTTCCACTCTCTTTCCACCTTTCCTTTCTTTTTCCCACATAAAATTACTTGATCATTAAAGATGGCTTCTTCTTTGTCCTGACCTTCTTGTTCTACAAGTGTTTCTTTTTTTTCTCATAGTTCCAGATCTCCATTTCTAAAAATTGAAATATAAAGCCAAAAGAACCTCTTCCTTCTTGTGCATCTTCTTTGTATTTTTTAAGTTCTATTTTCAGTTCTTCCAAAAGTGATACCATTTTAAACACTTTTAAACAACCACCCGTTTGAGTTTAGTCATTTAAATCCAATAGCCAAAAATCCAAAAATCACCAAGTAATCCAAATAACCCAAAGCTGTTTCTTCTTGCTTCTTTTTTCCACTGTCTCTTCCTGGGGTTCTGTTATTTTGTTGCAAAGTTTCAGTTAAAATATATCTTTAGGAATCTTGTTAAAGTTTCACTGTAAGTTCCTTTTAGTTCCAGGCAGTCTCCTCCATTTTTCCAGATCCCGCCCTTTTATTGTTTATTCTTATTCTTTCCTTTTCTCTCCTTTTAAATATTTTTGAGTATCCAAAAGTCTTTATTATCACTTTGACATTTTATTTTCAGCTTAAATGCCTATTGATGTCAAAGTGAATTTTTGTCAATTTCTTACTTAAATCTCTTAGCTGTCAGTATAAGGAAAGGAAGAAAAAAAAAGCCAAATCCTTTCCCTTCCCTCTCTCCTTCGCTGCTTCAAAATCTTCTTTGGGAACAATGTTATTTTTTATAATTCAAATTCCAGGGTACCTTACATTGTTGCTTTTTCAGTTCAATCCAGTCAACCAAAACTTTCTCTTCTTATCTTCCTCCTGCACATTCTTTTCTGGTCGAGTTTTTCTTTGAGATGGCCATTTCTAGCCACTGCTGCAACTGCCTTAGGGAAAGGGAGTAAGGCCAGCTGGGGAGGAGAGATGTGGCTCTCCTCGACCCTGCTGGCAGTCTCCCCCCTCTTCACCACCTCTACGGGGTGGCTTAGCCCCAAAACCAGCCAGCTCGGGGCGCTCCAGCAGTGACCACAGATTGAAACCGTTCACGATCGCAGTTTTCTGTCTGTTGCCAAAGAAGCTCAAACCAGAAGCTCAAATTCAATCTATATATTATATGGAACAGGATGTAAAAATATTGAACATCAGTACAACCTATAAGCAAATGGAGTAATTAGTTTTGTACTTAAATGTATTCAATGTTTATACAAAGCTAAATTATTTCAGTTAGATTTAAAAAGGAATTTGAATTGTTCATTTTTCTCTCTCTTCAATACAGATGATTGCAGAATAGCTGGAAGATATAAATGTTCTAAGTCCTATTTCTAAAGGAGTGCTTTCTTTTCACTATTCCATATATGATTTATTGTCTCTATTTAGTATATTTTATCACTTTCTTTAATAGTTTTTGCAAATTACCAATGTTATAGGATTTACCTTTCTAAAAGAAGTCTTACAGCACTGAAATAGAATCAACCAACCAATCAATAAACAACACCTGGAAGGCATAGTTCCAGAACACAGTTGCTTTTCAGTAGTTTTTATTGGACATGTTTCAAAGATAGTCAAGTCTAGGTATTGTTTAAAGGAAATCCTCTTTTTGCTTCTGTGTTACACCACTATTGTTTTTTAACAGTTCTGGAACATTTGATGTCTGCTACTTTTCAAAATAATATCTTTCTTGGTAAAATAAAAAGCCATTAAGCCACAATATCAATTATTGCATCACCCTTCAAACTTCAACCAAACGTAGTTCAGACAAACACCTAGGTGTTGTACTTTACCTATAGAGCCAGCTTTGACCCTCTACATAATCCTTTGATGGCACCATGGAAACCAATAGAATACATGTTCTTGCACAGGAATGGGAAGCTCAAGTGCAAAGCTCAATAGAAGGTATAAAAATCCCTCACTCTCAACTCCATGTGGTCAGCTGCAGAACCATGTGCTTGGTGGTTCTGCTTTATCATTAAACCATCTTTTCAATCAGCCTCCATGTTTCCAGTGTCTTTCTCCTGGCTTAGAACTGAACCAGATGGATACATCTTCCCACAAGACCTAGGAAAGAAATAATGGGAACCCTATTTTGAAATATTGGCAAGAAAACTTCAGGGATTTGTTCAGGAAGTCTTGAGAAGTCAAAACTGACTCAAAGGGACAAAAAAAAAAGCAGTGTCCTTGGCACATTCTTAATTTCTTCCAGGTTGATAGCTTCAGCAAAGGCAATCAAAAAGTCATCCAGCCTGGAATACATTCTTCATCACCAGAAGCTTTCTTATGCAGCATTGCCCCTAAATAATCTAGATCCCCTGAATTGTTTTGCTTTATTGCAAGTGGAATCTTCACCTCAGCAAAGCAAATCAGATTGGCTCTGCAGCCTTAAATATTGCACTGAAACAAATCTGCTTTCACTTTGCACTTTTCAATCCTATTTTTTAATTACATTTCAGCAGAAAATATGGTTTTACTCAAATAGGACAGATTAAATATACGGAGGTAATTTCTGATTCTTGGGATAATTGAGTATTGGCTTGTATACTTATTATTTCATCTTCATTTTACTTTTTTTTTCTGAAGCTTTTTTCTTCATTTTACTTTTTTTTTCTGAAGCTGAGCCTAGAATATCCACACTCTGTACCAAAAGCCATCTTAAATTGGCATAATTTAAGGCATAATTTCAAAATTTCCTAGATAGCTGAGGTAAATCATATGTGAGTCAAAGGAAGAATTATAGTCATGATAGAAAAAATATATTTTTCTGACATTAAAAATAGATTTTATTAATGAATGTCAAGAGGAAACTATTATTCAGTATTTTAACAAACTTCTAAGAAAAAGTCTTTGCTATTCCTGTGAATTGTTTTTCTTGAGTTTTCTGTTACTTCATAATATTTTTATTAAAATATAGTAAGCAAAAATATAGAAAGTATCGACAGCAGTGAATTTAGATTTGAGCTCTGGATTTACAAAATAGGTAAAAGTATTATTAAATCATTTGTAAATGTACAAAGGTGATTTAAAAAAAAACATGAACAGCCTAGCAAAATTTACAAAAGGTTTTAGACTCATGATTTAATATGCAAGATACATAAGCTCATTAGTTGAGCTAAACCATTCAATAACACCTTTGGTAAATAATATATCCCTGCTTTAAACTTCTTTTCACTCTTTAAAGGCATGTCAGTGGAGAAGGGAACTGTTGAGTCTCTAAAGCTTTACTTTTAATTAGTCAAAAGAGCAGCTTTTCTGTTGCAATGTTATTGGCTATCATCATAGCAATTTTATAAAATAAATTACAAGTCAGTTATTTCCCATGATAACTGTCTGGTATTTAGAAAGTTGCAACATATTTTACCTATTGAAATTTGTATCAATGATGAGTAGTAATAACTACCTTTTCTGATAAAAATTGTCAATTTTTTACAAATAGCTTGAAAATTCATTAATGTTATTTGCGTAAACACCAAAATTAAATAATACCCAAAGGTCTTTACTGTCAATTTTAGAAGATTAGGGCACCACTGTTTATCTTTCTGTCAATGATTATATTTGTTTACTAGAGCTGTGCAACTGAAGCCAAGATTTGATTGAATTCATGATTCAATTTGAATATGAGATTCAAAGGCAACAGTTTGATAAAAACCAATTTGAGATCAGTTCAATAAAAGATATCGTATGATACAGAAGCATCAAAATGACTGCAGCTGCTTCCTTTTTGGAGTGAATGGGATGAAAATCGGCTGAATGCAGACTTTTTAATGGACATTAACCCTAAATTGTTTCAGCCTTCTAGTTTGAGGGGATTCACTGCAATATGTACTGTACTTTTTAAAGACAGAAATACTGAAATGAAGAGCAACATAGAAATCAAATCCAGCAAATAACAATAGAAAGTTGTGCTCAACTAACACTCACGGAGTATCCTACTTTAATTGAAAAAAATAAATTTGCAAAAGTTTAAAATAAAGTTTATAATAATTAAAAAGTCACTACCATCTGGCCATCTTTTTTTCTGGTTTGTTGGCATGGCTCATTGGAAAGTTTAACTTCTTCTGTAAATGACATACTATGTGCTATAGTACATAGCTTTTTTTAAAAAAATGAAAAAAATGAAAGAGCTAATTTTGCAAACAGGCTGGATCCAGAGAATAAAAGGGATTATATTACAGATTGAAAGGATACAAGTGCATGGATCTGGGAAAAGGTACGAATTACAAAGAAAGGCAAGCCAGATTTAAACAAAGCAAAATAATACAACTGAATCTCTGTCCCCACCAGCCCACATCCTTCCATGTTCTAAATAACTCTTGATGCACAATCAATTTGATATGATCTTCATGAAGATCAGGTAGACAAGCTTGTGAAAATAATAAAACTCAAGAAAACACCAGAGAGTTCATAATAGCATTTAAAACTACTTTTCACTTGTAATAGTGGAAGAAAGGTCCATTTCTGGAAGAAAAATTTCAGTGACATTAAAGACTGCACAATCAAAAAGTTAATTGAACATCCAATTGTCTTTGAATTTGTCCAAAGCAATTCAAAGATTTCCAATTCATGTTGATGCTCAAATTACTGATTCAATTCAAAAGATTTTGAATTCAATCCCCCCCCAAAAATCAATCAATTCTCCTTAATACTGAATTATCCCTTAGAAGCTTTACAAATTTTATTTTTTATACTTTAAATTGTAAATCCTTGAAGCATTGTTTCATTTGTTTCAGATATATATATACAGTAAAAGTATTGGTTTAGTACCTTAATTCCTGTAACAATACTTGTATAACTTAAAAGAGACTGAAATTCTACTTCTAGCAATTCTTTTATTCTAAGTTTGTATCTAAGCATCCTACTCTTTCAGATTCTTCTCTCATTTTGAACTTTATTTTTGGCCTTGTCTGTCTGTATTTATATTGGTATTGGACAGTGTTTTCTGATTTCATATATTATCAGATTTGATGAGAATAGAATAGAATTCTTTATTGGCCAAGTGTGATTGGACACACAAGGAATTTATCTTGGTGCATATGCTCACAATGTACATAAAAGATACATTTGTTAAAGTCAAGAATCATAATGTGCAATACTTAATAATAGTCATAGCGTACAATAAGTAATCAAATCATACTAGAAAACAGTCAATAAAAATTGTTATGATACAAGCAACAAGGTTACAGTCATACAGTCATAAGTGGGAGGAGATGGGTGAAAGGGAAGATGTAAGAATTCATAGTAATAGTGATGTAGACTTTGTATATAGTTTGACAGTGTTGAGGGAATTATTTGTTTAGCAGAGTGATGGTGTTCGGAAAAAAATTGTCCTGGTGTCTAGTTGTTTTGGTGTGCAGTGCTCTATAGCGTCGTTTTGAGGTAGGAGTTGAAACAGTTTATGTCCAGGATGTGAGGGCCTGTAAATATTTTCAAAGCCCTATTTTTGACTCGTGCAGTATACAGGTCCTCAATGGAAGGCAGGTTGGTAGTAATTGTTTTTTTCTGCCGTCCTGATTACTCTCTGAAGTCTGTGTCTATCTTGTTGGGTTGCAGAGCCAAACCAGACAGTTATAAAGGTGCAGATGACAGACTCAATAGTTCCTCTGTAGAACTGTATCAGCAGTTCTTTGAGCAATTTGAGCTTTCTGAGTTGGTGCAGAAAGAACATTTTTTGCTGTGCTTTTTGATGATGTTTTTTATGTTAGGTGTCCATTTTAGGTCTTGTGAAATGATAGAACCTAGAAATTTGAAGGTGTCTACTATTGATACTGTGTTCTCTAATATTGTAAGAGATAGTTTGGGAGAGTTTCTTCTAAAGTCTACTACCATTTCTACGGTTTTCAGTGTATTCAGTTCCAGATTGTTCCGGTCACACCACGAAGGAAGTTGTACAAACTCCCATCTATATGCGGATTCATTGTTGTCTCAGATGAGACCAATCACTGTTGTACCACCTGCAAACTTCAGTATTTTAACAGATGGATCATTTGAGATGCAGTCATTGGTATATAGGGAGAAGAGAAATGGAGAAAGCACACAGCCTTGGGAGGGCCTTGTGCTAATTGTATAGGTATCAGATGTGATTCTACCTAGCTTCACCTGCTGCTTCCTGTCTGTTAGGAAGCTTATGATCCACTTACAAGTGTGTTCAGATACCACTAGCTGGTTTAGTTTAGTTAGAAGAATGTCTGGAATGTTGGTATTAATGCTGAACTGAAGTCCACAAAGAGGACCCTTGCATAGGTTTTTGGAGATTTAAGGTGTTGTAGGATGAAGTGCAGAGCCATATTAACAGCATCATCTGTCGATCTATTTGCTCAATATGCAAATTGCATGGGATCTAACAGAGGATCTGTAATGGTTTTCAGGTGGGACAGCACTAGCCTTTCAAAGATTTTCATAACTACAGATGTTAGAGTAACTGGTCTTTAGTCATTCAGTTCCCTGATGGAGGGATTTTTTGGCACTGGGATGATAGTCGAGTGTTTGAAACAAGAACGAACATAGCACATCTCTAGTGCTATATATCCCACACAACTAATCCATAAAAGATATAATTTTCTAGTGGAGGAAAGCAGTTTTATTCATTTTTAAGTAAGGGAAAAGTATGATTTCCTACAATACTTTTCACTTAGCTCTTAGAATTAGTGATAAATAATTAATAAAATGCTAATAATTCTAATTAATAAAAGCCCCATATCATACTTTTCAGTCTTTCCTTATTCCAGTCTTTTCTATGTTCCTAACTGGTACTCCTAGGACATATTTCTGATATTGCAATATTCTCTTTAAATGGTTTCTCATTCCGATGTGGACGCTGCAAACTAATCTAGAAGTTTCTACATAGGAACAGTTTTACAATAGCTTAGACATGTTATATTCCTTCTTCATTTTATGATTCTGTGAGACTAATTAGGCCAAAACATAAGATTTAACTGATACCAGCTAGCAAAGAATCTGATCCGAGCAGTCTTCTTTCTTTAGCATACTGAAAATATGTGTACTATCTGTATAAAGTACATAGAACACTGATTTTGCAGGAAACCACAGATAACTATACTGAATAGGCTTAGCATACACTCATATTTCAAGAATATATTATTATTACACAGTATATTATTAGTATAAAAATAAATTCTTTATCATAGTAAGAAAACAAGTCAGAAGAAAATACTCAGGGAACTGTAGTTTCCTGTAAAGCTTTATGGGTCTCCAGGCTTTCCACCACTGATTTCTCCTGTCCCTAACTTGAATATTTTTGTTGTTCTTAATAGAATAGGAAAGTTTATTGTTGTTTTCTGATCTGTGTTGTGATTTTAATGTGCTATTTTTATTGTATTCTGTGTACCATTGGTAAAATCCTTGGAGACTTGTGATTGACAGATGCTTTGCATTAAATAAATAAAAATTCTAATAATTGTGATGAAGCAGTTGCCTGTAAACAATGCAATGTACAAATGGGATTTTCAGCAATTGTTTATTACAATATATAAAATATGATGTGATACTCATACCTTAAGCAAAAAAAAAAATCTCATTGCATATCTTTAGAACTAATAATTTCAATTGAAAGAAGGTATAAGTTACTATCATGCATTTGTTTTACAAATTAAAACTTATAATTGATTGTGTTCCTGACCAAACTCCTTCCCTTATAACTGGATAAACAAGAAATGAAAAACAGTTTTCTGTAATCCCATTACTTTTCTTTTTCCTGAGGAGAAACCAGAAATTTCTAGCAGTGTGGAATGGTTACTGAAAGAACTTGGACTACAGATACATTTTATTGAGTCTTAATAGTTGTCACCACTGCCATTAAATGTACATCTTTATGACAGAATATTTTCTTTCTTCATACAACCTTTTTTTTCCTTTTTATTGTTTTTTAGACTGGTCTTCCTACAAAACCATTCTTTTTATTTTATTTTATTTTTTAGCATATTAAGTATAGTAAAGCAAACAGAGCAGTTTCTAAGTGATTGAGTGAACCGAATCCATGGATCTGGAATTAATAGAACATGCATCACACAGATTCAAAGTAATCCATTACAGAAGTAGTTTCAGCAAAGGATCTGTTACACAGGTGTCAAACTTGATCACATCATGTAACATCACATGATGTATCATGATGTTTTTTGCCTTAGCGGAACTGGGGTGGGCATAGTCTGCACATGATGCATCTGGCTTACAGGTCGCCAGTGTTAAGTATGCAAGTACGCAGAGCAAATTCTTCACTCCAATTTATGATTTAAATGGGAAAATACTTTAAACAGATTGGCTAATGGCTGACAGGGCTCTGTAAAAGAGCGTGACCAGCCAGCGGATTTTTTGAACCATGTTCTGTACTGAGCTGAATAAAGGTTGCTGTTTGAATTCTTTGGCTTTGCTTTCATTCTTGCCCAGAATCTAACAGCCAGAATCTCACAGCCAGAATCTAACAGCCAATTATTTCTGCTGTATTTTAATTCCTCACCCAGTATAGGTGAAGCTGACCATTCTTCATCTAATGGACTCAGTTTTCAAAGCTTCTGTAATCATCAGATGTTTTTCTGTGCCAGTAATTTTGTTTTGCTCTCTTCTGGCCCTCCAAATAAACTTTAAAATACATAAGATGATAGTAGCTCAGATTTGGCCATTTGGTATGTTTGATCCTACCTTGTCTTTGCAGTTTATAGCACAAATTGGCCAAGTGGTAGGGTAATCCTTTATAGAATATGCAAATTCCATACAGAATATGCAATAGGACTGAGATTCTCAGTGACAGAATTCATACCTTATTTTATTTTCTTTCTTAATATCATGCTTACACATTATCATATTTGAACTTCTTACATTTGCATCAATTAGCTTTGAAGTAGCTGCATATAGGATATCTTACTATATTCGTATCATCATAGTACTAAATATTTATAAACCTGATTATTATTTATTTATTTATTTATATTTATATGCCATCTATCTCACTCTATAAAACAACTCTCAAATGTTGAGATAAAGAAACAGGTCATTGTTTCCTGTGAATTTTATAAATGCAAGTGTTTAGAGCATTAAAGACAATCAGAAGTACTTTGTTTCATTTTTCAAAACATTTTCTTCTGAGAAAATAAAATTTCAAAGTACTTTTGTGAAAAAAGATTATCAGTAGTGTGACATGTTATATAAGTATTTTTTGTCCAACTTCAAACCTTGCTTTTGTTTATATTAGTAAGCAACATCTTTCTTTTCATTTCACACTTTTTATGATCTTGAACAGGATCCATAAAAACAATTTTATTTTGAAGGAAGTTCCTTTGCATACAAGATGATAAGAAAGAAAAAAAATGTTAGGCTGTAAAAAAGTACAAATAAGCTTTAACAAGATTTCAGTACATTCTCATTTCTTCAGATATATCTACAGAAAAAAAAAAAAAACCACAAGCAAAGAATTTATAATATGTTATTCAGAGTATTTACTGCTTGGTGGAGGATTAATGAGATTTACCCAGCTCATAAATCAATAGCACTAGTTTCTAAAAAGGTTTTAGTAGAACTAAAGAGTTTTGAATATTTAGAGTTTAGAAAGTCAGTTTGATGTAGTAGTTAAAGTATTGGGGTAGAAATCTGAGTTCTAGTTCCACCTCAGGCACAAAGCCAGCTAGGTGAACTTAGACCCATCACTTTCTTAGCTCTCACAAGGAGGCAATGGTAAACCACTTTTGAAAAAGCTTACCAAGAAAACTATAAAGATTCGTCCAGGCTATTTTCAAGATTGTTTAAATAGAAGAAAAATGTAAGAAATGATTTTTAAAAGGTATTTATGACATCCATTGTAAGATAATTGATAGAAATTTTAAAAAGAACTAATTAGAATAGATAAGACATAAAGATGCAAATTTTATTAGATATTGATACTTTTTTCAGTCCTATGCAACAAAATCAACAAATAAAACATTTCATTCTCTCTCTCTCTCTCTCTCTCTCTCTCTCCCTCCCTTCCTCTCTCTCTCTCCCTCTCAAAAAAAAAAAAAAGCAATTGTGGGCTCTCAAGGAGACACAATTCCTTTATTGCCTGAACATTATATTGTATTCTGATATACACTAGAGTTTTTAGAAAAAAGCTTTTCACCTAAATACATCTCTAAGAAAAACCAGAGTGCTAGATCAGCACCAGGAACCCTGAAATGCAAATAATATTATAAGCAGTAACGAAATAGTAGACAAGCTAGATAAGACAAGAAGGTCTGTAGATAGTGCTGAAGAAATGTATTAGCCCAATATTTAAGTTTTTTTCCAATCTTTTATTTAAGGGACCTCCAAACTATTTAGCTCATCAACTCATTCATGAAATTTCAGATTTTTCATTAATATTTCCAAAATTTCTTACATTTAAACAGGAGTGTCAAACTCAATTTCATTGAGAGCCACATCAGATTGTGTTTGGCCTCGGAAGGGCAGGGGGCATGACCAGGTCGACATCACTCATGTCAGGGGTGCCTTTGGTGGCCCAAATGCTCTGCCAGAAAAAAATGGGCTTCCAAGCTCCATTTCTGGCTGCAGTGGCCTCCTGCAACCCTCTGCCAGTGAAAACGGAGCCCGTGAGGGCTGCATGCAGTCCGCACAAGGTCCATTTTCAGCTGTAATGGCCTTCTGTTACCCTCTGACAAGAAAAATGGAGCTCGGGAGGGCTGCGTGCTGTCCTCCCAGGGTCCATTTTCCCTGGCAGAGACAACGCAGGCTGGTTCTTCACTGTTTCCAGTGCAGCACCATGGGCCAGATCTAAGCACCACATGAGTTGGATCTGGTTCCCACACCTTGAGTTTGACAACCCTGTATTAAAATAATTTTATATTACTACTATAGTGTGATAATATGAATCATCATCACCACCACCACCATCATTAAAAGTGAATACATCAAGAGAGGTAAGGAGATCATGAAGTTCAAACTCAGTGGAATTAATACCATCCAAGCAATTAATACCCAGTCATTAGATGCACAACTGGAATTCAAGTATGCACAACTGGAACTAAAACTATTGCTGTTTTATTATTGTTTTATTGTTATTACTCAATTAAAAATATATTGTATGTAATTTATTATAGGCAAGAAAGCAGGACCAGGAAATGTTAAAAGTTAATATATTATTCCTTTGGAAATAATGAACCAAAAATTATTCATAAAGTTTGACATGGATACTTTACTGCTGAATCAATAAAAAATAATAAATGTGACTGTGAGTCAGCCTTACTCTTAATCTATAATAAATATTATTAAATACTCTAATGAATTTTAGTCTTGTTAATTTTTTGTCCAGTCAATATTTGCAGTTGCTTTTTTCCCCTCAAGTATTGCACCATATCCTAAGGAATTAAAATGTCTCCCTACTGGTTTCAGAATGTTGCAACTAATTTTGTCGTCTTCTTTTTTTGTTTACCTCTACATAGAATTTGGATGTTTTATCCATTGTAAATACAGTGAAAGGTTGCCTGTATAAGATGGTAAGATTTCTCTACATTTTATCTGACTACTGGATAGTCAGGTATTAATTCTATAATTACATTAATTTAATAATTAATTTAGTACTTCATATTCACTCCTACCCTTTGCCCTCTCCACACATAAGGTCAGCAGCAACCTTCCTGACCTTCCTCAAGAGTTTAAAGACCTGGTTCTGCCAGCTGACTTCGGGCTTCAAAGGAGGAATTTTACATTGGAGGTGGTTGATAGATTAACAACAGATCCCACCCTACCCCTGCTCATTGTACTGCCTCCCTCCCCATCTTGTAACCAGGATTGTGTATTGTATTTTGTATTTTTGTAGTATTTTGTTTATATAGTTTTATCTTTTTAATATTGTAAGCCACCCAGTGGTAAGATAGACAGCCAATAAATGTAATTAATAAGTAAATAATAATAAAATAATACTTTGTTATGGCTGTTTCTCACCAGAAACAAATTAATATATTTCCCTTTCTTTAGTTAAAACAATTGCATTTGGGATGGGGGAGAAAGGAAAGAAGGGAACCCTATATTTGGTGAGGAGAGAGATGAATAAGTGATAGATTTTCAAAAATGCCATATCTTGAGTAGCCATTTTTCTGTCCATATTTTCATTAAGAGAAGAATGAAAAAATATGGCCACGTGTAATGAAAATTTTTAACTCTACTTGTTATAAAAAAAATTTATAGGTCAAAACCAATTTTGTGTATTTTCCCGGATAGGGGCAACCCTAAAAGTTAAAGAAGCTTTTCTAAGGACAATTCCATATTGCCACCTAAGATGCTCATCTTCACTCACAGCTGTTTCTTAAATTACTAAAAGAAAATCCAGTCCAGATTTGGAATGGGTTGGCAATTGGTCAAGCCTGATGCTTAGTCAGAACTATTGCCATTTAAAGACGAAATGTGTTGTTTTCTGCTTCTTATCCTTCCCAACCCTACAGACAAGGGAAGGCTGGTGGGTGTCTTTTAGGTTTATTAGTGTACTAGTGCCTTCCTCTTCTTTTTAGTGATTGTTCCCTTTTCATGTGTTCCCATGTCTTTCCTTTGTTTTACCAGATGCCTGCATAGTCGGATCCCTTCTATCCCTTTCTTGTGTTTACCTTTCTACTGCAGATTGTTCCTTTTTTTCCTTTAGGTACCGTCAGTTTCAATGCAAAGCAATAGAAAATAGTTATTGTTCCTTTTTTGCTGTTTTCTTTTGTAGATTCATGAAAATTTTGCAGCAGGGAAGAACTGATAGTTTACCTTCAAAGAAACAAAGCAGCAATATTCTAATGGTGCAGAGGTGGTATTCAGCAGGTTTTGACCAGTTCTGGAGAACTGGTAGCGGAAATTTTGAGTAGTTCAGAGAACTGGAAAATCCCACCTCTGTGTGGAGATTTTACAGTATCCTTCCCCTGCCTCTCCCATCAAGCCAAGCCCACAGAACCGGTAGTAAAAAAAAAGTTGAATTCCACCACTCTAACTTAATGATTTTTTAAAATGACCCTAACAGCTAATTGTCATAAGTTTATTAAATATAATGAGCATATTATATAATGGCGACTCCGAGGGTGCGGGCCTTCTCTTTGGGGGCGCCCTCCCTCTGGAACAAATTGCCCGCAGAGATGAGAATCATCCCTGACCTTTTGACCTTCCGGCGTGCATTGAAAACTCACCTATTCCATCAAACCGGTCTGGCCTAGGGTTTTTCATTTACTTTAAATTCAGTCAAAATTGCTCTTAGTCCTCACTTTTAAATTCTTACCTCATCCCGTTTATTTAACAACCAAATTTTATTCTTTAATTATACCAACTATTGTATCTTCAACATATTTCTAATAACTATACACCGTCCTGAGTCCCCCAAGGAAAGGGGGCGGTATATAAATCTTGAAAATAATAATAATAATAATAATAATAATAATAATAATAATAATAATAATAATAATAATATTGTGTTCCAAATATCTCAATACAAAACTTTTGAATTGGTTGAATTAGAACAAAACCTTGCTCCAAAGGAATGGACTAGTTTTAGAACTAATCATTCTTTTCTATTTTCATTTTATGATACTTGGCAGAAAAACATAGTTATAACTGTGTTTGTTTTATATACTTTTTATGATGGTAGGTTTACCTTTCATTCACTTTGAATTGTTAGGTCATGAATAAATAGATTAATTATGCAATAAATAATTATTATGTTTCCATGTAAGCTTTGTGAAAATTCCTGCTTATAGGTCTGATCTACTCCCACAAGATCAGCTAATTAAGACAATTATTTTAGTGAGGGGAATTAGGTTGGATATTGATGCCATTACTCTATAAATTATTTTTTCTTCCCTCCAAAGTTAGCTCTTAAGTTTATACCCACATGCCAATAACTTAAATCTCTTGTCTCAGAATTTACTGGATTAAAATATACCCTAAAATCACTTTTCTGTAAAATCACTGTAAGGACAAAGAACCAGCAATTAATTATGCAAATAACAAAGCTTGGGTTTGGATATTTGCTAACACTCTCTACAACCCAGAGATGACAACTAAATGGCCATGAAATTGAGCAAATTAAGATTCTTAAATACCTTGAAATTGTTTTTCAGTCCTCCAGTGGGAGAAGTTCTCATCTGGACTATGTAGCTCAGAATGTTCAATAATCAGCATCAACAATTGGAATTTTCTATCATTCAAGAGATGCTTTGTTTATCCCTACTGCCTTGTTTTCTGCATAAGTATATTTCCAGTTACTGAATGGCATATATCTAGTACTTCATGACAGTTTTTCAGTATTGGGAACCCTGCATTGTATGGAATCATTTCACATTACAAACTACATTTCCAATGTAGTTCTCTACTGTGAGACTGGAATATTTAAGATCAGTCCAAGATATTTTGTTTATATATATATGCTTGATCCTCTGACATTAACAGAGATTTGCAATGTTACAATGCAAGACGAAACAGATACCTACTAGAGAAGTTGCATTTTACATAACTAGAGAAGTTGCATTTTTGTGGATTCTCCTGGGATGCCCTTCTGTCCCTGGTATGATTTAACATGAAGTGTTTTTGTAGTGAAAAGGCAATCAGAACAGTTTCAATTGCATTGCAGTTTCTAAACTGAGAAAGAAATGACTTTAACAAAGCTTAATTTGTTCTGTCATCAGGAATTCTAGAAGTCAGGTATAGGCACTATAGAATCCAGAATCCATTCTACATGTTGTGAGTTCACAGAAATTATAGAATCAGTTAATTTATCCTAACAATGAAAAGTATCTATGGTGTACTGGTATATTGGCTCCTTCTGTAGTATGAAATTTTTATATCAGATTTTATTTATTTGGATATCTGCAAGTTTTTTTACACTACCTCCAAAATTAGATAAGCGCTGATATTCTTTGAATGTCATATGGCTGATGTCTCTTGAATGTTGTTTGCTGAACAAAACAATGACATCGACAGATGAACATTAAGGGAATCTACTACTGAATATAACCTATCAAGGGGATTTACATATCCCTCTTGGCCAGTTTTTATTAGTATAACTAATAACAGCATAAGATATAATATAGGGTATATAATATAGATTCAATGCTTTAGTGTTTGTTTGAGGTCATAATTTTAGTCAGGGGTGGGCTTCAAAAATTTTAGCAAAAAGTTCTCTGCCCTGTTGCTGGGTGGGCTTGGTCATGGTGGGCATGGACTTTTTGGCTTCCTGCCCTTCCAAGACTCCGGAGGCTCTCTGGAAACCAGAAACGAGCCCATTTCTGGCTTTCCCGAACTTCCAGGAGGCCCATTTTCCACCCTCCCAGGGCCTCCGCATGTGCCCCGCATTTATCTTCATCCAAAATGGGACATGTGGGGATTCCTGGGAAAGGAGGCAAAGTGGGCAGGGCCAGCCAGGAGTGGGGGCTTTCCAAACTGCACAGAATCTTAGCTAGGGGCTCTCCTGAACCCCTGTGAACCCCAGAAGCCCACCCCTGATTTTAGTCTTAATCATTTAATTGTTATAATTCACTATGTCTTAATTATGATTTTACTTTTATTAAATTATACTTTAATTATACTTTTATTATGTTATAATATAATGTATAATAATTTTATTATTAGGTTAGAATATAATACATTCATATCAAGGGTGTTTCTGAGACAGTCTTCTCTTTATGTAGTATTTTATTTGTTATTTGTTTGATTGTTCTGTTTTATGCTAGTCATTGACTGAATAAACATTGCTTGACAAATAAATCATCATAGCCATCTGCTGAAAAAGTAATTCAATAAAAAATGTTAAAATAACAGAAAATAAGAAAATACAGCCAGCCATTTGAAAGGTTCTGACAAGATCTTGTTACACATACAGAATAATTTGCTGAAAGCAAAGAGAGAGGCACGCTGCATGAATTCAGATACTGTACTATCAATATGGTTTTAGTAATAATAATTTCAGACATAATTTGACCTGTGAATTGATGGACTACTTATAGAGAGTTTTAGCCCAATGAAAGCAAACATTGTTATTGGCTCTAAAAAATACTACAGCTCTTTCATAGTGCTATTGCTTATTTATTTATTTTACTTATTTATTTATTAAATTTGTTTCCTTCCAATCTCACCACGAGGTGATTCTGGGCAGCTAACAACATTAAAAACTGTAAAATCATTAAAATAAATCTAATACCAATAAAAATAAAATTACAAGTTTAAAATGGAAGGGAGGGAGCAGTATGCACAGGGAGGGAAAGTGGGGGGTCTTCTATTTGTCCATCAACCACCTCTAGCATGATACCCCCCTATAGTGCAGTCCCAGGCCAATTGGCAGAGCCACGACTTCAGGCTCTTATTGAAACCCGTATATCTTGGACCTTTGATTAAACTACTTGAGTTAAAGAAATTTTCCACAGAAATCACTAATATTAATGATGTTCCATGGAAACCAAATGTCTCAAAAAATTCCCCCACTGGCAGAAAAAAAAGTATCATGCAAAAAAGAAGACTCTTATTTCACCCTCTTATTTCTTAACACTGATGTAATTAATTTGGATTAATGGAATAAAATGAAGTAGAATACCTAACCCAAGATTTAAAAGGCAGAAAGAACAATATAAATGAAAAAAGCCAAGAGGAATATCAAATACAATGATCAAACTTTAACAACAAAGATATTGCTGATTTGCAGCATAGAAGCTATTGCCTAAAGGATACACCTTCTCAGACTTAAGGAACTTGAAGTAAGGTAAAAGAGGCACACCTTCCAATGGGTATCCTTGATTGTCTTAGGAATTTATTGGAGTAGAAAAACAAATGATGACAAAAGAAGACAAATCAACATTAACAGTTATTAAGCACATTCTATTTCCATTTATTAAACTCTATTCCTCCAACTCAAAAATAAACATTTAGCTGAGACAAGGATAAGACAGTGAACTAAAAAATGTTGTGATACAATATATAAAGTATATAATCTAATATTTTGGGCAGAATATGCAATGTTCCTCACATATCATACATACAGTACTTGTTCAGTGAGGCTTACATGTTTCTCATTACTGAAATTCCAGTAAAATAAACAATGAAAGTCCACTTCCCAGTGTGAGCTGCCAAATATCTGAGTAAAACTAATCAGTTTGTCAAGAATGTTTGGGCAGTGTATCCAGAAAGAATCTATAGAATAACATCAATATGTATTTAATCAAAGCTGGAATCCTATCTGGACGCATTGGCAAAATAATTCCCATATTTATACTGAAAGACAAGGGGAAAAAATCCACCAGTTGGGGAAATGGAAAATAACATCCAACTGGATAACAAAACAAAAAATTATCATGTCCTTAAAATTCTATTTTCCTCCTTTCTCACATGAATTTTGGAAAAGTTCTAGCTATATTTATACTCTTAAATTGATAATTTACAAATGGAGCATCTGAATTTATAATATGCTGTACCTCTCTGTGACTTAGTCTGAAATACAGAGCAGAACATTGTTAGTTTATGGTTTAATAGTTAATATGATGATTGAGACAATGACTTAAATCAATAACAAAGTTTAATATATGAATCAGTTAGTTTAAGTTTTGTACTGCTCAAGATTTTTATTTCTTGAAAAAATGAATCCTCGGGGATTTCTATGAAAATGCTAATTTCACTGTAAAGATTATAAACTTCTAAACATAACTCAAAAGTTATATAGCCATGCACATTTCCCATTTATCAGAACAGCCAAAGCCTATACTGTAATATAGCAATGACATTTTCAAACTGTAAGAAGTGAGGAAATTATATCAGAACAAATGAAGATTAAGTGTCTCTAAATTATCACCTAACCTTCTCAAATGCATGCTTAGCACAAAGTTAACTTCTAAATGCTCAGTTCATACACCCCATTTCTGTGAAGCAATTCTTTGAAGCAAGATGACTAGATCAAATATGCACAACCCAATTCACAATAGTTAAAATGGGACACTTGGACTGATGTATATTGTAGCTATGTTTGAAATGGCAGTTACTGAAGTACCACTGTGATGAATTGGCTTACATTACCGCCTTATTAGAAGTGGTCTAAAGTACTCTTCATAATAAATATGATTTATATATAAATCATATAATTTTATCTTCATTCTTAAATGCTTACATTTTGATAAAAGAAAAAATAAGCTAGAATGTGATTATGGTGCAAGGAAAAAATAATGAAGTATAGCATAGAAATGGAACACATGAATTACATACATAAAGCCCCACATTCATTCATTAATTTTTTTTCACATATCTTTTGAAATACGTATTGGGTGACTAAGCAAGAAGCCATTGTTTAATCAATATAGGTCTGGCAAACAGAATAGACCTATAGCTGTACCAGAAATCAGTTTCAACATTAAGTAACCTCAGATATCATTCTGCCTTTTTTCTTCTTTAAAATGTTTGTTTATCTGTAAACATAGCCAGAGGAAAAGTACCTAACTAACACAAAGATAGCATAGATTTTGAAGTGAGGAAATTATACCAGTGCTGACTGTTCCACTGCTGATAGTATTTATTATTTATTTATTATTTATTAATCAAATTTATATACCGCCCTTCTCCCAGGGGACTCAGGGCGGTGTACAGCCTATCTAAAAACCCACAAATATACAAAAATTAAAAAAGTATTAAACCAATTTGGCTGATAAATAAAAACTAAACAGGTCCCACCCCCCCACCTTAAAACCCCAATTTAAAATTTAAATACCATGGAGACCAAAATTAAAACCATTATCTCAGCCCAGGCCGGCCAGCTCAAAGAGCCAGGTCTTCAACGTGCGCCTGAAGGCCCTCAGGTCCGTGTCAGTACGAAGCTCCGGTGGCAGAGTATTCCAGAGGGCGGGGGCACCCACAGAGAAGGCCCTACCCCTCGGCGCCGCCAGACGACACATAGCGGCCGACGGCACCCGGAGCAGACCCTCTCTGTGGGAACGCACTGGCCTGTTGGAGATCACCGGCAGAATGCGGTCCTGAAGATAACCTGGTCCTATGCCATGGGTCGCCCTAAAGGTCAAAACTAGAACCTTAAAGCGAACCCGGAGAGCCACCGGCAACCAATGCAGCTCGTGCAGAAGTGGCGTCACATGGGCGCTACGCGATGCCCCCATAATCATCCGTGCGGCTGCATTTTGCACCAGCTGGAGTCTCCGGATGCTCCCCGCGGGGAGCCCCATGTAGAGGGCATTACAATAGTCCAGGCGAGAGGTGACAAGGGCCTGAGTGACCATGCGCAAGGCATCCCGATCCAGGAAGGGCCGCAACCGGTAGATCCGACGGATCTGATGAAACGCCCCCCTGGAGACGGCTGCGATGTGATGTTCAAGCGACAGCCGTACATCCAGGAGGACACCCAGGTTGCGAGCCCTCTCTGCGGGGGGCAAAACTTCCCCCCCGATAGCCAGCAAAGGTGTCAGCTGGCTATATCGGGGCGCCGGAAACCACAGCCACTCGGTCTTGGATGGGTTGAGCCGAAGCCTGTTCCCGCCCATCCAATCCCGCACGGCCTCCAAGCACCTGGACATAGCCCCCACAGCATTGTTGGGGTGGTCTGGAGTAGAGATGTATAACTGGGTGTCATCTGCATATAGATGACACCTTACTCCAAGACCACGGATGATCTCGCCCAGCGGCTTCATATAAATGTTGAACAAGAGGGGAGAGAGGACCGACCCCTGAGGCACCCCACAAAGCAGGGGCCTAGAGGTGGATCTCTCCCCCCCTGCCAACACAAATTGCGAACGGTCGGAGAGGAAGGAGGAGAACCATCGAAGGACGGTTCCACCCATCCCTAACCCCTCCAACCGTCGCAACAAGATACTATGGTCGATAGTATCGAAAGCCACCGAGAGGTCTAATAGGACCAGGACAGAGGAGAACCCTCTGTCACGAGCCCTCCAGAGATCATCGACCAACGCGACCAATGCCGTCTCAGTGCTATGTCCAGGCCTGAAGCCCGATTGGGACGGATCGAGGTAAATAGCTTCCTCCAGGTACCGGGGTAGCTGACGTGCCACCACACTCTCAACAACCTTCGCCACAAAGGGAAGGTTGGAGACCGGACGATAGTTGCTTAAAATAGCCGGGTCCAGGGAAGGCTTCTTGAGGAGGGGGCGCACCACTGCCACCTTCAGGGCGGCCGGGAGCACCCCCTCTCTCAAAGAAGCGTTGACAATCCCCTGGAGCCAGCCTCGTGTCGTCTCCCTGGCGGCCGAAACCAGCCAGGAAGGGCATGGGTCCAATAAACAGGTGGTGGCATTCAGACCCCCCAGCAACCTGTCCACACCCTCGGCGGTCACAGGATCGAACTCCCCCCAGATAACACTCACAAGACCTGCCCCGGACACCTCCCCCGGGACCACCCAATTGGAGTCGAGCCCCTCCCGAATCTGAGCGATTTTATCATGCAGAAATCGGGAAAACTCCTCTGCCCTACCCTGCAAGAGGTCATCCCGCGCTCTCGGTTCAAGAAGAGAGCGGGTCACTCTAAACAGGTCGGCAGGGCGATTTTCTGCTGACGCAATAAGGGCGTAGACATACGAAGATTTCGCCGCCCCTATCGCCACAAGGTAAGTCTTAATATGAGATCTCACCTGTGTTTGGTCAGACTCAGAACGACTCGCCCTCCAAATGCCCTCTAGACGTCTTTTCCGGCACTTCATCTCCCGCAGCTCCTCCGTATACCACGGAGCCAAACGGGATCTGTGCCGGGTCAGAGGTCACAGGGGCACAACTCGATCTAGAGCCCCGGCGGCCAACCCATCCCAGGTGGCCACCAGGTCTCCAGGCGAGCTGTGAGCCAGAGACTCAGGAAATGGCCCAAGCTCCCTCTGGAACCGTTCCGGGTCCATCAGGCGCCTGGGGCGGAACAATCTAAGTGGCTCCGCCTCCCTGCGGTGGGGGGTGGCGGAACGGAAGTCCAACCTGAGGAGGGAATGATCTGTCCATGACAAGGGTGTGATGACTAAATCCCCGAAAATACAGTCATTCAACCACTGCCCAGAGACAAAAATCAGGTCCAGCATGTGTCCTCCAATGTGAGTGGGGGCAGAAACTAACTGGGTCAGGTCCATGGCTGTCATGGAAGCCAAGAACTCCCGAACCAACCCCGAGGTTTCACCGGATGATGGCAGGTTGAAATCCCCCATGACCAAAAGCCTAGGGGTCTCAACCGCCAGCCCGGCTATCACCTCGAGGAGTCCGGGCAGGGCCGATGAGACGTGGCAGGGAGCCAGGTACGCCATCAAAAGACCCATCTGAACCCCTTGCCCCCACTTCACAAATAGAGATTCACAGCCAGCCGTCTGAGGGACAGTGGCCTCCCTAGGATAAAGGGCCTCCTTTATAAGCACCGCCACCCCTCCACCCCTTCCCTGAGCCCTAGGCTGGTGAAATGCAAGGAAACCTGGTGGGCACATCTCGACCAGAGGGACACCGCCCTCTGGGCCCAACCAGGTTTCGGTAACACCTACCAGGTCTGCGGCCTCCTCCTGAGCCAAATCATGTATCAGGGGAGCCTTATTAACCACGGACCTGGCATTGCACAACAGCAGCCGGGTATTCAGGGCCTGAGAATCCAGACAACCAGGGCTGCAGGATGGGTATGGAGGGTCGGAGCACGCTACCGCTTGCAAACATCGGGAGCGCGATCCCCTTACTGGATATGGCCCTCTACCCCCAGCATACCTGCCTCTCCCAGTCACCGTGCTAATAAAATTTGCCCCCGGCAGCCCGCCCTCAGTCTGCCACCCCGACACGGAAACCCCCGAGGCCCCCCAGGCGCGCGGGCTGGCCCGGCTGCCCCCAACTCCATGTGGGCTGTCTCCCCTGCCCACCCTGGATCCTTTTAACCCCTTAAAAAATCCCATTAAAAAATTACCAATCCCGGGTTTCCCGCGCTTCCTCCCATTCCTCCGGCTTCCACGGCCCCATCATCGCTCCGGATCCCAGGATCCCTCATAGCGGAATGTTTTTGAGAGTTTAGAGGGTTTAGAGGGCCACTTAAGGGAGAGGGGGACATCCCTCAAGGCCCAAAGCTCCGCCATGGAGTACATCCGTGGCCCCGGCCACCCCGCCCCGACAGTCTTGTAGCGTCGTTCTGTGTTGGAGAAGTCCCGGCAGACTGGGGTAACCCCCTCCCCCCGGCCGCCCCACCCCTGCCACTGGTGGGGCCCCCGGGGGAAAAGGGGTCATAGGCAAGGTCACTCCCCCCCTCCCCGTGCAGAAGATCAAACTTATGTCATCATGACTGTGTCATATGACATATCGGGACTTTTTTCCCTTTTGCTAAACCTGGCATAGCTCTGGACAGCCCATGATGCATCCAGTCCATAGGCCAGGAGTTTGACAGCCCTGACATACTGACTTGAATTTTGCATGTCACAAGGTTTGTGGCAAAACATTTCATCATAAAGAATTGGTTGGATTAAGTTAAGTTCTGGAATATCTTGTAGTCAAACATGTTATTTCTCGATGAATGAATATACTCAACTTTATGATAATGGAAACAATTTTAATTTCATTTTTAAAACTTTCACTACTATATATTTATGTTATAACCAGTTTTATCTCTGCTTTTGCTGTTTCTACTAAGTTTAATCTATTGCCTATATATGAGGTGTCACATACATGCATACATACAAACATACATACATACATACATAAATGTTTTACTTGTTTATTCTTTCTTTTTCCTTGTTTATGCTTTCCTGAAAATGCTACAGGGCAATTCAATCAATTTTAGAAACAAAAAGAAAAACAAAATTAGACTGAAAGTTGAGAGAGATGTTAAATGGCTAGAGATGTTATCTTAGATTTCAATGGCTAGCTATTGTTTCATTAGACCATTAATAGTCTATTTGTAAGAACTATTGATAAATATTTATGGGACATAAAGTTATGTCTTAGTAAATAGTAGATATTGTAGCTAAGTTCACATAAAACAACTGACAATTTAGCCACTAAATATAAACAATCCAGTAAACTGCAGTCTTGGCAAGGCCAAGCAATATAACTTAAAGAAAATATTAAATAGGAAAATATTAGAACTACTGTTTAGCCCCTCTCCTTTTGTCATGCAGATTAAGGACAACTGCTTAAGTGAGGGTTTATAAAGGAGATGAAAAGCAATTGTTCAGAATTAAAGAGAGATGGGAAGGGAATCCCACATTTATCCAGTTACTCAGCTAAGGGTAATTGCAGAGCTACAATGAAGGTCAAGAAAGACATATGACTTTAGAATATGCATGTGAATTTGAGACAACCTAATCCTAGATATTTGTTAAGATTTAATTTTCCATTTTTATACATGCTAATAGGATATAGCAATAGGGACAAATCAATAATTAGTCTGGACTACAGCATCCCATCAGGCTTGCTGCCCAGGACAAAACAGGTGGTCAAAGGATCAATCAGTCACTGGAGTGGTGGGTGCATCTGGGTACTGCAGTTAGAGGAAGCTGGAATTGTTATTAAAATGAAATGAAGGAAACCATTCATTGCAGGGCTTAAGATGGCTCAAGTCAGAAAATAGCAAAAAGCTTGAAAATACAGATGTGGTTGTATTTGCAGTGGGTTCTACATATACTTTATCAGCAATGAATAGCCTAAACATAAAAAGTGAGAAGTTTCCTCAGAGAGATAATTACTGTTGCTACA
The DNA here is from genome assembly GCA_023653725.1 of Bungarus multicinctus. NCBI lineage: Eukaryota > Metazoa > Chordata > Lepidosauria > Squamata > Elapidae > Bungarus > Bungarus multicinctus. The sequence goes on from CM042850.1 coordinate 44,326,967, forward strand.
AAAGGAAAAATCAGTCTCAACTGTCAGGTAAAGAAACATGATAATCTTAGAAGAAAAAACAACAACAAAAGTTGATTATAATGAACCTTACAACTTAGACCCCCCCCAAAGAGAGCTGCTAAAAATGGCAGACAAGACATCCCTAGAAAAATAAAAAGATGAAATTAATAAATTTTAACAGAAGTATTGGAAGTTAAATCTGGTATGTGTCTTATTCCAAGCCAGGAGAGAGATGCAGGCAAAGGAAAAATAAGTTCAAGGCAGGCTGCAGTGGGAAAGGAGGTTTCTGTTTATTGATCCAGTAACAACAGTGACAACGGCATACATTCCTAGGGGTAGCTGGTAAATTGGAGTTGTGAGTTAGTGAGTTTTTATATGTTTCTGGGTTATTTGTGATTGGTTTGTATGAAAATGTATTCCTTCTATGTTCTTTAGATTGGATTGGAAATACAAGGTAAGCAAAATGCATTTATATTTATGGTTATGTAAAAACCAACCTTTATTTGCATAACAGTATTTTTTCCCACTAAAAACCAACTGTGTTCTGCCAGATCATTGCCATCACTAAATAAACTCAAGGAGATTCTAAATAGTCAAGGAAAGATTTACAAACAATATTCTAATAATTATTATCTGAATATAATACTTGAGGGGAAGGCATATTATTTTCAAACGAATCATATTCAAATAACATTCTTATAAAGGCACATCAATAAAATATTTGTGTAATAATTTTTCTTGTCCATTAGTTATCACTTGCAGTCTCCTCCTGATTTCTTATCTGCATCCCACGTATGTTTCCTCAGCATCTAAAGTTTATTTCAATTTATTTATTTAGATTTTATGCACAAAAATATGCTATAATTATTTGAAACTGAGCATCTTATATTCCATAGATATTGCAATTACATCAAAATATGTAAGGTTTTCATTCAACCAAATAATTTGATTTCCAAAAATAAAATATATTGCCACTTCTGAAAGGATTTGGAGTATTTGAGAGATTCTTTTTTCATAACCATGAATAATTTTGGAGATCTATTTGGTTTTTCCAAAAATGAGTAAAAACACTTTCAGGGGGAAAAAAAGGAACTTGACTTACGATTCATCCCTGAACCAAATACTAATTGGGATTTAGTTGAACAAGAGGATTTGGAGGAATATACAAAGACTGTACTATTTTACATCTTGACTTGTGTGGATATGGTTACTGTGAATAAGTGAATCCAGATTTTTCCAAATCAGAAGCCCTGGATGAAGAAGGACGTGCAATTACTTCTCAAGACACGTGATATGGCATTCAGGTCTGAGGACAGGGTTTGATATAACAAGGCAAGAGCGGAACTGAGGTGGGGCATCAAGGAGGCAAAAAAGGACTATAAAAGGAAGATTGAGGACTATTTCACAAATAATGATCCACGACGGGCTTGGCAGAGAATTAAACACATCACTAATTACAGGGGCAGCAACCCCATATCGATCAATAAGGCGCATTGCTGGCAGAAGAATTGAACTGCTTCTTTGCCCAATTCAAACTGAATAGATCTTTGAACATATTGCCTCTACAAACCACCGGTACTCAACTGTTCACAGTACAAGAGTATGATGTGAAGCAGGTGTTTAGAGCAGTGAATGTGAAAAAGGCTGCTGGTCCTGATGGGATTCCTGGAAAGGTACTCAAAACTTGTGCTGACCAGCTCGCAAGTGTGTTTTAAAATTTCTCTTACACAAGCCATTGTTCCATCTTGTTTCAAAACTTCCATTATTATTCCAGTTTCCAAAAAGCCCTCTCCTGATACTTTAAATGACTATAGACCAGTAGCTCTTACACTCATAATTATGAAGTGTTTTGAAAGACTGGTCTTAAAATATATACAGGATTACCTCCCATCAAACCTTGACCCATACCAGTTTGCTTATCGGAATAACAGATCCACAGAGGATGCTATTGCCATGGCTTTCCACATTGCACTGAGTAGAGTGGAGCTATGTAAGGATGTTTTTTATTGATTACAGCTCGGCTTTTAACACCATCATTACAGATATACTGATTAAGAAGTTGCTATAAATGGGCCTCTCCTTTCACATCTGCTGTTGGATAAAGGACTTTCTTACTAACAGACCCCAAACTGTTAGGATTGGCAGCTATTTTTCTTCCATTCTTGCTCTCAGCACTGGCTCTCCACAGAATTGTATGCTGAGCCCCTTTTATATTCACTCTACACCTACGACTGCACTCCCTCTTGTCCCACTAACTCTATAATAAAATTTGCAGATGACACCATGTTGGTGAGACTCATATCAGGAGAATACGAGATGGCCTATAGGTCAGAGGTTCTCAGACTGGTCTTGTGGTGCAAGAGTCATAACATCGCCCTGAACATCAAAACGACTAAAGAATTGATTATAGACTTCAGAAGTTGCAAAGCAGAGCCTCTACCACTATATATCAATAGAGACTGTGTGGAAAGAGTTCATAGTTTTAAATTTCCAGGAACTCATATTTCTGACAACCTTACTTGGTCAGTCCACACTATGGCCACTGCAAAGAAGGCCCAACAGCGCCTGCACTTTCTGAGGCTGCTGAAAAAGAGTGGTCTGGGTGAGAAGTTGCTGGTTACTTTTTACCGTTCTAGCATCGAGAGCATTTCAGCATACTGTGTAATGGTGTGGTATGCTGGATGCTCTGTAGTGGATAAGAAGATGCTCCAGAGAGTTATAAACAAAGCAAAAAAAATCATTGGTTGGTCCCTTTCTTCTTTGGAAGAGATTACGAAGACCAGACTCCTCTCTAGAGCACTAAAAATCTCCACAGACCATACTCATCCTGGACATTCATATTTCGAACTGTTACCATCAGGGAGGCATTATAGGTTCTTAAAATGAGAACTAATAGACTGAGAAACAGTTTCTTTTCCAAGGCAATAATTGTCTTGAATCAAACAATGCATATGTGATTATATAGATTAGCCATATGTATATAATGACATTTTTAAACTATCTAACTTACTATATGTTTTAGATAGGTTTTAGACTAGGTTTTTAATTATTATTTTAATTATTTTAATTTTTAAATACTCTGTAGTGTGATTGTGATGTGGTGTTTGGGGTACTGTGCTGGAGTAGCTTTCAAATTTCTTTGTATTTGTAGAATGCAATGACAATAAAGGTATTCTTTTCTATTCTATTTCAGATTAGATTATTCAAATGTTTTGTTTTTCAACAATGCATTAATGTAAAAAATAAAATTATCTGTCTATGTTAAGCAATTATGTACAGCCTTAGTGTTATCTTCAGACTTTCAGCAATAAATAAATGGCAGTCAAGAGTTGTTAATAGCTTCTCAGTAGCTTTCTTACGCTCTTATAGCTCCTATTTTAATGTCGTAGTTGGTCTTGAGTTTCAGAAACTGATTCCCCAAAGGATCTCCCAGTAATTTTAGCCAATTCACTTAAAACAAGCTACTGTCCATTTTACCAATCACCTGTAGGGGCTCTAATGAGAAATTTCCTCCTCTCTCAGGGGATAGTTATTTATTTATTTATTTATTTATTTATTTATTTATTTATTTATTTATTTATTTATTTATTTATTTATTTATATATATTTGATTTGTCAATCGCTTACAAGATAATAGGTATAAGTATATACATAGTTATGAATACATGAAATAGGTACATATAAAAACAATAAAAGAAACAATAGGACAGGGATGGTAGATTTTACAGGTTTTTGTATATCGTTGAGGAACACCATGAAAAGATACAGAGTAAAACAAATACAATAGGAAGTTTAAGCAATGATAAGCTACTGAACTCATGGATGAATCTCCCAGTCTGTCCTTTCCCTCATACAATAGAATAGCTCCCTAAAGATGTACTATATTTCAAAGTTCAATACATTCTTAAACAATCCCTCTCTCTTTTTGGTGAATGGGCTTTCTCTAACAACTGTTCTTGTCTCCTCTGTTTCTGTCTCCTTTCTTCCGTGAGAGAATGAAGCTGGAATTACTATCTACATTTGGGGAAAGCAACTGCAGCCAGTAGAGATGCTTCCTATTCCCAACTTCCCTGAGGATAGATTCAGCTCACCCCTTCTTCCAATGAGCAATTAAAGTATACAGCCCCAGAAACATGAAAGGAGATGGGCTCATTCATTAATTTGTCCTCCCACTCTCAATTTATTCACAAACACCCACACTGCTATTCCAGGTGTTTAGATAAATAAGCCACACCTGACATTTTTAGGAAAATTCCAACAACCATAGGCAGTTTCGATTCTCTCCTGGTCTATAAAAGTGTGGGTGTGTAAGAGAAAGATTGCAATAATATGAGCAAGTGGGAAGAAATATCTGGACTGTATGACTATCATAGGAAAATGGAATAGCTATCAGTCAACTTCTAAAACCACAAGTTACAGTAAGAAACCCATTATGGTGTGATTCATATGTGGAGCTTTGAACTCAGCCTAGAATTTGGCAGCAACCAGAAGAAGAGCAACTAGACTGAAGCAGTATCTAATCGCAACAAGTGCAAGTACTTTTCGAGGAAGGCAAAAATTGCATATATACTTTATAAACTTTAAAGGGGTTGTTTGTTAGAAGAACTAATCATCAAAAATTTATGGCTACATCAACTTACATGCATAGGAGGATGATGTTAGCTCAAGGAAACAGGAAAGATGTGTACTACAATATAATACTACAATAAAGTATTTTGTACAATTATCTTCTATGTTGTGGTGTATCTAATCTTTGGAGAAAAAAATTCTCTAATACATTCTAGGCTAGAACTTCAATTCTGTCCATTTTTCCGAACATTTAACTACTGGGCAATATTTTGGTGGTGAAATTTACTGACCTGTCTCTATCCTCTGAGTACAACTAGTCTCTTTTTTTTCATTCTAAGACTTATTAATTTAATCTTTTCCTTTCTTGCAACAGTTTCCTGCAATTGAGTTATTCGCTTTACATTTAGCTTTTCATTCCAGTTGGATTCACATGTATCGTAAATCAGCAAGCTGCCATAACTCTGTTCCTTCATCTATCAAAAATTGCAACAATGATTGTCTAATGATTTAGCTGGACACAATCAGGAAGTATGTATGTATGTATATATGTATGTATGTATGTATGTATGTATGTATGTATGTATGCATGCATGCATGTATGTATATGTATAGAGGATATTTTGGCTTTGGCAGAAATCCTTTATAATTGAATAGAATAGAATACTTTATTGGCCAAGTGTGATTGGACACACAAGGAATTTGTTTTGGTATAAATACTCTCAGTATACATAAAGGAACATTCATTAAGAATCAATTGGATTTCAGATAATTTCAGATAATTTTTTACAGAACCAAATGACTTGCTTTATATTTTGGAATGTTGGAAACTGTGAAAGTCTTGCAGTGTTATTTTATTAGTAACTTCATTAAGACAAAATCTCTTTGAAAGTTTTGAATCTCTATGGGCTTTCTGCAGCCTGGACTGAGCTGCTATTTGTTAGATAAACCACTAATTAATTCTGTCATTTCTTGATTGTTAAGTTCTTCCTATTTCTTTGTTTGTCTCACCACAGCCACTCACATTAAGTCCTCTCAGCCTAAATTGAGCTATATTTTCTTAGGGCTAAACTTCTTAATGTTACCACACCTGGATGACAAAAGTAGTTTAATGCACAAAGCATTCTAATCTTACTATTTGCTAATTGATCCATCCATCCATCCACCAACCAACCCATCCATCCATACTAAGCACAGCCACATTCGACATTTGTCTGTGAGATATGGTTGAATGCATCTTTCCCAGACTCCATTACCACTGTAGGAAAATATCAAGTTTACCGGTCCGATTGTGAAAGCCGTAGAGGAAGTGGAGTTACTATATTCTATAAAAAGTCTCTAAATCTAAAAAAGATTCAAATTATACAAGAGCTTGTTCTTCCCGAAACCATTGTCTGTGTCTGTCCTTAAATACCTGAATCTGCTTCTTACATTGCTATCGAGCCCCTGACTATGATATAATTCATGAAAACAAGCTAACTTCACTACTGACATGGGCTGCCTCTTGCCCACACCCTCTTATTTTCCTTGGTAACCTCAACTTATCTCTTATAAATTGGACACTAAATGAATGTACATCTGAACCCATTCATTCAACCCTATACAATGCTGTTACCATGTTGGAACTGGATCAATTAGTATATGACAACACCAGACTAAACAACTGCTTTGACTTCATCTTCTGCAACAGCTCAAATTGATTTTATGGCCTACAAATACAGGAACCATTTTCAAACAGTGACCATAGCATGATTGACTTTTGTCTAAATTTACATCCTTTAAAAGAGGATCATAATGATGGGTCTCCAAAATAAAATTTTAAAAAAGCCAATTATGAACTCATAGCTGCCAACTTATCATCTCTTGATTGGCACATTCTGTTCTCTGAATGTAACACTACAGAAGAACATTATAACGCCTTCTTGCTTGAACTTGAAAAAGTCATTAAATTATATGTTCCATTAGTAACCCCCCTAAACAAAATTTTTTTTTTACCAAAAATAATAAGAAAACTTCAATCTAAAAAAAATCCTGATGATGTAAAAACAAAACTAAATATGTAGCTAACTTTAAAAACTGATACAACACCTTATGCTGACAGATAAAGGCAGAATGCACCTATTACCACTGCAAACAAGAGGAAAATGTTCTACGCATAAAATCCATCCGTGCCTTTTATAACTTTGTAAAGACCCAAAAACTATCCCACCTCTAAAAGATCTAATGGGAAAGACTATTGTGATGAAGCTGTTAAGGCAAACCTCTTCAACACATTCTTCAGTTCAGTCTTTGTTAACAGTAATGGCTCATGCCCCACATTTCCTAATCGTACAACAACTAACTGCAACGAACTACAAATTGACTTTACTGAAGATAACGTAGAAAATGCACTATGCCACCTTAAACCATCCTTATCTATTGATCCTGATGGCTTATGTGTATTCTTCTTTAAAAAGCTCTCCACTACCATAGCAGAACCACTAAGCATAATATATGAGTTATCATTCAGAACTAGCTCTTTACCAAACCTAGCAACCGTCATTCCTATTTTCAAAAAAGGTGACCCTTGCTTGATTGAAAACTACAGACCAATCACATTGTGTTGTGTCACTGCTCCATGGATCTGGAATATATGACTCTTAAATGTAGACCCATATATCTTCCGTGGGAATTCAGCATGGTTTTGATTACTGCAGTCTATGTCCCACCTAATGCCTATACTACCATAGCTTTGGGATTCTTATATAACATTGTTAGTAATAAGCAGAATAAATATCCTGATGCTGTGCATATCATAGCTGGGGACTTTAATCAAGCTGGTTTAAAAGAAGTACTCCCTAAATTCTATCAGCATGTTAAGTGTGCTACTAGAGGAGCAAACATATTGGACAAAGTATATACCAACATCAAACATGGCTATAAGGTTATACAATTACCACATTTGGGACAATCAGACCATATGTCACTGCTTTTAGCACCAGCTTACATCCCTCTTAGGACACAGGCTCTGCCTATAATAAAGACAGTGAAATCTTGGCCAGAAGATGCTTCCCAACAACTTCAGGATTGTTTTGAGAACACATATTGGGACATCTTTTACCACCCTAACGTAGAAGTGCACACTGCAACTGTTCTGTGCTGTATCAAACACTTGCACAGATACTTTCACTGTGGATAAACGTATTAGGATCTAGCCCAACCAGAAACCCTGGATGACCAAGGAAGTCCAGCGCCTCTTATGTGACAGGACCAAGGCCTTTAGGTCCGGTGATGGGGCAAGAAACAGTGTTGTCAGAGCTAATCTGAAGAAAGGCATTCGGAAGGCCAAGATTTATTATAAGAGGAAGATTGAGGATAATTTTTATAGCAATAACATGAGGTAGGTGTGGTGAGGAATTCAACAAATTGAAACCATCAACCGACCAATGTCATCCCTGCTAAGGGGGATGCTTCATTGGCAGAGGAACTGAATCATTTCTTTGCTCACTTTGAAGTGGAGACATCAGAGACAGATACAACTGCCAGCCAATTGTAGCCCCCACCTCATTGTGGAGGAACAGGAGGTAAGGAGCATTCTGAGGACTGTGGACCCTAGAAAGGCTGCCAGTTCTGATGGTATCTCTGGCTGAGTACTTAAAGACGGTGCTGATCAGTTGGCTGGAGTCTTTATCAGGATCTTCAATCGGTCTTTATCCCAGTCCACTATTCCATCTTGTTTGAAGGCTTCCAACATTGTTCCACTGCCAAAGAAGTTCCCTATCAATAACCTCAACAATTACAGACCAGTAGCACTCACTCCTATCATGAAGTGCTTTGTCTGCCGGCACATCATTTCTGGTTTTCCACATACATTTGATAAACACCAGTTTGCATATAGAAAAAATAGATCTACAAAGGACGCTATAGCCATCACTCTTCACACTGCTCTGACTCATCTAGAACAGTGAGGATGCTTTTTGTGGATTTTTGTTCTGCGTTTAACACAATGCTTCCACATAGACTAGTGTCTAAACTTCTGGACCTTGGGCTTTCTAATTCAATCTGCCTTTGGATTTCCTGTCTGGCTTCTCACAGAGGTTCAGATTAGATAATCATACCTCTTCAGCCCTTATTCTTAACACTGGTGCACCACAGGGTTGGGTGTTGAGTCCCTTACTCTATACTCTTTATGTGCATGACTGCATTCCCATTCACGCTAGTAATACTATTTCTAAATTTGCAGATGATACAACAGTGGTGGGACTTATCTCTGGGGGTGGGGGGATGAGTCTGCCTACCGAGATGAGGTGGACCAGTTGCTTTCATGGTGTGGAGAAAATAACTTGGTCTTCAACACCAATAAGACCAAGGAGCTTATAGTGGATTATAGAAAGAACAGATCTGACATCCAGCCCTTGCTTATCAATGAGACCGAGTGGAGCAAGTGGCCAGTTTTAAGTTTCTGAGTGTTACCCTAAAAGAGGACCTGACCTGGGGTGCCACATTGCAGCCCTGGTCAAAAGGGCCTAGCAGAGATTATATTACCTGAGACTTCTCAGAAAACAACAACTGCTGATGACTTTCTACCACTGCACCATGGAGAACATTTTAACATACTGTACTTCTCTATGGTTTGCCAATTGCACAGTGGCAGATAGGAAAACACTCCAGAAGGCTAATGTCATTGCCCAGAAGATCATTGGTTGCCCTCTTCCCTTTTTGGAAGAGTTTTATAGCTCCCACTGCCTTAAGAAAGTTCAAAACATTCTCAAAGATCCATCTCATCCTGGGAACCCTTTTTTTTGAACTATTACCATCTGGCAGACAGTACAGAATAATAAAAACAAGGACAAATAGGCTGAAAAACAGCTTCTATCCCAGGGCAGTACCTTTTTTTAATTTTGCTGTATAGTGCAGTGTTGGTGTGGTGTCGGGTGTTTTCGGTTCAATGTGTGAAGGGTGAATGATGTGTGTTTGTGTTTATTTTCATGGTCATGATGTGCACTGAAGATGGTGTTTGATTTCGTTGTATGAGATACAATGACAATGACGTAAACTAAACTAAATTAAACATGCAAAGTTATGGAATCAATTATTAATCAATGTATTACCTTCCACCTAGAGTTTAACAACTTACTCTCCAATAAACAATTTGGTTTCAGAAAAAAATTATCCTGCAATTTGCAACTTCTACACTGCAAAAACATATGGACTACACTTCTCAACCAGGATAAAGCTACATGCAATTTACACTGACTTCTGCAAAGCATTTGACTCAGTGGTACATGACAAACTACTATTAAAATTAAATTCTTACAGCATTTCCAGATCCCTTCACAAGTGGATTACTGCCTTCCTGACAAACAGGCAACAAATAGTAAAAATAGGAAGCATCCTATCAAACTCTGCACCAGTTATCAGCAGTGTCCCACAAGGGAGTGTTCTATGACCCACACTCTTTACACTCTTTACACTCTTTATAAATGATCTTTGTGATCACCTTATCAGCAACTGTGTCCTCTTCACTGATGATATAAAACTATTCAACATTACCGTCAATTCTATCATCTTTCAAAAAGACCTTGATTATGTGTCTGAATGGTGCAACAATTGGCAACTCCAAATATCGACCAACAAATGCTCTGTCCTACACATTGGTTAAAAAAAAAATCTATATACCAAATACAATCTAAGCGGATATGACCTTGTTGATGACCCTCACTTTGTCAAAGACCTTGGAGTTCTCATATTGAATGAACTAAGCACCAAAGCTCACTGCGGCAGTATTGCCAAAAAGGCCATAAGACTTGTAATTTAGTTTTATGAAGCTTCTCCTCTGGTAATACTCTTTTGCTACCTAGGGCATTCAAAACCTTTGCTAGACCAATACTTGAATTCAGCTTTGCTGTCTGGAATCTGCACTGTATATCAGACATAAATACAATTGAGCGAGTCCAGAAATATTTTACCAGAAGAGTAGTACATTCACAACAGAATTGACTTGAGATTCTTGGCTTAGATAACCTTGAACTATGCCGAGTAGGATTAGACTTAAGCATAGTACATAAAATCATATGTTACAACATCTTATCAGTTAATGAATATTTCAGCTTTAACAACAACACTAAAGCGCACAACAGATATAAGCTAAATGTAAACCACTCCAAACTTGATTGTAGGAAGTATGATTTCAGCAACAGAGTAGTCAATGTCTGGAACTCACTACCTGATTCTGCTCAAACCCACGCTCCTTTACCCTCAAACTAACCTCTATTGACCTCACCCCATTCCTAAGAGGTCTGTATGGGGCGTGCATAAGTGCACAATCGTGACTACTGTCCCTGTCCTATTATCCCCAATTATTAATTCCCATTTCTTGTATTTAAATGTACGTTTATTCTCCAACTTCCAATCTTTCCATCTAACTATTGCTTCCTATAAAGGTGTGTGTTCTTATTTCTACCTCTACTCCAATTTCTAATCAGGCCATCATTATATTATATTATATTGTGTGTGTGTGTGTGTGTGTGTGTGTTTTCATAGATTTTCACGGGTACAGGTATGCAGGTCTTGGTATGTTTGGGTCTTTTCCCGTGTAAGTTTGAGACTATCTGAGCAATGTTTCGACGAGATCCCACTCGCCATCTTCAGGCTGGTGCTTTTGGTTTTGTGCGAGCAAAGCATGATCTGAGCTGCTGTTTCCCTATATATACTGGTGGGGAGGTTGGCTGTGTTGTCATTTCTTAATTGGTTGATGGAGTTGATGTTTGCAGATTGGCTGGCTTTTTCTTAAGAACATGTGTGGCTGAGGTATTGGCTGTGTGTGTTGTTTATGTTTATGTTTATTTAATTTATATTCCACTCCCTCTCCCATTTGGGATTCAGGGCGGTGCACAGCCAAATTAAAACAATACAAAGAAATTTAAAATTTAAAAACAGATTAAAACAGATTTAAATCAATGCCGAAGTTAGAAATAAGAGAGATAATAAAACAAGGGTCTATAAAATCACAAATTTAAAATCCCACAATATTATTAGGTCAGACCGGCTCATTGGAAAAGATGAGTCTTCAAAGCGCACTTGAAGGTTCGCAGGTCAGGGATAGTCTGTATCTCTGGGGATAACTCATTCCAAAGGGAGGGTGCTCCCACAGAGAAGGCCCGTACCCTTGGGGTCGCCAGCCGACATCGTCCAACTGACGGCACCCCAAGGAAGCCCACCCTGTGAGAATACACAGGCCGATGGGAGGCCGATGGTGGCAGAAGGTGGTCCCATAAGTACCCAGGTACCAAGCCATGGAGCACTTTATAGATGACCACCAATACTTTGAATCGCACCCGGAAGGCTACCGGCAGCCAATGCAGCTCACGCAGGAACAGTGTAACATGGGAGCTATGAGAAGCCCCCAGAATCACCCGCGTGGCCACACTCTGCACTAACTAGAGCCTCTGGCTGCTCTTCAAGATGAGCCCCATGTAGAGAGCAATAATTGAAACGGGAAATGACAAGGGCAGAAGTGACTGTGCGAAGCACGTCCAGAAAGGGCTGCAACTGGCAGATCCGTCGGACCTGACAAAAAGATCCCCTGGCGATGGCCGTTATGTGATCTTCCAGCAACAGCCGTACATCCAGGAGGACACCAAGATTGCACGCCATTCCCATGGGGGTCAGAATTTCTCCCCCCACAGCCAGCGATGGAATAAGCTGGCTGTATCTGGGCATAGGAAACCACAGCCATTCAGTCTTGGTAGGGTTGAGTCGGAGCCTGTTCATACCCGTCCAACTCCACACGGCCTCCAGGCACCGGGTCATCACTTCAACGGCTTCGTTGGGGTGGCCTCGGATAGAAATGTATAACTCATCAGCATACTGATGGAATTCTACCCCCAAACCACGGATGATCTCACCCAGTGGCTTCACATAAGTGTTGAACAGCGGGGTGAGAGAATAGACCCCTGAGGCACCCCACAAATCAAGGGCCTCAGGGTCAACCTCTGCCTCCCTTCCAACACAAATTGTGAATGGTTGGAGAGGAAGGAGGAGAACCACCATAACACGGTGCCTCCCACTCCCAACCCCCCCAACTGTTGCAATAAGATACTATAGTCGATAGAATCAAAAGCCACTGAGAGATCTAACAGGACCAAGACAGAGGAACAATCCCTGTCACGGGCCCTCCAGAGATCATCCATCAACGTGACCAACACTGTCTCCGTGCTGTACCCAGGCCTGAAGCCCGATTGAAGCAGATCTAAATAGACAGCTTCATCCAGGTGCTGAGGGAACTGTCGTGCCACCACACTCTCAACAACCTTTGCCACAAAGTGAAAGTTGGAGACCGGACAATAGTTTGATAATAATGTTGGGTCCAGGGATGGTTTCTTGAGGAAGGGCCTCACCACTGCCTCTTTCAAGGCAGCAGGCAAAAAACCCTCACTCAAGGAAGCATTAATAATACCCTGGAACCAACCTTGTGGCGTCTCCCGGGTGGCCAAAACCAGTCAGGACGGGCACAGATCCAATAAACATGTGATGGCATTAAGCCCACCCAGTATCTTGTCCACATCTTCCAGGGTCACAGATGACCTCGCCATGATCCGCCCCAGTCATCCCATCCAGAATTGCCCAGTCAGGGTCCAGCTCGTCCCGAATCTGAGCGATTTTGTCCTGCAGATATCTTGAAAAATCCTCAGCCTGTCCCTGTAAGGGATCCTCCTGCACTGCTACATCTAAAAGGGACAGGTCACCTTGAAAAGGGTGGCTGGGTGGTTTTCTGCGGATGCAATAAGGGCGGAAAATAAGAATACTTTGCCACCCTTATCGCCACTAAATAGGCCCCAATATGGGACTGTAATAGTGTTCGGCCAGATCCGGAGCGACTGGTCCTCCAACCACTCTGTAGGCATCTTTTCCAGCGCTTCATCTCCCTCAGCTCCTTGGAAAACCAAGGAGCTAATTGGGATCGGCACCGAGTCAGAGGCCGCAAGGGTATGACCCATCAAGGGCCTCGGCCGCCACCCTGTCCCAGATGGCCACCAAGTCCCCAACTGAGTCGTGTGTGCGAACCTCGGGAAAAGGCCCAAGCTCCATCAGCAACCTATCTGGGTCCATCAGGCGCCTGGAGCGGAACCATTTTATCGGCTCTGCCTCCCCATGGTGAGGGGATGCGAAACAGAAGTCCAGCCTAAGTAGCAAATGATCTGACCATGATAGGGGCTCTATAACAATATCCCCCATACCTAGATCATCTTGCCACTGGCCAGAGACAAAAACCAAATCCAGGGTGTGAGCCCCGATGTGTGTGGGATCCCAAATTAATTGGGTCAGGTCCATGGCTGTTGTGGAGGCCATGAACTCCTGAGCAATCCCGGAGGTCCCGCCGGCAGAAGGTAGGTTGAAATCCCCCATGACCATAAGCCTAGGGGTCTCAACCAGCAAGCCGGCTATAACCTCCAGGAGCTCAGGCAGAGCCAATGCCACATAGCAGGGAGCCAGGTACGTGATCAGTAGGCCCATCTGAACCCCAGAACCACACTTCACAAGGAGTGATTCACATCCGGTCATCTGAGGAACAGTGGATTCCCTAGGACATAGATCTTCCTTAATAACCATCGCAATCCCTCCACCCCTCCCCTGTGCCCTCGGTCGATGAAAAACCCCAAACCCGGGTGGGCACATCTCTACCAGGGGAACACCCCCCCCTCCTGGCCCAACCAGGTCTCAGTAATACCCACCAGGTCTGCTCCCCCCTCCTGAATCAGATCATAAATGAGAGGGCTTTATGTACTACGGACCTGGCGTTACACAACATCAACCAAAGGTCCAGGGCCCAATGATCCGGACAACTCAGAGAACAGGAAATGCTTTGGGAGTCAGAGCATGCCACTGCATGCAAACAGCGGGGGCGTTCTCCCGAAACATGATATGGCCCCCTGCAACCACCATATCTTCTTCTCCCGCTCACTGTGCAAATAAAATTAACCTCTCTCTCCCAGAAACAACCCTCCATCCTCAATTTGACTCTCCCCGATCCTGAATCCTCCTGGCCGTGCTCAGCCGCCAGTCTGGCCCTCGACTCAGATGGGTTGTCCCCCAACCCCAACCTGGTCACCCTCCCTAATCCAGATAAAAATTTGAATAAAAAAGAATACAGTTGGGTTCTACCCCTAAAAAGTTTCTTCTGGCCATGCCACCTCTCGGGATCCCAGGATCCGTCCTTAAGGTAGGCCACTGACAGTCCACTTCAGGAAAAGGGGGGCATTTCCCAGGGCCCATACATCCGCTGCTTAATACATAATCGGCTTAGTCTTACGCCGCCCAGCCGACTACGCTGCCAAGGGGGCTGGAAAAAGTCCCGAAGGATTCCCATGGATGGAAACTGGCACTGGCGGCCCATGGCATCGGAGGCGGAGAAGGCGGGTGTGCTGAGCCTGGCCCACTTGGCGTTGGGCGGCCCGTCCAGCAAGTTCTCCGCCATGGCCTCTGCCGCCTGCCACCACTGCAACCCCGTCCTCCCCACAGCTCTGCACTCTGCCGGACACAGTCTCTTCTGCCGCCGCCGCCACTGGGGCCAAGGCCGAGGCAGCCAGGCCGACCATCCCACTGTCACTCCTGGCAACTCGAGTGGACTGTCTACCACAGCCCCGGTCCTCCCCGTGGCTCTGCACCCCTCTGGCCACGGCCTCCTCCATCACTGCCGCCATCACCACTGAGGCCAAGGCCAAGACCAAGGCAGCCAGGCCGTCCATCCAGCCATCACTTCCAGAAACTCAGGCAGCCCATCCGCTACAGCCCCGGTCCTCCCCGCAGCTCCGCATCCTGCCAGCCACAGCCTCTTTCCCCGCCGCTGCCACCATCACTGCTGAGGCCGAGGCCGAGGCAGCCAGGTTGACTATCCTGCTGTCACTCCCGCTAACTCAGGCGGTCTGTCCACTGCAGCCCCAGTCCTCCCCGCGGCTCCACACCCTGCCAGCCACAGCCTCCTCCTCTGCTGCCGCCGCCGTCACCGCTGAAGTCAAGGCTGAGGCAGCCAGGCCGTCCATCCACTCGTCACTCCCGGTAACTCAGGCAGCCCGTCCAGTTGGCCAAAAAGTTTCCGTCACCTCCCAACAACCACCGAATCCCCCTTGGACCCTTCAATCACCTCGAATGGGTACCAAGGAGGGAGGAAGACTCAGCAAAGTTCTTGAACAAAAGAATGGACAATGCAGCAGAGATCGCTGTGAACGCGGAACACGGCAGCAATCTTGATCCTGTATCTGCCTCCTGTGTTGTAACGACTTGGGTAATGGGCTGTGTGATGACGTCTGAGTTCTAATCTTGTGACCTCCTAGGTCTTGTGCTATAATCTCCTGGGTTATAATGACCTGGGCAATGGGCTGTGTGATGACCTTCTGAGTTTTAATCTTCTGACCTCCTGGGTCTTGTGCTATAATCTCCTGGGTCGTGATGACCTGGGTAATGGGCTGTGTGATGACCTTCTGAGTTTTAATCTTCTGACCTCTTGGGTCTTGTATTGTAATCTCCTGGGTCGTTAGCTGTGTTGCAATATCCTAAGGTTTTGTGGTGTAGCCTCCTGAGTTCTGTGATATGATATCCTGAGCAGGTGGCTGTGATGTGACATTCCAGGTTTTGGTTTGGCTCCGAGTTTGAGGCCTGGCTCTGTGTTCATGGTGTGTGTCAGTTTCCTTGGTTTGGGTGTCAGGGTGTGTGGCAGCTGGTGATGCAGCCATGGTCTGGTTTCTGGATGGTGGTTGCCTTTCATCTATGAGGTGAGTTTGGGTTTGAGTCTGGTGAGGGAGATTGGTGGTGGCGTCCTGTGTTGTTTTGGGTCCAGTGTTGGTTTTTGTGGCTGGGACTCGTTTGTTGATAAGGCCTAGTTTCCAAATGTCTGGTAGGTGGGAGGCATCATCCCGTTTGTTCATGTTTTGGGGGTGTTTTTCTATTTTGATGGTTTCCCTGATTATTCTCTTGTTGAAGTGTTCAGTATTGGAGATTAATTTGGTTCCCTCAAAATTAATTTTATGTCCTGTGGCTTTAAGGTGCGGGTAAAAAGGGAGGAAGAATTTTCTTCTTTTCTGACTGCGTTCTTGTGTTCTGCAATGCGTGCATTTATTCTCCTGTTGGTTTGTCCAATGTATGTGGCTGGGCAATTTTTGCCTGGTATTTCATAAATTCCTTGGTTTTCTAACTGGATCTTGTCTTTGG